>JAMXBD010000376.1:600000-1071550 GCA_024138025.1 Combretum micranthum
TTCAAAGTGCTGAGTCATCCTTTACAGTAGAGTTATAGGTTGTATTTTAAAATATATTTATACAATATATATATGATATATATCTATATAATTTGAGTTAGAACCCTTTCGTTCATCGCATATTTTTATCACATATATTTAAGGAAATAAATTTATCATTATACTTAAGAATATTGACTAAAGAAAAGAATCATTATTGTTATTTAAATTTATTCTTTCTATTCTATTATTTCTTCTTCTATATATCTATATTTATATAATTTAAGCCAAAACTCTTTCATTCGTTGCATATTTTTATTATATAGCATTATATGGTAATTATCAATCTTTCTAATATTATTATTTGATCATTTTATTTAAGGAAATAAATTACTCATTGCATTTAAGAATATTGAGTAAAGAAAAAATCATTACTACTATTTAAATCTATTGTTCCTATTCTATTTAAGCTATAATCCTTTCATTAGTTGCACATTTTTATTATATAGTTTTATATGTTAATTTATCAATCTCTCTAATATTATTATTTGATCATTTTATTTAAAGAAATGAATTTATCATTACATTTAAGAATATTGACTAAAGAAAAGAATCATCATTGCCATTTAAATCTATCATTTCTATTCTATTCTTTCTTCTTCTATATATCTATATCTATATAATTTAATCCAGCACTCTTTTATTCGTCGCATATTTTAATTATATAGCTTAATATGGTAATTTATCAATTTCTCTAATATTATTATTTAACCATTTTATTTTATAAAATAAACTTATCATTGCATTTAAGAATATTAACTAAAAAAAAAGAATCATTACTACTATTTAAATCTATTGTTTCTATTCTATTAAAGCTAGAACCCTTTCATTCGTTGTATATTTTTATTATATAGTTTTATAAAATCTATTCTTTTTTCTTCTATATATCTATATCTATATAATTTAAGCTAGAACTCTTTCATTCGCCACTCATTTTTATCATATAACTTTATATGGTAATTTTTCAATCTCTCTAATATTATTATTTGATCATTTTATTTAAGGAAATAAACTTATCATTGCATTTAAGAATATTGACTAAAGAAAAGAATCATCATTGCTATTTAATCTATATCTATCTATCCATATAATTTAATTGCTATTTAACCTTTATCTATCTATGTATATAATTTAAGCCAAAACCCTTTTATTCATCGCACATTTTTATCATATAGCTCTATATTGTAATATATCAATCTCTCTAATATTATTTTTTTATCATTTTATTTAAGAAAATAAACTTATCATTGCATTTGAGAATATTGACTAAAGAAAAGAATCGTCATTGCTATTTAATCTATATCTATCTATCTTTTATATAATTTAAGTTAGATCTATATAATTTAAGCTAGAACCCTTTCATTCGTTATACATTTTTATCATATAGTTTTATATGGTAATTTATCAATCTCTCTAACATTATTATATGATCATTTTATTTAAGGTAATAAAGTTATTATTACATTTAAGAATATCGACTAAAGAAAAGAATCATTATTACTATTTAAATCTATTCTTTCTATTTTATTTAAGACAGAACCCTTTCATTCAGCATACATTTTTATCATATAGTTTTATTTGGCTATGGTATGCTTGAGAAGCAGCTCATTTCTGAAGTTGATTTGTTGTTTTCATTGAAGCATCCTCATATAATCAGTATAAGTAATTTTAATTAACATATTTATTTATACATTTTTATTGTAAAGCTGTTTTATATCTAAAAAAGTTTTCTTTTTTTTTTGTTTCTAATTTAATTGAATGCGAGTGCTTAATGTTAATGCTCCGTCCATTTTTGGTTTGGTACATTTCAGCATTTCCTACCTCATTTGAGCAAATTTGAGAATTTTGGTACATGGGATCTAATTTATTTTATTTTATATTTTTTCATGCCAATTTATTTTATTTTATATGTGTTCATGTCATTATGATGTATGTGATTTAGGAGTGTTCACGGTTCGGTTAACCGGTCCGTGGCCCTATTTTTTTATCCTAACAGTAATAATCAGATTTTCAAAATCCTGATCCTAAACCGATCCATTATGAACAGTTAACCGCCTTAACGGTTAACCGTTTTTTTCCTATTAATTTTTCGGTTTTCAGTTTTTAAACCGTTTGAAATAATGGTTGTCACATCCCAATAGTTTAATCAAGACAGTCCCGCCGTACATTCTAAATGAAATGATAGTTGGTGGCCTTAACTATCATTAGCAAATAGAAATTTACAAGGTTATCTCATTAAACCAATGTATTGACAATTTCAAGTGATGGCCAACACACAGAAATATAAGTAATCTGAAGAAATACCCTTTATACATACCTTTACCGTAATATAATCTCAATCTCCTTACATAATCCATAATATTCTCATCTTCCATTCTACTGAAACCAGTTCTGATACTCTTAGAGAATCTTGTATCTCTGTAAAAGATCTATAGGGTAGAGCATAAAACCACGTGCTCAGTAAGTGGATATAAAAAGGGTAATTATAAACATTATAAGACAAATCACAATCATTGTTATTAGAGTGAATTATGCAGTCAATCGGATGCCATCCGCGTGATGTTGACCGGTTCATCACGAGATTAGAGAAATTAACCCCACTCTAATCTGGGTTTCGAGGAGTTAACACATATTCATTTTCCATAAAACCGGGAATGTGCAATGGATCTCCTGTCCTCCCAAAAACCGTTCGGGACTATCCCTCGGATAGCTTGTAACCTTTACTGCGACCTCCTCTCTTGTCACTTAGTTCAATAAAGGTTAAAAGAAAAATCCATTCTCACCCGACGGTCGGTTTTGTGGATGCAAGGATGCAAAATGGTTATGCTATGCATGATCGGTTATTATTTTACTATTTCTTAATAATATATTCTTCGGTGATCACAAGTATCCCACACAAACAAATAGGATAAGTAAACATCCAATATCAAACAAAATCAATCAACCACACACGTTTTATAGCTAATTTACAAGCACAAACAATTATAATGTAAATAATATCCCTTTTTACAATTACCATATAAATGAACCACTTATAGAAATTGCGTATACCAGCGTTCCCCTCGAACACCTAATAATATCCAACAAGGAATAGTTATGAGTATCTACAGTTTCATATAGAGGCTGGCTAGTCATTTAATCATTGTCTTTTTCTTGATGTAATTTGCAGGGGTAATAATTCCTAATTTAGCTAATTGGGAATGGATTACAATTATTAAAGATATTATGATGTATTTTAATAGGGTTTTAAATAAAGCATAGTTTTACATTGGCTTTTATTGGATAAGTAACTTATAATTGAGGTTTATTAGTAAGGTCAACATCTAACTTAGAAATTTTAAAAGTTTAAATTGAGCTAATAGATTTTAGATATTTTATACTATTTAACTTTATGATGATTAATTTTCTTAACTTTAGAATATTAGAAAATTTATTAAGCGAGCATGTGATGATAATTCTAGGAAAATTATGAAATATTGATAAAATTATCTAGATTTTACTTCTCTTCAAAATACCCCTATTAATAATTAGAATTTGAGAATAAGTAGATATTTATTAACTGAGTTGTATAATACTAAATATTAATTCATTTTAGGCTAATGTAGGATCTAATTATTTAGTATAATTATTCCTATATAATATGTACTATAGAAGCAATAGTTAAAAGATTAAGTATAAGCTTTATAAATATTTGATATTGACAATATAATTAATTTTGTCATTTTCTTGATACTAAGCCTAACTAGATTAATAAATCTTAAATGAGATAATTAGTTTAAGCAAATCTAAGGGTTATTATTTCTTAAGTATTTGTCATAATTTCTTTGATAATATATTTAAAAAGTAGTAAATAACTTAGGGTAGTTTAGTTATAGATTTGAGTTATACATAGCCATTTATAAGGTAATTAGTTTATAATAAATCGTGTAATTATAGAAAAATAGTAGTATATGCTATAACTTCATAAAGTTAACATCTAAGCTTTATAATGAGCATTTAAAAGTGGTTAAAAAGTTTTATGTATAATAGAATCATTTTACTATATTTCAACATATAAAATATGCACTAATTAATGTTATTTATACTGGCAGAATCTTAGATTAATTATTAAAAATAGTAAATGACCAAGAAAAATTACGAAATTTTTATGAGAGATACCTAATATTATTAGGAGTTTACCTATAAAATATCTTTACGAAAGGAGCTGTAATGACTTCACGAAAATTTCCGCAATTTCCGCCCAACCACGGCCAAAACAACCATCTCCGGCCACCTTCCACCACCATAAAGTTGTCGGCAGTATAGACCATTATTTTTGGTAATAAACTGAAAATTTTGGTAATTTTAGGATGCTCGAAACGAGCTGTGTGAATTTTTCTATGTTGGAACACGGTATTTATAGCAGTTTACAGCGTATTAAAAATGCCAAATGTCATTATTCTTGCATGAAACTTTTTAGCTGGTCACATGGAATTAAAACACGTGTCCTGGTAAGGTATCAAAATTTTCGGACAGCTGGCGAATTTTTGGTGAATTTTACATGCATTTTGACACAATTTTGAGAAATTTATAGGATATTTTCTGAGATTATTTACATGTTTCGAATTTTCCTAATTTTTTCCAAATTATTCCTGATTTTTCTAGAGTATTTAAGGATTTTTTTCCATTTAAATTATTTTTTTGTGTTAGTTTTGCAATTTTTGTGAATTTAAATGGGCATTTTAGTAATTTCATCAGTTAAAGTATCCTTATTCGAAAAATCTACATTAATTATTGTAGTATATGCTAATTCTATTTTTTATATTTACTTTTTATATTTACTAGTTACTTTTCATACCTTCTTAACCATTTACTACTTACTATTACTATTTTACCTTTTATTATTACTATTATTATTTTTTTATCAAATTGAATTTCATGAGTTTAAATTCTAGAGTAGTTTTTATATTATTCCTTGTTTTAGCTTAGTTAGGTCATCTGTTTAAATGATTTCCTTTTATTCTTAGGGTTATTATAGTTTTGATACTTTCTTTTATTATTGATTATTCCATACGATTCTAATTATATCCTTAATTTAGTTTATAGTTGTCAAATTAGATGCCTTAATATCAATTTGCTAATAATTTTGCATCCAATGAAAATCGAGGTGTTACAATGGTCATGCAAATTTTGCAGTTAACCATATTTTTCAATATGTCCGTAAAAAAAAATAGAGTATTTTTTTGTATAATTATATTAAAATTATAAATTAAGAATCTAAGACATGTAAAGTAGTTGTTAATATATATTGGTGTCATCAAGATAATTATCACAATAGCTTTTTACTCATGTGTTCTTATCAACCTTGATCAATTGAGCTCAATACAAAATCTCAATCAAACTCCACCATTCTAATTTTTAAACATATATGCATTTGTTTCTTCTTATCTGAATCATTCATTTTAGCATAATTCATATTGATAACACTAAAAAAAATAATTATATAGGCATATTATAAATTATATATATTTATAATTATGGATCGGTTAACCGAATCCATCAGTTTCTAGAATCTAAAAACCGAAACCAAAACCAAAAAAATTTAAAATGCTAATCTTAAACCGAAACTGATGGATCGGTTAACCCTTTTTTCAGATTTGTTTCTCGATTTCGGTTCGGTTATCCTAAACATTCGGTTTTTTTCCACACCCCTAATGTGATTGAGAGGGGAAAAGTGGAGAAGGCACTAATATTAGGAGTCTAATAAAAGTTTAAATTTTTTTTAATATAAATAATTTTCCTTTAACCCTATATTTATAGACCATGTTAACACAGAGTATATCTATCATACCTAAATAAAATTACTTTATACTTACTCTATAGAATCCAATCTATATTTAGACCTTTGGCTATGTCAGTCATTAATTCTAAGAGAATCAATCCTTAACTATTTAGTTCTAAAATAAGTTATTGTATAATGAGTTCAATAAATTAATTGTCAAGTTTATTTAAGTGTAAACATAGAAGTATTATTTGAGTAAATAGTATTATTTGAGCAAATAAACTCCCACCTCCATATTTGTTTTGAGGTTAAGGTCACATCTTCAATGAACTAAAATAAATAAGATTTAGAATTAATATTTTGAGCATTGTTATGTACTATATTAAACCATAAATAATTCATTTGTCACATACTTTTATACTGTATAGTTTTATATGCTAACTTTAGCGATTCCCCTTATTATAAATTTATTTTACTATTTATTACAACATTCATGACTCTTGACTAAGCAATGAAATAATTATTGATTATAAACACATTTACATTAGTTTTATATCTAATTTTATCAATTCCTCTTATTATATATTTGCTTTACTTAAATAAACTAATTTATTACAATATTTATGCTATTGACTAAGCAACGCAATAATTATTGATTTTAAATTTATTACAACATTCATAACTATTAACTAAGCGAAAGAATAATTATTGATTTTAAATTTGTATAATTCTTTCTTACTCGTTTAATTTATTCTTTGTATTTTACGATATATTTATGACGCAAAAACCACTTCTATCACTTTTGCCATTGATTCTTCCTTTCCTAACTACTCTCTTCCTATAGCTATGAACTTGACCCATATAAATAAATTTACTAGAGATATATGGTACAACAAGTATTACAATGAAATACGCAAATAATTTTGAATAAAGAATACCATCATTGGTATCAAATGTGAATTATGAAATGAAAGTGAGAGAGGAATTCACTGCTACAGTGGTTGCTCATGAGTTTGAATTGTTTCATATAAAAGTTAGGTTGTTATACTATATTTTATTTTAACCATACTAAAAATTATGCATGACATAGAGAAAAAGAATATATTGTTTCCTATTGCTTATTGCTTACTTATCTCCATAAATATGTAATGACTATTGGTCGCTTCTCTTATTTTTAGACTTTTTTCTTTTCTTTTTTTCCCTCCTAACTTCATTATAGTTTTTAAGCATACATAAAGTATAATGTGATTACATAAAATCCCTTCTATTGTTCTCATTTGTTTTGTAGGTATATGGCTATGTCTTTGATGAAAGCAAAATAATTGCAATTAGGATTGAGTGTTATAAACTTTGTTATAAATATTTACAATGTATTAGAGTATTATTTCATTAATCCTATGATTTCTTTTTTTCATGTATTTTTATACAATTTGTAATCCCTCAAATTTTACGTAATTTAATTTTAACAAATACTAAAATATAGAATTATATGGAATCATACTGAATAATTGGAACAAGTAGTAAAAATCACTCCAAATTTTTTTTTCGATGAATTCGATTATAATTAGAAAGATTAAAATCATACCAATAAAAATTTTGAAAAATACAAAACTGTAACAAAAATGATCTTAAGTAATTTATAAAACAACGATAAGGTAATCGTTAATATAAAGTTACTGAATTTTTTTCCTTAAGATCAAAACTTAGAAAATAAATCCTATGCTTGTTAAATAATAAAACAATAGTGTTCAAACTATTTTTTTATACGATGACAATATCAAGTAGTCTAATAAAATGTTGTTATTAACAAATAGTAGAAATAGTTCCTATACAGTAAAACATAACGTTTGATAAAATGATCAATAGTCCAATAAACAAATCATAGTTAAACCGTAATTTTAAATCACAATAAAAGACGATTAATTCTCAGAACTTGCAAGATATAAAAATATAAACTGAAGACAAATCACTAGAATTACAAAAGATACGATAAGATTACGAATAGATCAATATCTAAGAATCTAGATCTTAAATGAATATTTAAATTACACTAATATTCTAATAAAACCTTTTAGAAATTAAAATCCCGAATTATCAACGTAACCTTTAAAAGATTTCGTAACTAGAAAACAAATAAATTGGCAAATCTGAGACTAATACCAAAATATATAATTCAACCAAAAATCTTAGAAGAAACCTGTGGGATATAATAAATTTATTCCTAACATTGAAAAACCCGAATAGAAACTTCTGTGACCTTAATAGATACCAAAAACGAGATTTTGTATCTTGAATAGATAATTCACGATATAAATAACTCCCAATTTCAAAACCGGTAAGAGACAGTTTATTAATAGAGCTTATCGGTATAAAACAATAATCTAAAGATGAATTATTAAAAAAATTATAAATACATTATATATACCAATACCAAGCAATAAACATTAATCTCGATCTAAAATGAAAAGTCCAAACTTGCTGTTACACTTGTTAGAAATTTTGAATTCGTTAAGGCTTAGTTCTTAATTTGATTTATTGAACATTGAAAAATTTAATCGTGTAAGCTAAAATACTAGAACTAATTAATCGTGTAACATTTAAACTAAAAATTTGAAAATATAAATAATTTAGAGTTTCTATAGTAACTTAGATAATTTTATTTCAAGATAACTCATACGTAATGAATATATATGCATACGTTTATAAATTAATATTGGTTAAATTATTCTAGTTAACTATTAATTAGATGATGATGATGATAATAATAATAATAATATATTAATAATAATAAATAAATATTTTTGGATAATAATTATTACATATATATACATATATATATAATCGGACAAGTCCAACCGCTGCACCAATTGAAGAAATGGAATGCCGAGTAGCAGAGGAAATCCACACGCGCGTTGCAGCTCAAAATTCACGCACGCAAGGTTTCTCCATCGAACACAATTTCCCATGCAACAGCAGCAGCAAAGGACAGTTGCAATTCCTTCTCCACGCGCTGCAGATGGAAGGACCGAGCAACTTCACCCCCAGGCAGCAGCATCCATGCTGGAAGAAGGAAATCACGAGCAGCAAGTCTTCACACAGGAACAGAGCATGAGTCGGTCCATCCAGCTGGAACAGAGGACAGCTGCAACAAAGCCACGCACAAGGCAGCTGGCTTCCACGCACAGTCCTTCGTTGGAGTCAGCTGCAGAGGTCAAACGGTACAGCAGCAGAGGATACAAGACGGGCAACAAACTACAAGCCGAAGTTCGTGCACTATGCTTACAGAAGGCACTAGAATTCCCCACGCTGGAATTCGCCACGCACGGACTGCAGCACTCTCCACGCGCTTCAAATGACTGATGGCCGAGCAGCAAATGTGAACACACGCTGGAAACAGGGACAAAATGGTGCAAAATCCTTCACGTGGATCAAAAGAGGATTCAGCCGCAGTTCTTCAAGCAGGAACAACTAGAATTCGGCTGCAGAATAATTTTTTTCACACGGAATAGAATCCTCTACGTACAGCAGGGAGGATGAATTTTACTTCCAGTTTTCACGGCTATTTGATCCAAATATAAGATCCAAAATCTAACTTGAAAGTGACAATTTATCCAACCAAAACACTACCCATATAATCGTTGTTAATTGAAGAAGAAAATTAACTCACAATTCCAAATTGAAGCTACCCCATTCAACCGTGAAAGCTGCAACAAGGGGGATTTCATATAAATACAGCGTTCACATTCAACTTTTGAACTCAATTTGAATATACAAATTCAACATGAAAGTGACCCATAGCCCAACCCAAAAACTCCACATATAAACTAACATTAAATGTACAAGACTTCCCAGCCAAAACATATTATACACCAGCTACAATTGAGCCTGATTTACCGTGAAACAGGCTTGGAATCACAGCTGCAGCAGAGAAGTATCAAAACAGAATAGCAACATTCACACTTTCCAGCTCAATTTTTGATAAACATATAGGCTTAGCTTGAGTGGAGATTTTGACCAAACAACCACCAATGGTAGGCCTCTATATGGACACTTCAAACTCCATTTATTAGCTAGAAAACAATAATAGAATCTGAACAAAAATCCATACAAACCAAGGTGGGAAATCAACAAATAAACAACAGTAGAAAAGTTGGAAATTGACCTTGGTTTTCACACGATTTTGACCCGATTTTTCTTGCAATCTGAGCCCCTATTTTACACACATAAATGACATTAAGTAGCTACCAAACAAAAACAATTAAGACCCTCAAAGATAGCCACAAAAATCTGTCAAAACACAAGTCAAATTGTCATCCAAATTTGCCAAATTCGCATGGAAATTTCCAGCTGCAATTGTGAGCCTTTTTCAAACCCAAAACCATTTCCATAGCCTCTAAAACTTAGCCTAAACTTGGTATATGTATACAAGCTTAAGTTAGACACAAATTGAGCTCATAACTCTCACAAAATCCTCTCAAAATCCTAGCTACAAGGAGGAGTGCGTCCAGCACTTTTTCCTTTTCTTTTTGCTATTGCAACCTTCAACTTAGAAGCTTAGAAACCCTTGTATAATCAACCATAAACCCCTAGCTTTCTTCCATATCCTACCTACACACTAAGCTCATCAACAACATCAATTCCCCTCTCTAACAACATCCAAAACCAAATCAAAAGTCTTAAGTTAACCTAAGGTTCAAGAGGAGGAAGCTAGCTTAACAAGGTAAGAATATTAGTTAGAATTTGTAAGCTCCCACTATAGTTAATGATGCTAACTTATAATTTAGTTAAGAACTCATCATCTAACCTTTGACATAGGTTTGATTCTTGCTTAGAAAGGGAGTTGAAAATCCTTTTTCTATTCCAAGCCAAGGTAAATTCTAAACTATCAACCTATCTTTGTTATACTTGTGTATAGACTTCAAGATAAATTGTTGAACATAAAAAGGAAGTTATGTAGTTGGAAGAAATTGTTAATTCATTGATGAATTCAAGTAGATGTATTGTTGATGTATTAGGAATGTTTGGATATGGTCAACTAAGGAAGACAACAACTTAAAAATATTATAGATATGGTAATAGTAAATTCGGATTTTGGAATAAAGTAGACAAAACAAGACTCGAATTTCATCTAATCTAGTCTAAATTCATGTGTAATGCTTCTAAGACCTTACATGAACATAAAACTTGATAAATCAAGCTTTAAAGGCAGGATTAGGAGTTCTACATTACAAGAAAAATATTATGAACAAATTCATAGAAATTACACATATTAATACCTCTATAAACCATGAATGAACTTAGGATATGAATGAAGGCTTAAATGAGATCCTCTAAAATAATATACAATCAAAAGAAAATTAAAAGAATTAAACAATAAAAAAATTCCTTTACTATAAGAATCAATACTTAAGAAATCACAAACTAGAAAATCATTCAGTTTACAATCTTAATAAACCAACATCAACTTTACTGTTATTCCTATAAGTATGATTCTAAGTATTGCTATTAATATTACTACTGAGTATAATATTCAGTATTGATGATGTTTTCATCACAAGTCATGAACGATTATTAAAACTGTTATCTTCACGTAAACGCTACTATATTTATATATCGATACTATTATTTTGTCACTAATAGTATGAAAAATGATTATTATTATTATACCTATAGTTATTACTAATATTGATATTAATGTTTCAAAACTAAAAGTACTAATAATATTGTAGTATTAAACTTAGTTGTTTTGCAATAAGAATGAAACTGAAGTATAATAAAAATTTGATATATCTAAATACGGTTTTATAACTTTTGAAAGATATAGATACTAGAACAAACCCTTAAATAAATAAAAAACCAATTTGAGAGACAGATAAGGTTGACGGGCAAAGAATTAATAAATAAAAATCTTCTATTAAAAGCAGTAAAACTTAAGAAAAGACAAACCCCTTGAATAAAAATATAGATAGCAATTAATAAAAATTATATCAAACACTGATATGGAATATTTAGGTATCTAAAATGATTTAATTAAATTACTTAACGATGCAATAATTAAAGTAACGGGTTTAGTCTAATATTCGGCGATTAGAATCAGCGCCTTTAATTATAGGAAGACTTCTCTTACAGAAATAATTCAATAATAAATCTCTGTTATTTCCTTTCATAGGAAAATAGATCAATTCCAGAATTTTCGGTAGCTTATACAACAACTTAGCGAGGACCACAGGTGAGTAACTTAGACTTGTTACATTGTTTGTGCTTGTAGTATAGTTGCATTTGGAATAATATATATATATATATATATTCAATTGATATGCATGCGGGATTGGGATACAGCATGATGCGTGGTGTATGATTGAATGGCAAATTATCATAATATAAGCGATAATCCTATTGTATGAAATATGTTGATTATTGTTTGTAAATTGTATGATCGCCTTAAACTTGATTAACAACTGTCGGTACTATAAATGAAACGGACATGCATTGCACGATTTGCATAAACTGCATTATGTTTTTACGAATGCCTACTACGTGTTAGAATTTCGGTTCTCTGTAATGCTTGGTTTTTCTAGGCCGAGGCTATAGTTCTACGCAAGCTTACCTTTGTTCTGTCGGTTCCATGGGAACTAACTGGTAACGAAGGACGCCGCCCATGGTATCGCTGTGAAATGTCTAACACTTAGTGGAGTTTCTAAGGTACAAGACAGGAACTGAGTGTTTAAAACATCAATAACATAAAGCGATAATAATTGTGAGGATTATGGATTCCTGTGTACTTAGTTTCTCCTGGGTAGGTGATTCAGGGATTGGTTCCTTCAACCCCGATGAGAGGGCGTAAATCTCCATCCTGTTTGGATTCCGGTTTGTCCAAGCTTGTAATTGCTCATATGTTTGATTGATGCATTACATATGATTGATAATAACTTGCTTGTTGTGATAAGTCTGGTTATTCACTGAGCCCGTGGTCCGCTCACACCCTACAGTTTTTGTGCAGGATTATTACTAGCTGGGATTAGGCTAGGAATGTGTGAAGAGAGCTTCTCCAACAAACTCTATTGAAGATAGAAATATAGGATATTGTAAACTTAGAATGTAAATTTTATAATGTTGAAATTTGTAAGTTGTAGTTTGAAACCCAATTTCACTATTTGGTGGGGGATACCGATTCTCTGCGATCTTGGTGGAAATTGGAAAATCAGATTTCATAGTTGAAATCCTGTAATATATTATATCATATATATGATAAATATTTATAAATAAATAGAGTCTTGTATACTCTGACATACAAGACGGCTCTCATGTTACGGGTGCACACGTGATATGATGGCTTTAGATAAATCCTGTTAGGCCCCCATTTAGAGTCGTCACACAATTTATGTAATCTTTTTCCTTTCTTACTTCATCCACCAATCTTGTATGTAATTAATTTCAACTATGTTATTTATTCTAAAAGTTCATCTTCTTATTTAATTTTTACACTCGCAACGTGGGTACATCGTCTGCTAGTATATACATATATATACACATGCAACATTAGCTTTTGATATTAGAATTATTTCCTTCCCTTAAGTTATCCTAAATAATATGGCATTTCACCTCATATTGCTTAATAATTAAGATAACTTATTATAGGTATTCATTGCAATAAAAGAGTAATTTATAAGCACTTGTGAATAAAACTCTTCTATCTTATTGGCCATTTACTTGACATTCATTTCCTTCCCATTTTACATAAACTGCTATTAAGGTGTTTACTTGAGAAGAGTGACAATTCATAATGCTATTATGTAAAATGTTGAATAGTAATCCATCTATGAATTTCCATTGAATGGTTTGTTTTTCCAATTTTATCATAAATAGTCATGTCTTAAAGATATTATATATACAACCATCTTCTTTATATAATGAAGACAATGGGCATTATAGATATTTTACATTTTATTCAAATAATTACTTATCTTATTTTTTACAACAAATAAATATTGTAATAGTTATTACAACTTTATTCTTGTTAAATTGGAATTCAATTCCCCTTCTAATACCATACGACAAAGTAATTGGATTATCATATGGCTTTAATTATTTATTTCTCATATTTATTCTACCTTGTCTCTCTTTATGTGCAATTGATATAACATAAATTTTTATCATATAGAGCTTCTGATTTAATTATACTATCAAGTCTCTATGAGCTTACATAGGTAATTATAGAATTTCATTTCCCCTTATTTCTCATTTGTGAAATTTTCATGCACCAGCCACTTAATCTAATAGAAAACTATGGACTATTTATAAAATCCTGCAATATTAAAATAAAAAATACAACTTAAAAATAAGATCTTGAAAGTAACAAATAAACTTCTCTCTTTCTTCACCAAAAAGAAAGGGGGGTGGGTATGTGTGTATGGAACTTTTCTCTCTTTCTTGGTTGAAATTCCACATAATTTAACATAATCAAAGTAACACATTTCTTTTTTATGATTCACTAATTAGGTCTTGATCCATATTTACCTAATTATAAGTTGCCTATGATGAAAATAAATAAAATAAAATCACTTCTCAACTTTGTAGGACTAGTTACTTGAAGGTCATGTACCAAAAATGTTACTTTGCAGAAAGGGTTTTCCATATGGGTGGATCATATGTTACGTTGGTGGAATAAATTTAATTTTATGACTATGAATATTATTTCTTGATTTCTATATTTATGATTTGTCTATTGTGTTTGTACAGTATTTGTACTCATATTATTATATATGCCAACTACACTTCTAGAAACGGCCAGCCTTCTAGCCTTGCACATGAAATACCATACATCATTATGGTTCAGGCTAATTTTAGAGCCAAACCCGAACTACCATTTCATGGGTCTCATTTTGATGGAACCAAAATCAAACGCATTGTCACCCCGCCCCCCACTACCGAGGTTCTGGATGTGATGCTAGGGCAACAGTTGCCACAAGCCCCCTAGTGATAATGGCCAACATCCACCCTCAGGTGAGACCCCAACCAACGCATGCCCCGCAGGATACCACGGGCACTATAGGTATTGTTACCCTTAGGCAGAGTTGAACCCAGTCTGCAGACTCTAGGATTCGAGCCCCAGACCCAAGCTTTTGCCTGCCCCAAAGGCAGCACCTCTTACCAATATTTTTAATATAATATCTTTAGCATATGGTCATGAAATATTTGTCATATCTCTGAAATTATGAAAATTAATTAGGGTTTGAATATAATTAAATAAGGGTTGAATAGACATAGTCTTTTCTTTTTTTTAAAATATGGGTGTAAAATATTTTTGATATGCTTGAAATCATGAAATTAAATAGAGTTTGAATAGAATTAAATAGGGGTTGAATAGACATAGTCTTTTCCACGTAAAATATTTTTGGTATTAAAATCAAATAGGATTTGAATAGAATTAAATATGAATTGAATAGGCATAGTCTTTTCTTTTTTTAGCATGAACGTAAAATATTTTTCGTATCCTTGAAATCTATACTAGTAAAGCAAAACCACCCATTTTAGTGTCTTTAGTGTAAATATTTTTAATATAATATTTTTAGTATCTTGGCATAAAATATTTTTCATATCCTTAAAATCATGAAAATTAAATAGGGTTTAAATATAATTAAATAAGGATTGAATAGAAATAGTATTTTCCTTTTTTATCATATGGGTGTAAAATATTTTTGTTATCCTTGAAATCATGAAATTAAATAGGGTTGAATAGACATAGTTTTTTCATTCTTTTAGCCAAAGCATGTATCTTTATATACCGATCTAGATCTTTGATACTATATTTATGCATGGCAATTACCCACATGAAGAAGTTACCTATAAAAAATACAATTGTAATTATGATTTATAATTAATTTCTTAATTTCTAGGACTAATTAAGATTGTAAATTTATATACCGATCTAAATATTTGATACTATATTTATGCATGGCAATTAACCATATGAAGAAGTTACCTGTAAAAAATACAATTGTAATTATGATTTGTAATTAATTTCTTAATTTCTAGGACTAATTAAGGTTGTCCACTTTCAACCTGTCAAACAATATATCTATATAATTTAAATATGTTAGGTTATTTTATTTGCACACGCATCGTGAGTGCGTCACCTACTTGCCTATATTATTGGGTTGTGCCAATTAAACTAATAGAATTTATCAGTATTGATTTCAATGGTTCGTACTCTATTGGTGATAATATTCGTGTTGATTATGTATCTTAATTCTATACTTATGTAATCTATTTTTACCATGTTTTGTATATGTTATTAGGTTAAGCCAACTAGAAAATGAGAATGGCAAGTCCCCACTAGTAAAGATCCGGTGTATTACGGTGAATTTGTTCATCTTAGTAAGTCTAAATTTGGTCTCAGTAGACTTATTGAGGTAAAATTTTCGCCTAGAATTTGGTGTCAGGGGTAGCCATATTAGAGAAAAAGAGGCAAAACTCACATTACGTTTTTTTTTTTTTTTTTGGCTAGAACATTATGTATATCCAGTGGCATGAGTTTTACCTCTATTTGTATTTACGAGGTGAAATATAAATTGCATTATTATAAACATAGAACGAATTTAAATAAGTAAATAATTATGAAACATAAATATGAAATTTTGAGTTATTAATTTATGATAATTTGTATTACAAAATTTTTAATATTAATTATAAATACTGGTATTTTATTAGAAATATTGTGCTAATAATTATAATTGATCATATTTTGTTGTTATCTCTTTTTTTTCTTACATAAATTTTATGAATAATAAAAATATTATGTCATCATGAATATATTTGTATTTGTGCAAATTTTACATATTTTAAATTATCATATAGTTGAAACATTAAGTAAAATTTATCAAATACTTAATAAACATGAAAGAAATACAAATTAAAAAGAAAAAAACTATATTCTAATAACAATAAAATATTACCTTCACTTTGATTTTGTTGATCTATAATAATAAACTAATAAGATGATCTAAACCTGCAAAAATTAAACACAAAAATATCAATTTTAAAACATGAAAATCAACTACTTGAAAGGAAACAAAACATGAAGAGATGAATGGAAATATTGGAAGAGATCGATCAGAGATGGAAAAAATGGAAGATGGAAAATGAATTAGCTGAGATTAGGGGGAGATGTAATATATAGTGGTAGGTTAAGGGAGTATGGTCTCAACCAACAAATGAGGCGAAATTTGCCTCATGATGTGGACAATAAAGCAAAAGTTGCCTCACTATCCTACTCATGAGGCAATTTTGCTTCATAATGCTAATCAGCAAAGCGAAATTCGCCTCATGGCTAGGATAGTCGATGTGCTTTTGCCTTTCATTGCCAAATTTGAATTATCATGCACCAGCCAACCATTCAATGGAAATTTTTTTGTTCCTACGTCAATTTCCCTCGACAATAATTTTTTAAGATTAATTTTTTAATTTATTAAAGATAAGTATAAATTATATTTATTTAGGTTGATTATTATAATTTAAATCATATATATAATAATTGAAATTAATAGATATATGATGTGTAAATTATATGTTAATAATAGTTCTTTATAAAATCGAACACACCAACATAAAATTTTACACGTTTTATATATCTTATTATTAAAACCCGTTATTTATATTACCCTAAAATTAACTAACTTTATATTTAAGACAAATAAAAACTAAACATGAAATAACATGCATGCTAATCATCATACAATCTATCTGTACAAACCTACAAAACATACTATGAGTCATAATGATCCACATGATTTACAACACAATGAAGAAGTTTAGAGAAAATAGAAATAATAAAGTCTGAACATTAAAAACAACGAAAATATAGATAATAAGCATGCCTATTATCTCTGATGCTAGCATTGTTGAGCATGACTTGATCCTATAATGGATGCCGTCTGAGACACTGCAGTTAGGGAAGTTGAAGGAGGTATTGAGTGATAAACAGAAGGTCGTGTGGAAGACACTGGGACGCACTTAGACCTACAGCTGGAACCACACCTAGGATGTGCACAACCCAAAAGGGGGTACCTGCAATGAAAACTAACCAAAACAAATCCCCCCCTAAAAAAAAAAAAAAAACACAACCACCATGATGGGCGAAACTCGATAAGGGAGGTTGGCCTCTCTATTGTCCGGATCTACTAAATGATGGATCATGTGGTGCATAAATGAACATAGATGGCTAGCTTGGCATCTATAAAAACCCTAGTATATGGATGTAAATGAGGTGTCACTAGTGTGAATGGTGTAAAGCTAGGATCAAGGTTGCCATTAGGAGTGCTCATGCGCGATGCAGCCTACTGGTAGGGAGGGTATTGCTCAAAGGAAGACATCGAAGGAGGACGAACATAGTTCATCAAAATAGTAACGTGCACCTGCAACTTGTCCACCTAATGCTGATGTACGGTCCTATCATATTCAAAGTGCACTAAATCCTTATTACATGACCACTCATATTTATCAACTATATGCTAGTCTATCAACATACCATATCCAAATCCATAGCGATAGCCAAATTTGTGCCCCAAAACCTCCTCTATAATCGCCTAATTTGTCATAGGTCACTAACGTGTCATAGTAGCAGGACAATCCTTTTCCTTCCTCATGCGCTCCATGCATGCCTGGATAAAAGTTGAAATATAACAAAGACAATGCCAATATAATGATACAAAATGATAGATATGGTGTATTATTGTAGAATATAAAAATTGAATATGCTTACCAAATTTTGCATTGAAACCTCAAACTCCCAATGATCAGTTAATTGTCCCTTTTCCCTCCTCAAATATGTGCACTTGTAGTTCTCTATTGGCGTGTGATTCTGTAATACATGATATGTGAAATTACGAAAAAATATATAGAACATAAACTTGCACACCATGTGGGTATCGTAATATGCTGCAAAAAATGTAATTATAATACTTAAATTCATAAGCGAATGGAAAACAATAAACTCTATACCACCTGTATGCACCAATTTTTGCTTCTTCCTATTTGTCATATTCAACATGGATCAATGTTACACAATTGAAAAAAGTAAACAAACAGAACAGATAATTGGTTATGTATTCTACTACATGTAGAATCATGCTTGGTAATCCGGATCAGTCTCTACGAAGTGGACGAACCTCCTCCACTCATCCACCCAGCAATGGCATGCTAGCAGCTTTCTCGCCTCCATCTTTAGATATGATGTATACATTCAGTTTGTAGCGAAGTTGACTGTATAATTTACTCACCAAATAGTTCAACTTTATCTAACACTTATGTATCATTTACCAGTTCTCCCGTTGGTCGAACTTTTACTACAAATTAAACATAAGTTGCATGTGTTGATGAATGGTCCAAGCTACTTTAATGGTCACAAGTATGTTTTTAACTAAAAATAAACTTTTTGGATAATGCCATGACGATAGACCTCAAGAAACACTGATCACACCTTACCCCTGGCTCCTAGAATGAACAATTTAGTCGATGCTCTATGGTGGAGCAAGAACTCCAACTTAACCATCCTAGGACATGAGCACATCCAACCTATATATCCATCCAACATGGTAACAGTCTTCCCACAGCTAGTCCTCCTAAACTCTTCCTTCGTCCGAGTCCTTTGTACATACTCGATGCCTCACAAGCACCGTGATATCGGCCTCCCCCTACTGTGCATAATGATTAAGCCGACTCAACTAATCCATAATGTCTTTCCTAGTGAAATCCCTTAGTTGAGGTATCGTTTCCATAGTATCATCAAAACTTGCACTGTCATGGTGCCATCTATGCCTTAGAGACAAGAACCATCTTTGACCCATATAATGGAATCGATTGTGTTTAATGAATCGTAATCAATCAAATTAAAATTAAAACCCTATTCTTACCTTACGACTAATCTCTAGGCAATCTTACCTATCAACTATAGTACTGATGTAAGCATAAGGATCATTCCACAAGAACTATAGCTACTGTACTTACCCTAATTCTACTATTTAGCTTATCTAATTGGAATGATAGTAAGACGAATCAATAATTACTTAATTAGCGAAAACAAGAGCAGATGATATCAGCTTTCTAAAATATATATCAATCATAAGATGTACCCCTAATTTCGATTCACCATTAACACTATTTCTAATTCCTTATAAAATATTTATTAATGGATTATTTAAGTTATTGAACTGCAAAATTCCTAATTTCATCAATCTCTTTCTCAAGATAATTGAATTCTAACCCTATATGTCTAATGGAAATGTCTTTCATCATTAGATGAACATAAAATTGCATTAGCGTTCATGATTCCTTAGAAAGAATAAATCTTTATGCAAAAATTTCATACAGTATATATCTAGAACCACATTCAAAACTCTTTATTCATATAATCTATCATATTAGATGAAGTCTCTTTTTATCTAAAAGAAATCAAATATGCAATCAATTTTAGCCACAAATTAATCACAAGAACAATAAAGAAAACATGGATAGACTCAAGAAACATAAACTTCCATAAACGAAAGAATCCAATCTCTACATTAAGGTTAGGGTTCCTTAAGACCTAAGGTATAAAGATCTATTTTTCCATATGAAGATGATTGCAATGATAGAATAAAGAAAAATAGAAAGAAATCATGATTACAAACCTTTTGGATGAAGTTTTGTGATCTTCAATGAACTCTTGTGTTTCTCCACTCTAAACACTTATTTTTCTCTATAAGGTTCGTAGGAATAAGGATGGGTCTCCTTAAAGATGAGTACTTGACATTATTTATAGGGAAAGACAAAATTGGACTTGTACGAGCATCCTACACGATTGTGTTCGAAGCCCATGTAGGATGAAAATTGGTGAAAATTGCAAATTTTAAGGTTGCACAACCCCCCAACACGGCTTATGCACACTAGTCGAGCATAATATAATCCACTTTGATCTCCCCTAGCTTCTACGTAGATATTCTGCATAGCTTGCATAGCCTCCTTGTGCACTTTGAAATTGTTTACTGGACGCTTTTCACATTCTACACCATTGTTTTGCACAACTTGCCCAGGATGGTTATGTATGTTATAAATCTTCACTTTGCCTATTCCTTCATTAAAATCTCCCTTAGCTCATCCAAATATCTTCATTAGGCTCAATGTCTTCATTTATTCTTGAAGTTAACAGTTTAACCAAATAAGTATCATTTTCTTTAATAATTCACATAAAATCTATAGAATATCATATGAAAACAATGTGAATTTTAATGGGTCCTTTGACACTTATTTCCATACTTAACCATTTGCTTTTCCTCAAGCAAATAATTAAGAACAAAGAAATCCATCATTAATTATAGTCAAAAGTTCAGTGGAAATTCAAATCACATAATAGCATTCAAAATTTTCATTTTAGGACATAGCAACCTCAAACTTTTATGTCTTCTGCTTAAACCTACTATACATGCACTTAACATACCAAAATTGAAATTCTAAAACTAATCCAATTTAGTCAAACTTTACACTCACTATTTAATAACAAATTTTAAAGTTACAAAGTAAACATAAAGTCAAGTAGAGCAAAAGAGACTCAGCTACACTTTAACTGCCAATTTAAGAGTATATATTATCACGCCTAAACTGGGTTCAAGGTGTGTCAGCCACCACGTATAACACTTACGCATTATATGTTAAGGCTAACCTAATCTACAGTTTATTATGATCATTGCTAAATAAATTTTAGAATATGAAATCGTTGAATTAGTTTGTAAAAACAAGTGGAAACTTGTGGTGGAAAATATGAAACTTTTGCAAAAGACTTTCAAATAGACTACTTCTATGAGTAGACCTACATTTATAAATAAGTACCAAACCAAAAGGTATTTCAAAACATAGTATCCAGTATCTCAACATACAACCATGGACTAGATATGCCCTCATCAAAATATAAGTTCAAAAAAAAATGATCAATGACTTGAGCCAACAGCATAGATAGCTCAACATTCTAGGCACCCAATTCATTAATAAGCTCCTTCGGAGTCTATCACGTCCCAAAAGATAACCTAAACGTAACAATCCGCCGCATGCTAAACGAGACTTAAGAATCACTACCACAATCATTCAAAAGTCTTGTTTAAGTATGCAAGGCATTCCCTTACGAATAGAATACATAAATAAATGGAAATAGATAGTTCAATTTGATAGGATAAGCATAAAAATATAAACCACAGATATCTCAGGATCAGTTACAAAGCATTAAGGGACATTTTCCCCTGCTACACATTAGTCTAGGGATTAACCTTTTTGGTAACAGTGATCTTTCTAGGTTTACTAATAAAATTATACAAACCAATTATAAACTTCTAAGAAGATAAATCCTAGACTCTCATTACCTGATTTGGCCAGGTCTAGGGACGTAGCCATAAGTACAGGAACTGCATTAGAAAGAAACTATGGGGGTATAAGCTACGTTAGCTTAGTGAGTTCCACTTCCAAAATTAAATGCTCAACAAGTGATATATAAGACAAGTTATATTAACAACCATATAAAATGCACAAACACGTGAGCATATAATACATAAGACCATCCTAAAGTCTTATTTTGAATGGATTTACGCCCTCCATTCGGGGTTAGGTGTGTCGAACCCATATGACCAAAGATTTCAATTTTTCTCACTTTTATTATGGTTGATACAGGTGCCCATCCACACACATTTTTAATTCAGGCCCTTACGCCAACATTTCAATTTTCGGCCATTACACCAACATTCGAGTTTACAAGCCCCTCGTTGCTCGGCTATTATGCCTTCTTCCCACAAAGGTATAATAACCTATGCAATGTGACTCGCATATGGTATGCATGGCCAGTTTGATTATAAGATCATGGCATATTAATTTAACAATTTATGGGTAATCATAGATATGGTAGACAAATCAATTCTATACTAGGTCATATAAATATTTACAACAAGCTTATTTTGATATTCTTATCATCAATTTACCCATGTAGAAATCATATACACACAGTCAAACTTTTATCTTGTCATAATTCTAATGCTACTAATATTACAACCACAAGCACATGTATATAATTTAAAGATAGTGAACTCACTCGGTCATGGCCTCTGGTCTCTAATGGTAGCGATCCAAAAACACGAAATTTTCCTAATTCCAAGATCACCTAAACGAAAGAAACACACCCATGAGTATTTCATACCATAACAAATTCCAAACTTTTCAAATAAAACTCTTTGAATTTGTGATTTCCGTAGTAATTGGAAATTCCAACTTAAAACGGCTATAACTTGGTCATTTTAACTTGGAATTTCACAAATAAGCTATCGATTTCTATATGCTTCGAAAGATCTATCTATTTATAATGTTATTACTAAATTTTGAAAATGTTTATGTCTCGGATTGTTCGGATCAGATCTTATCAGTAGCTAAAATTTGAAATTTCGAAATTGTTTTGTGAAATTTGCATTATTTCTAACAAGTAGATTATATGTACATGCAATATCTACAAGTTATGATCATGAATGTCATGATATGAGCTATCTACATGTAATTCCTTAATGATTTATTATTAAAGAGAATTTTACCAAAAACTTTTCACTTTGTAATAATGCCATGAACACTTGTTTAGAAAAACTAGCTTTACTCCTTTGAAAATCATGCATATTTTTACTATGATGAAACCTTGATAATCTATATACCTAATACCTTCATTATCTTAATAAACTTTCTCATTTAAAGGTTGGAAAATAAATGTTTTAAAGTGAGTTTTGCCTAGTGACGAATTTTGCATAATTTTTGAAAGGAAAATATTTTTTTATCTTAGTTGGAAAACTTTTCCTTTGTTTAGGTTTCTACTTTGATAAAACACATTTACTTTCATAAAAATCAAGTCTTTAGTATATCTATTCCCTAATACTTCTATTTTTCCATTAAAATAACCATTTTGATATTTAGAATTAGGTGTTTAAATAGGGATCATTTTTAGATTTGAATTTTGGAAAATTATTTTTGAGATTGTTTCTTGTGAAAAACTCATTTATTCTTTCTAAAATGAAGTCCTAATCAAATCTACTCCCTAACGCTTTCATTTCTTTAATAAAAATCTTGTTTTAGGGTTGGAAAATAGATGTTTTCTTGTCATTTCACTTAGTTACGAATTTCTACATTTTTGTTAGTGTTGAAACATAGATCTAACTTAACTTTTGTAATTATTTTCTTGTTTTGAAAATTTCTATTAGTAAAACCATGATCAACTCATAAAAATCACTACCTAATGATATGTATTACTTAAGCTATTCATTTTACATGTAAAATTTTCATTTTGAAGTTGGAAAATATGTTTTGTAAATGGGTCTTTCTCAAGATCCGAATTTTAAATTTACTTTTTGAAAGAAACAAAATGGATCTTGAGTTTTGATCAACACTTCCCTTAAGAATATCATGTAGCAAGTCTTTCATGCATGAAAAACAAATAGCTATGTTATTTTAACTACTAAAACAAGTAGATCTACTATACTACTCATGCTATGAATGTAAATGCGTCATGAAAAATATGTAGATGAGAATAATAATGCAAATATATGCACAAAGTTTCTATAAGAAAAATATATAACAATAATATACCAAAATACTAGTATATTAACTTTAATAGTAAGATCTACACATTGTGATGGCAAGAATATCATGTTCTAGTGGTTCCACATCCCTAGCATGAAGCTCATGGGGATTTTTAGTGGAACCACACATGTATGACCTTGCCATTACATGTGTTTATAGTGGTAGGATCAAGATCCATTACCTATTTAGTGTTTGGAGAAGAAAACTTGAAGAAAAAAAAAATTGTGTGTGTATGTGTGTGTGTGTGTGTGTGTGTGTGCGGGGCAAGGGGCTCACGGCAAGAATGGAGAGGGAGAGGGAGAGAAAAAGACTTCCAAAAGTTGGTTTTGTGAGAAAATGAAAAGAATGAAAAAGTGAAAGGTGAAAGAGATATTATATAGGAAAGGAGTTTAAGGTTTTGTATGATTATTTAATGGAAGAAAAACAAAACAATTTGTGGCCTATTGGGGGGGAGGAGGGGTTCACACCGGTTTGAGAGAAAGAGAGGAGAGGGAAGTGTTTTGATTTGTTTTATGTAATAACTTTCCAATTTAATATGTAATTTAAGTAATAAAAATTATATTGGAAAAGAAAATGTAAGGAAGATTATGTGAAAATGTAAGAATAGGTTGTAAGGATGTAAGAATGGGGTACGGGTGGTTGTACTTGGTGAATAGCATGAAAGAAAGCAAAAAGTTGATTAGACACTTAAATTACCAGTAGTAATGAAAATATGATAAAATGGTTATAACTATAACTTTTATAACTCAAAAAATTATATAACTAATATTTTTAGAAATATTATGAAATTACGATTCTAACGATACTAATATCATGTATTTAATATCTCGATCCCCATGACACGCTTTTCAAGATTTGTATCCGATAGGGCTTGAAATAAGTCGAAAATCCACTTATCTGATATTGTTAAGCATCCTAATATTAATATGAGCCAACCTACATTTCTTACTCATATATCAACTTCTTGGTTTGAGAACACGGGATTGTCGGATCTAACTGTTAGGGTTTCCTGAGGTTTTGTTGAATTAAGGTTTCCGGTTCACTTTCTGATTGAGGGTTTTACTTGGAGTTAACTTGTTTCTAATCTTCCGAGGTTTCATTCTTGGCATTGGCAGACATAGGGTTTCCAGGTTCGATCGGTCCATAAATATTCTTTTAGGATTTCGGTTTCTGTTTTTTAAGATTTTTGAAATCGAACTCAGATTTGCTATGAAAATGAGGGTTTACAAAGTCATCCCATACCCAATAATTACAAGCATCCAGATCATCACTTGAAAAAGAAAGGAATAAGCCGAAGCCCAGTACGACAGCAACACACGCACACACGAGTTGGGCATATACACCTGTTCTAAATGCAATGCAACAATCAACAGTTTATATCTTTAAATTAAAGCATGGCAAAAAATAGTAGAGTACTCATACTCTGGCAACACACTGGGAACCTAGGGGTCCTGAGTAGCAGCAACTGCTCAGGGGGTTGATATAGGTAGCCCGAATACCTATATCCCTTATAGGATCATGTACTAAGTAGCTTAATCTAGGGGCTACAGCTGTAAACCCCAAAAATTTTTCGCATTAGTACACGACTCTAAAATAGAATATATGAACTAGTTGGTAAACTTAGAATCCAATAAAAACCTAAGAATAGATCAATGACTTGAATTTTGCTGGGTTAAGATCTAAAAGCTGAATAAAGAACTTGTTTGACCCTAATTGATACCAAAAACGAGATTTTCTATCTTAAATTGATAATTCAAGGTATGATTAAAGGAAACCCAAATTTTCAAACCCCGAAACTTGTCTTGCAAACAGAATAGATAGAAACATATAGATATAGAGATTAAATGACTACTATTGAACTCAACAATAATTTGACACTATAACAATGAGTAGTAATGAGCCTATACATGGATTTCAACCCTAAATTCAGGATTCCTAGATAGTATTAAATACTACTAATAAGATTTCATAGTAGATATCAAAAACTAAAGATATATAGATAATTTAGCTTATATATCAAAAGCGATATCGAGTAGTTAACCAACTACGCTTATAAATAAGAAACTATAACTTAAAGATAAACCGTTAGGATTATAAATACACAACAAAAACATAAACAGATGTATAACTAAATATCTAGACTCCAAATAAATATTTGGATCACACTATTGTTCTAGTTAGTAAATTCTTAAGCTATTGGAGTCTAAAACAAAAATTGACCTAATAAGCTTAGAAAATCTTAATCACAGGAGATAAAATTCTAAAAACAATTAATTGTGTAAATTTAAAACTTAAAGTTGTATCATTTGATAAACTAAACATTTTGTTAAATCCTATAAAAATATTTTTGTACAAAAACTCTCAAATATTAGCTAATTTGTATCCGTTTAACTTATTAAATTATCCTAAAACTAAGATAATTAACTAACTAATAATATTATATAATGATTTGATTCATTTCCGGTTACAAATTGTGCAAAATGAAGGGCTTAGATTTCCTTGAGATTGGAGAACCGAAATTTGCTTAAAATTATCCAAATAATGCACCAAAGGTCAACAAAATCAACTCAAACACAAATCATATGTTGCCAACTCAACATGCACATTAATTACAGTAAAACAACAGATAAAACAGTGTAAATTTTGGAGAAAACGGATGAAAATTGTCGAAGAAAACGTCCTCATTCTTCTCTATATATGTAAGTGTTTATAGCTCATAATGGATATGCAAACAAACACCAATGACTCTCAAATTTTCCAGATCAAAACAACTCATAATTAGTAGCCAAAACAACTTAAAAACAGAAATCAAATCGTTCTAAACACCTCGGTTCGAATCAAAGAGAAATACAACATGAAAAACGCATAATCTGGGAACAAGGTAAGTTGTTGTAATTCGACTTATTATATGTTAAAAACAAGGATTGAAATTAACTTCTGATGATCATAGGATCATTACCAACTCAAGAACAAGCTTCAAATTCCACCAAACAAGCTTAAGCAAGGTAAAATTCGAAAACCCTAATTGTACCTTTTCAAATTCGAAAATTTAACATCACATACATGTAAATGTGTTATGAGTTGATGTATGTAGAGATACATGCCATAGAAATACTTAAGAATGGTTTGAGAATGTTTATGACGTAGAAAATTGAAGAAATATGAATTTTTCGTCGGAGAAGATGATGAACAGTATCAACACTGTCCCTAAGCCGGCAGTGTAAACGTTAAACACCGGCAGCTTACGAGGGTAAGCCGGCGGTGTAGAGACGGCTTATACTGGAACAAAATCTACGGAAAACTTATTCTTACATAAAATAAACGAGTGCCAGCTAGCTAGGGTTACACGCCGGCAGCGTATGGTCCGACGTACATGGGAAAGCTGGTGGCTTACAAGCCAATGCAACCTGATACGAAATAAAATGTAAAACTTAAGAATACCGGCATCTAGGTTTCAACGCCGACGACGTTGGAGCCGGCGTACACTCATGTTTTTCTTACGAGAAGTCTGTATTACATAAACAAAAAATATATACATAATAAATACTAATAAACATATTATATATGTATATATATGTCAAAACAGAATTTACTAAGAAATAAAGTAAACACAAATACTTAAAATAGTAATATGTTTAATATTTGATGGCTTCTAAAACCCTAGAATTATAGGGAAATATTAAGTGTTATTAACAACTATAATCATCAAATATTTGTTTTATATAGATAAATAGGTAAGAATGGAAATTGAAATGAGTTAAATTTATGAATAATGTGACTTCTAAAAATGACACAATAATTATATGAAGCAGATTAAGAGAAACACAATGATAATAAACGAATTTGAGTTACTATAATAAATCAAATTAAGAATAACGAAAAAATAGTGTTAATAACTATAAAAACTTGATAAATGTCAATTTTTCAAATACAAGATATATGTATATAAATATCAAGTAAGACTAAGGCAAGCTACATGAAAATAAAGAATAATTGATAATTGTTTTCATAAGACCATTAAAGAACCAAAATAAGTAATAGAAACGAGCCAAATATCAATTTAGGACACTAGACACATATAGGAGTTTAGTTATGTAATCTATATTATATTGATGAATATTTTATTCATCTCAATAGGTGACTTTGAGGACCTTCCAGCATTTTACTACGATTAAGTCACTATGAGCAGGTGAGTAATTCAGTCATATTATACTGTTTGTGCTTGTAAGTAGCTAAATATATAATGCAAAGATAATAATAATAATAATATGAATATTTTGATGGAAATGTGTTGTGATCTGATTTTATGATTGCTAATCTACTATTATAAATGTGATAATACAATGGTATGATGATGTGAAGTAGTATGATGATGATTGTGTGTAATGTATGATCACCATGAAATTGAATAAGAATTATTGACTTATTAAAATAACCTAGTCATGCATTGCACATACTATATTATTGCATATACAAACAGGCGACAACCTGCTACGTATTAATATTTCGGTTCGCTATTAATGCTTAGTGTTTTCTAAAGTATTAGTTCTCCTAAGGTTTTTTTGTTCCGTTGGTTTTACAGGAACTAAGTGGCAACGAAGAACGCTGCCTGTAGTATCGCTTTGAAATGATTAATACTTATGGAGTTTCTAAAGATAGATATAAGAAATGGTAAGTTAAAACTGTTATTAAATTTAAAGTGATAACCCTAAGACATGAAATCGTTGATTTTCCTATAAACTTAGTCTTTCCTGGGCAGGTGGGCCATAAAGTAAATGTTCTTCAACCCTAAAAGAGGGCGTAAATCTTTTCCTATTTGAATTCTAGATCATCCAAGCTTGTATCTAAGCATATGTTTAAGTGATTACATTACATACGATTTGTTAATAGCTTGTTTGATGTGTAATATGTCTGATTATTCACTGAGCCGTCGTTTCGATCATACTCCAACAGTCTTTTAAGGTTTACGCTTCGACCTTGGTTAGTTACTTTCAGAAACATGGCTCTGGTAAGGGCTTAAGAGTTGGAAGCCCATGGTTCAATTTGGAATTAATGGTTTATATTTTCCTAGATTGAATTAGATTGTGTTATCCTATCTATTATATATGTGGAGAATTACAAGAAGACTACATAGTTTGTAATAATCTATGATATTTTATGATTAAGATAGCAGTTATTTACTAATTTATTTCTTACATGCATTTATCATTTCTTATCAAAGCAACTAAAAGATCCTGTTATTTTGGAATACATGTCACTCTCCGAAGGTAATCTAGTGATAGTATTCAGATGTGACTTGTCTTCTTCTACTAGGGTACCTTCGGGGTGACAACAGCCATTATGCATCTCTATCCGTATTAGTCCATTGTAATTAAGCAGAGTAACAGAGCCCATATATTAAACTACTTAATACAACTTCTTTTTAATATGAATAAACATTATCCCGACACCGTCTCCCCCATCAGCTACCCATCGAGCCACTAATAACCATCATTTGTCCAATGTCAATGATGGGAGGGTGGCTTAAGTGCCTAACTACCATGCTGGTATGCCTAGCAAGGTTGTCACCCCTCAAACCAGGTTAAACGACCACGCACAAAGCAAGTAGTCATTAAAGCCATTTTTAAGTATTAATTGATTTAGGATGCCTCTCCTAACAAGCAATATACAAGTCACTGTGTACCTAATACAAAAACTGTATTCTGCACAGACAAATAAGAGACGAGAAGTTAATGCGAAGGAAAGACTCCTGACGAATATCTGCTTAAAGATTTCTTCATATAGGTATTTAAATCGATTATCGATTTATTTTAAACTCATATAAAATACTCCTGTTTCTACTAGATATTCATTTGAAACAACATTTCACCTTATTGTTCATAGGCTATCCTAAACCAATTATAAATTATTATGGTCTTATATGAGTTTACTAGTTGATTAATAGTTAAGTGTAAATTGTTAGCTTTTAAGGAATTTACTAAGCCAATATTAGTTAATAAGTCTACATATCTGGATAAATTGGATAGAATCAATCAATCAAGTTTACTAAACTTATTTTATGGTAATTAGGTTATTAATTAGTATTTTAAATAACATATCCTGTAAAGACCCGATCCCTAAATCCCGAGACTTAGAGTACTAAGTCCCCAACCACATATAACATTTTCACATTATATGTAAGGTTGTCCTAAAACTAACAGTTTATGAAAATTGTTTGATCAAAACCACTATAACTTTATAAAGAACTTTTAACAAAACAAGATTGCTAACAAAAGCAATCTATACATACATTTACATCATATAAACATTGTTTAGTGTCAATACAAGACACTACAAAAGTTACATGTTTTCTTAAAACAAAAGAATCCTATAGGATCTTAAGGTCTTTACAAAAATAGGCTTAACTATGAAGCCTTCTATACATAACTTTTCCCTTAGCAAAAATTTTTCCAAAAGTCCAGGGTGTTCGAGTCCTATTCGTCCCACTCATCCAGGAATCTCTCGAAATCGGACCCATAGCCCAAATCATCATAAAATTCATCTCCAATACCTACAAAGCAGCAAAAGTGAGCCAAAGGCCCAGTACACAATAACAAATGCAAAAACAATTCATCAAGTCAATGTAATGCATCATTAGACAAATGATTATCTTTATTACATTTTCTTTCACAAATCAACAGAGGGTATTCAAACCCCGGATCACACTTTGGGAATTTAGGGATCCTGAGTAACAGCAGCTACTCAGGGGGTTGATATAAGCAGTCCGAATACTTATATCTCCTATATCTATTTCATGAAGATAATAGCTTCATTTAGGGTTCAAAAGCCGTTGCCCGACTCTACTTAAACTCAGTCCATAACATAAACCTAGTTCACAAGTTCCCATAAACCTTGAACTAAATCATGGTATTTCTCCCTAAGTTTAAGCAAACGTTACTCAGATACTATTCCCCCTATCGGCTACCCACTTAACCAAAAAGAATCGCTATTGCATCATAGCGTACCATTGCATCATGGTAAAGTTATTACATCATGACTTGGTTAAGCGCCTAATTAACATGTCATTGCATCATGACAGGTTTGCTGCTCCTCAGAGCAGATTAAACAGCGTAATAGACATCCAATTCATTCAAATATTAAGCCAAGTCAAATTAAGTTAAATTAGGAATGCCTATTCCTAGCAAACATCAAATAAGTTATTGCGTACCTGAACCCGTTAGTATATTACTATGATCTCTCGGTGAAGAACTAACCGAAGAATCCTTAACTGAAATAGGAATATCAAAATAATCAATAAATAAATATAGTTCATCTTCACAAATAATACACATATTATATCTATATATCACAATTAATCAAATAAATCAAAATAATTTAATACAAAGTCATAATAAAGCATTTAAACATCCTATTATATCCTAGATCGCTCAATAAATACTTAATTGATCAAATATCAAACTTCGGAAAATTTTGTAAAAAGTTTTTAAAAAATCAAAAGCGCAGGAGATACGCTGGCACTCAAAGCCGGCGGCTTTAAGTCGGTGTTCTACACTATGAAAATCAACACTGCCAACGCTGGCAGCGCTCAAGGGTACGCCGACTGCCTTCATTCTATGCCGGCGGCTTTGAACCGGTGTAGAATGCAAAATCTAAAATTTTGCAAAACGTCCAGAGAGGTGCAAACCGGCCACATACATGGATACGTTGGCAGCCTCTCACTATACACCGATGGCTTTGATTCCCAGTAGCCGGCGTACAATGTGAAAGAATGAACGCCGACTGACTTTTCCAGCAAAAGCCGGCGGCGTTCAAACGGCTTTAATAATTTTAATTCTGTTGGTTTCCAACACCGCCTATAAGCCGCGGCATAGAAACCCCACATACCAGCGTACGTTTAAAAACAGGCCTATACAACAGAACACTTTCCTGTTTTTCCACTTCGAAAATTCTATCCTATAACACTTTCAAACCTTCATCAACTACATTTTCAACTTCATATACTCACCCCTATCTACACTACTCAATCCTAGCAACTCAAAACACGAAATCAACACATTTGATCACTCCAATTCCACTTTCATTCATTCTCAACTTTCCTACACAAACCATCTTCATTTCCTCCCAATACATCATATCACTTTCACCACACATGAACAAACTCACACACTCACAAAACACATTTCTAGCTAAACTCAATGCATGAACAAGCAAGTTAGATAACATTTAAATTCATTTCATCCAAAACTTCACATAACCACTACAAGAAATGAAACAAAACAAAAGCCATACTTAAATCAACTCGCATGTAAATGCCTTGCCTTGGAAAGAACTTTGATTTTCAAAGCTTGCTATTGTTCTTGAATTGGATTTGGAATTTAGATTGAAGGAAGAAGAGAAAAGAAAGAAAGAAAAAGCAAAATTCGTATGAAATGGTGGCTGCCCCAAAAAGTAGTCTAATTAAGCAAAATTAAGCTTTAAACATATCCCAAATTTACTCTTTAAGGCATATGCAACTTTAGTTTGCATTTTAAGTGAATTTGAGTTTCATTTTAGGCTTATTTTAGGCATAAATGCTAACTTAACTAAGGAAAATTCTATCAACTAATCTTATGAAAAACCAAGGTTGATTTTATAAATCTAACTTAACTTAACATCTTAATGTATAAGAGACACAATTAATAACTATATTACACACACATTAATACATATAAAACAAAAATATTTATTTCATTACATATGCAAAATAATACATTTAGACTATTACCAACACAACTATCCTAAACATCATACTCATTCAATTCAATACCTAAGATAAATAAACAACACATGGAAATTAAATAGAATTTAAATTTAGGTCATTTCATATCCTATGTTAAATCTAATAAAATTTATTGAGTAAAATAACTAATTTAAAATATAATTAATTTATTTATATCATTTGTAATCTATTTTTACATCTACATATGTTAAGGAATTTAAACTAGTTTCCTATTATGTTTATATTATGTTAAAATATCATATTTATACATATTTTATTAAATGAATTCCCAATATCAAAATAATTAATTATCCTTATAAAAATTCAAAATTCAATATGAGAACACCCCTTTTTACATTTATTTTATATTTATTTGATTAGAATTAATTTACCTTAAATTCCAATATCTTATTTCCTATAAAGTGTGCCTCCTAACTTTAATGAATCGATTCACTATCTTAAAATCGGGTTCTTGAGCTCAAATTTTTATGTAGAATACCTAACACATACATTAACATGATCACAATTTTACTTGTTCTAAACTAATTATTTAATAAGGGTTTTAATTTCAATTTCATCTAATCTGGTCGGAAACAGGGGATAACACTGGCGGCTGATCGGTTCGATCAATTTTGACCATTAACCCGACCGGTTCTTGGCTGGTTCTTTACACCAAATTAAATTATACTTCTTAAGCTTTCAATCCGTTATAGTTTCACCCAAAAAGAAGAAGAAAAGTCACCAGTTTTGCCATATGAATTCACATCACCACTGCTGGTCGAAACACTGTTTTGCCCTGTTTTGCTATTTTGTAATATAATTTTTAAAAATAGTAAATGTATTTGAAAAATCACGAAAATTTATAGTTTGTATATAGACATGTTAAGCTATCATTTTTATAAATTTCATTTAAAAATAAATTCATTTAATATTTTACCTAAATATTATAACGTAAGTTGTCCATATTTAATACATATCCATATAAATTGATCTTTAAGCATATTGAATTCATCTAAAACATGTTTATTCTATGTTTTAATCTAGTATATACTTTGATTTACATTTTACAACTTAAATCATAAATCATAAGTCAAATCATCATCAATAACACAAATTTTCCCAAAATTCCAATATATCAACATAAACATACCTACTTATGTATTTCAACAGAAATTATGTTTAGCATATTCATCTACTTATTTGATAACTTCATTTCAATAAAACATATCAATTCAACATATAACACACATATATTCATTATAATAATTTCAAATACTCAATTTTCTAACATCAACACAATGTGCATATTTCGGTTTTCAAGATTGTGTATACTTATATTATTTAATACTTGAATCTAAGTTTATTTTTAGTGATTTACATGAATCTAAATGTCATTAACATAATTAAACAAATCAATTATAATTACTTACTTGAATTTAGCTATATCAACAAAATATCCTTCTGTACTACTACTTCAATACTTTGATGATGCTTCTAATACAAAATACCACCACCTAAGAATCAATTGAAATATAAATTAGATTTTTGGGAAGAAATTAAGTAATTGGATGATGGTAATAGGGTGGATTTTCTTACCTATTAAAGACTTATCTTGAAGAGGAGTTGTTGTAGGATTTTTGTGCATTTTGGGAGATGTTTTTGAGAGGATTTTTGGAGAAGAAAGGTTGCTGAAATTGGAGGAGCAAATTAGGGTTTTCTAAGGCTCCTTTTTATAATGTTTTAGGTCATGTAATTTCCATTAGGTTTATGGGTCTTTAGTCATTTTGCTTAATTAATTGAGGGCATTTTAGTCTTTTCTTAGGTGTAGAAATCTTCTAGAGTTTGTTAAGGTCAATTTGGTCATTTCGCACACTTGTTATTTTCATATGTTTATATTGTAGATATCTAAGGGGCAATTTTGTCATTTCTTATGGTTGGAATTCTCTAGAGTTTAGGTTTTTATAATGTGTGTGAGGGTATATGGAATGAGCATGGTCTCATAGGCTTTATGGCTTTGGTTTATGGGCTAAAATTTAATGTTAATAGGCTTGCACTTATGTTATTAGGATTGGGGTTATTAGATGATAAATTATGCTTTTAGGTTATGGGCTTTAGGCAGTTAGAATTGGAGATTAAGAAATAAGAAAGAGAATTAGCCAATGGGCATTAGAAATTAATTCTAGGAAGTCTAATAAAAGGAAAATTAATATATTACTTGAATTTAGGGTTTTAAGGGCTTAAGAATTGGTATTTGAAACAATTGTTTAGTTCTAAGTTTTTAGGATTTAAGGAGTTAGAATTTAGGCTAAAATATCTAAATTGGATATTTAGGGTTTTAGGTGATTATACTTGATGAGTAAAGTTCATTTGATAACTGGAAAGTTTTGATTAATTTGAATTTGTTGAAATAGTCAATTGATGTTGCTTAATAGCTTAAATTGGGTATTTATGACATTATAATCTCTATTTTCAATTAAATTCATTTATTATTCCTAATTATGTCAAATTATCAAATTTTTCACTTATGTGATTAGGGTTTCTAGTCTCGATAGGTCAAATTAGGGTATTGTGCCCAAAAGACTCAGAAGATTCTAAATTTCATGATTACATATTCATAAATTTTATTTAAGCTCTAGTTTGGTAGATATTAATCAGTTTCTATTTCTATCGCGTATTTTTCAACCCTAGCAATTTATCTTTAAACTATCGTTACTATCTAATAGACCCTATAAATTAATTGAGTCACTACACTTGATATTTATAATCTTAGGTGTATAGTTAGTGGGTTGTTGACTCGAGTCTAAGCTAAATTTAGATTAAGGTTTAATTTTAGTGAATTAGGAATTTCGGTAATTCAACTTGAGAAATCTGTCTCAGGTCAATAATAGGAATTGAATAGCTTAGTGTTAGAGATAGGAAATTATAGTATTTTGATAAGTTAAAAAGAGTATTTGTGATATTGGAATTTCTAATTTCAATTAAGTCCATTTACTAATAAATTATCTAATTACATTCTATAGTTGATGGAAATCAATTAATTGAACTATCTAAATTCAAATACAAAGTTAAATTTAAAATAAGATTCAAAACTATCTATATTTTCATAGTATTTAATTATTACATTCTTAATTTATGTTGGTAAAATTTAGGGTATTTCATATATCCCTTTCAACCACTTCTCTAAGCTCACTAATCAAAAGTAAAAGTATTTGGTGTTCATTTTTTCCCTAGATCATTCTCTTCAAACCTCTTCAAAAATTTTCAACTTTTTCTTAGAGGGGAAGGTTTTTGCCTCCATCTTTTCATTTTCCTCTAGATGGGTTTTTGCCTACTTCTTTTAAGCTCTTTCTCTCTCTATATTTATGTTTTCTGCTTTTGTCAGCAATGGGGTCAGACTCCACTCTTCTAAGGGACCAAGCCTGCCCATACTAACTAAGCTTTTTATATTATCATTTAAGCACACTATCTAATCAAATGATTTTCAAAAAGATTATTGTAAGGAGAATCACCATGTGATAAACCTCATATGCGCTTTCATTAGAGATTAAATGAGCTCTCAAAATTTTTCAAAAGAAAATATACAACCTAATAAGCTTAGAAACATTACCAATTAACTTTTATTAAGGATTTTGATCCACTTCTAACCTCTAAATTCCATCATTAAATAACAAGTAAGTTTGCCTTACCTAGATTTCATCATACAATTTTGAGTGTGTATGCCAAATTCAAAGTAAGTGAGTAAAACAAAAAGTTGCTTTTAATTATTGAATGTTAAAATCAACAAAAAGATTTAATAAGTATAATTGTAGGATTTTCAAAATTCTTCATAATTCATATCACATAAGTAGGGGACTTTTGAATACAAATGCATAATTCATTAGAATACAAAACCAAACCACTTAACTTAATCTTTCTACATTATCCCTTCACTACACTCAAAATGATACATTGTCCTTAATGTCTAGCAAAGCCAATAAAGCCCAAGAAGGAACAAAAAAGAAAGAAAATAAAAAGGAAATAAGGTACTTTGAACTTGGAACTAGAGCTACAAGCGAACCGAGCTACTCATGAGCTACCTAAGCTCGGCTCAATTTAGGGTCGACTCAACTCTAGCTTGTTAAATAAACGACTAAGCCCAAGCTTAAAATGAAGCTTGTTTAACTAAACAAGCCAAGCTCAAGCTTTGATTCTAGCTTATGAGTCGGCTCGCAAACAAGCTCGTTTAGAGCTCGATAACGAGCTCGTAATCTAGATTAAATAATAAAATCGTGAGCTCAGTTCGATAATAAGCTCATGAGCTTTGTATATATTTATAATGTTATTTTATATTTAATATAATAATTATATATTTTTATATATTTTAATGAAATGAAAAATGATTAAAATATTCAAAATAACAAAAAAAGATTTTATAAAGTTTTCGAATAAAGAAAAATTGAATCTGGACTTTTGTCTAAGTCTTTAAAAAGGCTTGTAAAAATAATTTAAAAAGTAAAAAGAAAAATAAAAAGAAAGGATAACATAAAGTCATCGCCTCACTTAAAAAAAAAAAAAACCCTAGTTCCCAAATCAAATCTGCCTCACCAACACCAACTCACCATTAGCTTGGACTTTCATGATTTGGGTCGCTGCCAACTCACCACTCTCCAAATCATCCTCGTCAAGTTGCTGGCTATTGGCACTCCTCTCAATCTTTATCAAGTCAGCACCCACTAATAAGTTCTTTTGCTTTTCATATGTCAATGTTAAAGGGCATGATTTTAGCATTAATGTTTGTCTTTCCAAATTTTGTTAAGTTTATTATGAAATTAATGAACTGGATCATGGTATGAATGTCCTTTACATAGGAGTAAAGAATTTGTGCATTCATCTTATAGTGTTATAGGACACCATAAAAAATTTATATGCACGTGCCTTCTCAAAGTTCTTTATAGTAGCCGACTTAGGTTGTTCTTCAAACCCAACAGCCTAATTGCAATTTTGAAATAGTTAATACTATAGTTGTCTTGTGTCAACAAATTGGGCATACGCTTCTTGAGCTCTTGGCATTTTTGAACGATCTACTTGGGAATGACTTCAATTCTATAATCACTTTGTTGCTTAAATTCTCTGAGAAACTACAAAATGAAACACATGAAAAAAAGCCAACATGTTTTGTATCTACAATGCCCGTTTCATTTTATGGAAGGCTATCCCTAGTAGAAGTCTAGAATTTGTGCATTCATCTTTATATTATGCATTAGCTCTCACAAGTCAGCATTTCTTTTAATCTTATCAAGGAATTACAGTCGAGATCTCGTAACCCTGTAAAACACATGTGAAAACTAACGGACAAATAGAATTCCTTTCTTTTTCTCTCTTTCTCCCTAGATTTTGCTAAAATTAAGAAAGACAGGTCAGCCCAATTTTGGTTTTGGTGGTTTAAGGTTTTGTGTGTGTGTGTGTGTGCGCGCGTGTGTAGGAAGGGGGGGGAGGGGAGGAGGGTGGGGCGTGGAGCGTGGAAACTCAAAAGTTGGTACTCAGTTTTTTGCTTTTCCTTGTTTGTTTATTATGGTTTTAGTTATGGAGAGAGATTTTCTAGGCTTGGTGAAAAGACCCGACCCACTAAATCCGAGATTTAGAGTACCAAGTCCCCAACCACATATAACATTTTCACATTATATGTAAGGTTGTCCTAAAACTAACAATTTATGATAATTGTTTGATCAAATCTACTAATATTTTATAAACAACCTTTACAAAACAAGATTGCTAATAAAAGCAATTCATACATATATACATTATATGTACAAAGTTTAGTGTCAATATAAGACACTATAAAATTACAAGTTGTTCTTGGTACAAAAGATAACCTAAAGAGATCTTAAGGTCTTTTATAACTTAGGCTTATTTAACAAGCCTTCTATACAAAGAATTATGCTTTAAATAAAAGCTTCTCCAAAATCCAAGGGCATTCGGGTCCCACCCGTCCCACTTGTCAATGAATCTCTCAAAATCTCACCCGTATCCCAGATCATCACATAACTCATCCTCATTACCTACAAAGCAACAAAAGTGAGCCAAAGGCCCAGTACGCAATAACAAATACAAGAACAACATGTCAATCAAACTTAATCAAATGAAATGCAACAACGATCAAGTCATTATCTTGTTAAGTTTTCTTTTTAACAAAACAATAGTAGGGTATTCAAACCCCGGAATCACGCTCTAGGAATATAGGGGCCCTAAGTAATAGCAGCTACTCGAGGGTTGATATAAGCAGTCCAAATACTTGTATCTCCTATATCTATTCCATAAAGAAATAGCTTCATTTAGGGTTGTCGTTGCCCGCCTCTACTCAAACTCAGTCTACAACATAAGCTTAGTTCACAAGTTCCCATAAACTTTTAACTAAACCATGGTATTTCTCCCTAAGTTTAAGCAAACATTACTTGGATACTATTCTTCCCATCGACTATCCACTTAACCAAAACGAATCGCTATTGCATCACAAAGTACCATTGCATCATGGTAAAGTCATTGAATCATGACTTAGGTTAAGCGCCTAACTAACATGTCATCGCACCATGACGGGATTGCTGCTCCTTGGACCAAATTAAATAGCATAATAAACATCTAATTCATCAAAGTATTAAGCCGAATCGAATTAATTCAATTTTAGTAATGCCTATTCCTAGCATACAATAAACAAGCTATTGCATACCTATACCCAATAGTGTATTGTTATATTCACTCGAAGGGGAAATAACTGAGAATCCTTTAATTGAAATAAGAAATATCAAAACAAATCAATAATCAAACGTAGAATATATATATATATACATATATATCACAATCCTAAGTTAACTATACAAGGAAATTTATTGAACTTAAAATATAGTTTTATCATTTAATTCATACTTAAAACATGTTTATATAGCTTATAGATTCATTAGAAGACCATATATGAAGTAAAGAATGACAATTGAAGAAGGTTGGATTTATAAAACTCAGGGGATACACGGCCTATTTACACAGGCAAAATTGAGGTGAACGCTGGCAGCGTTGAAATTATACGCCGGCGGCGTTAAGCCCGGCGTTAAGAAAATCGAATCTAGTCACATTCAACACTATCTATACGCCGGCGGCATTGAAGCCTTAATGGCCAACGTATGATTTAAAAAATAAATGCTAGCAAATTTCCTTACAAAAGCTGGCGACGTTTTAAGCGGCTTTAGAAAAATCGGTTCTGATCACATTCAACACCGCCTCTACGTCAGCAGTGTTGAAGTACCAGATGCCAGCGTACACTCAAAAATAGACCTATTCGAAAATGTTTTATTTCTTCTGTTTTACACTTTGAAAAATTATAACATATAACACTTTTAATCCTTCTTCAAACACAGATTTAGCTTCACACACTATCTTCTATCCACCTTAACCAATCCTAGCAACTTTGCACATCATAATAATATATCAAACTACTTCATTCACATCAAACCCTCTCCTCCTCTTCACTTCAAACTTAACTACTCAAATCAACTTCAACCCTCACCAACACTTCTCACTACTTCCATAACATATAAACAAGTTCATACAACAATAAAACACAACAAACATATATCAATACATAAAACCATTCAACTCATCCTAACATTAATTCCACATCTATATTACAAGAAAGAAAATAAACAAGGAGTTGATACTTGCTTTAACTTACATGAAGAGGATTTAACTTGGAGAGATTGTTGAATCCAAGAGCTTGATATTGGTTTTGGTTTAAGGCTTATGGTTTGAAGATAGAAGGAAAAGAGGAGGAAATGAAATGGAAAAAAAAATTCGTATGAAAAATGTGGGCTGCCAAAAGAGGCTATATTTGATCAAATTTAGGACTCAATTTTATCCTAAGTTTGACTTTAGGGGCATATATGACTTAGGTTTAATTTGGCTTAATTTAGAGTTAATTTGAGTTTAATTTGGGCTTGAAAAATAGGCTTAACTTCTTGAAAATTATGGTAGCAAAATCTTAGGCAATTCAAAAGTTGTTTTTATAATTTTAAACATAACACATACATATTAATTCATAAGAGACATAAACATTAATTATACTATACATACAATAATATATATAAAACAATAACATTAATCTCATTACACATACTCACATACATCAATAATTTACATTAATAAACATAATATATCAAACCTATTTCTACACATTCATTTTCATATATCAAAATTACTTCAAACAAATATTTAGAACTAATATTATATTCACATAAAAATTTAATTATTGAATAAATTAGATTATTTCACTTGGGTTCTAAAGAACCATTGGTTGTTATAAAAGAGAGATCAATACTACTAATGATGTGTGTAAAGACACTAATGTGTTGTTCTTCCTCTACCTGCCTCCCCCCTCCCCCCACCCACCCCACCCCACCCACCCTTCTTAATTCCAATTTCAGTTTGTTTGTTGTTTTTTCAAGTTGATGGAGCTTTTGTTTCAATTGTTCCATAAGAGGAAGACTTTAAATTTTTATATGGTTTAGTGTGCTTCAAGCAATTTTCTAGGAACTATTGTAGTTGATATGATTGCCATTGATTATAGATTATAAGACATTTTTTCAGCCCTTACATACTTGGTTGCGGCTATACTTTCGTGGACCTTTATTTTGATATTGTTGATTTTAGAAATGTTTTCCATATATGGTTTGCATGTGTATAATAGAGGGGTCTCTATTTTATGGATATTGTTTTTAAATGGAATGAATATTGTTTTGGGGGGACTTTTTTTTAATGTGGATGTTGTCATAGTATTATTCAATATTTGGATGGATTAACAGAAAAACATGTACAAAGGCATCAGGATTCCAGACATTGATTATACAGACATCAAATCGCATAATTTAAACTCAATTTGTTCATTTGAAAATGATTTCAATTTATGACCATGTTGAGTGTTGATTCAAGTTTTCTCCATAGCTCTAATGATTGAGCTTACTCTTGGATTTGGCCAGCATGACAAATGGCATCCTATTTGAATCCTTGTGCTAGAAAGGGAAAACTTAATTTTACTTGCCCCCCTAAAAGAAATGATGTCACGAGTCGCGACTGTTCTCAGAATGACCCCCAAAAATAAATGATGTCACGAACAGTTACAAATTCGCGACTGTTTAATTCGGACGATTTCAGATATAAAGCAGACGAAACAAGGAGACCAACCATAGATATAATTAGCATGATTTCAGATGCTCCGATCGTGTAATTCATCAAAAAACGAAATGAATAAACGCAGCATACATATATTACAAAACTGAGAGTTTTTCATGTTCCCATCCAATTGATTATCAAATCATTGAAATCATGATTTTAATAAAATAATAAAAACCATTTCAAAAAATTAACCAAAACGTTCACGACTGTTAAAGTTGTCAAAAAAAATTACATTACAAGTTTTGGGAATTCCGTAGAAGAATAGACGATTGAGAAATCCAAAAGTAAAAGGCAACCATCAGATCAAATATATATATATATATATAATATTTGAGTATTCAATAATAGATTCATGAATATTAATATTTCAAGAATTCAAAAAATTCTTATTCATAAATGAATCCTCTTAATTTTACTCTTTGGAACCTTAATTCTTAAAAATAGGGAAAAGAACCCTATGTATAAATTACGAAAGTAATTCCTAATGATCAAACATGTATGCTCTGATACCACTTGTTAAATCCAGATTAACCTTATGTGAAAATTAACACATATTAAAACCCTAAATCGATCATGTTTGTTCATTAAGAATTAAATAGAATTAAGCGGAAGCATACCTAAGTCCATAGCAAGCAATGACTTTAGAGCGGTGCAGTTGGCCTTCCAGATCAACACATTTTTTTGGAGATCCCTTTAGTTTTCTCTCTACACTCTCTAATGATGGGATTTAGAAGAGACTAGAAAATATTGTACGTGTGATCTAGGGACCATAACCACTATTTATAGAGATAACGTGTTGTTATCTTTTGGTATTTCTATTTTAGCCCATCATAAAAATAGAAATTACCCATAAAGTCTCTACACATAAAAGGGCCAATCCCTATTAGATACATTAAAGCCCAAATACCCAAAACCTTATTGATCACTTTTAATTGAACTTAATTTAATGTGACAGCCCGTAACACATAATTATTTCACATATAAGGTCAACGTTGGATTAAGGATCCAACAATCTCCCACTTGGACTATATGTGTAACCTTATAATTATGTTTTGCCAAAAGACAACCGTATGAGCTCAAATTTGCCGCCACGACCAATATGTATCTATAACCAATCCGGTCCATCAACTATATCAACATAGGATCAAAGCGGTATTCATTACATTTATTGTAGCTCAACCCATCAATGATCACAATATCGACACAACTGAATAACATGGATCATGATATGGATGCGTAGCAAGGAAATTTCATGCAATGTGATCTTAACATGTCTATTTCCTACTGGTCCACCATAAACCTTAATGAGATCAAACCATAAACTAAAATCAGAGTATAAGCAAACAAAAAATTTATTTATTTCTACAAAAAATATTCTTAAAACATAATAAACCAAAAACAACTAATTAAAGTTTGTCTATAACATAAAAGCATTCAAAGCAACAAACTCCCACTAAAATTGAACATCACTTAAGGACATGACACTTATAAGAGCAGTGTGCTCATGAAACACCTTGGGTTGCACTCCTTTATAAGCGGATCCGCAATCATGGAGTTTGTTCCTATATACTCTATAGACAACTGTCCACTCTGAACTCTTTCTTTTACAACTAGGAACTTGATGTCTATATGTTTTGACCTTGTGGAGCTCCTATTGTTGTTGGAATATAGAACTGCTGACTTATTGTCACAAAATAACTTAAGTGGTCTATCAATAGTATCCACTATGCGTAACCCTGTGACAAAATTTCGCAATCATATTCCTTGATTAGACACCTCATAACATGCTACAAACCCTGCTTCCATAGTAGAAGAGGCAACAAGAGATTGTTTTACACTCTTCCAAGAGATAGCTCCTCCAGCCAGCAAATAGATGTAGCTTGATGTAGATTTCATACTATCTTCGCATCCAGCAAAATCAGAATCAATATACCCAACGATCTCAATCTGATCTGACTTTCGATAAGTGAGCATGTAATCTTTTGTTCTCTGTAAGTACCGCAAGACCCGTTTGGCTGCTTTCCAATGGTCTAATCTTGGATTACTTAAGTATTTACCCAACATTCCTGTGATGTATGCAATATCTGGACGCGTACAAACCTGAGCATACATTAGACTCCCTACTACTAATGCATAAGGAATCTTTTGCATTTCTTTTTCCTCAAAATTATTCTTAGGGCACTGACTAAGACTAAATTTGTCTCCTTAGCTATTCGGGTATCACTCTATCTACAATATTGCATGCCATACCTTTTGAGTACCCTTTTCAATATAGCTCTTTTGAGATAATCCGAAAACACCATGAGAGCGATCTCGATGTATTTATATTCCTAACACAAAAGAAGCATTACCAAGATCTTTCATGTTAAAATTCTTAGCTAGAAATCTCTTGGTTTTATACAATAAGCCTATATCGTTGCTCGCAAGCAAAATATCGTCAACATATAAGACCAAGAAAATGTGCTTACTCCCATAGAACTTATGGTATATACAATCATCAACCAAATTCATCTCAAAACCAAACGAGATGATCGCTTGATGAAATTTGAAATACCATTGTCGAGATGCTTGCTTAAGTCCATAGATGGATTTCTTAAGTTTACAAACCATATTCTTTGGATCTCCCAATACAAAGTTTTCTGGTTGTACCATATAGATCGTCTCATTAATGTTACCATTGAGAAAAGCAGTCTTTACATCCATCTGATGTAACCAAGACTGAAATGTGCCACTAATGCCATTATAATCTAAAAGAGTCTTTCTAAGAAACTGGTGAGAAAGTCTCTTTATAGTCGATGCCTTCTTGGTCTTAAATATCCATTTGCAACCAATGGGCTTCGTACCTTCTGGCAATGGGACAAGATCCCAAATGTCATTGTACTTTATAGACTTTATCTCATCATTCATGGTATCAATCCACTTTTAAGAGCTAGAACTTTCAATGGCTTGACGAAAATTAATCGGATCATCTTCCATCATTTCAATGTCAACCTCATGTTCTTGAAGAAATACGATGTAATCATTTGGCACCGCACTTCTTTTTGGTCTAGTAGATCTCCTTAATGGCATAGGTTCTTGAGGTGGTAGAGTTTGTTCTTCTAGAACAGTCTCTTGAACGGGATCTCCACCATTTTCTAAGTCTATTGTGTTTTGAATAAGATCAGGAACAAAATCTTAACCAAATTCAAGAACACCTGTGGGAATGTTAACGTATTCCTCTTCAAAGACAATGTCTCTAACCATATTTCCCCCTATAAACTTGACATTCTCAAAGAACTGAGCATTTCCTGACTCAAACATCGACTTAGTTGTGGGATCATAAAACTTGTAATCCCTCAATTTTTCAGAGTACCCAACAAAATAGCAACTCACTGTTCTTGAATCCAATTTCTTTTCATTAGGCCTATAAGGCCTTGCCTCAGCTGGACATCCCCACACATGCAAATGCTTTAAACTAGGCTTCCTACCCGTCCAAAGCTCATATGAGGTTTTGTTAGTTGCTTTAGTTGGAACCCTATTGAGGATATATGCTGCAGTCTTAAGTGCTTCTCCCCAGAGTGATTCTGGTAAGGTGGAATGACAAATCATACTCCTCACCATGTCTTTAAGCGTCCTGTTTCGTCTTTTAGCAACACCATTCATAGTGGATGAACCCCGTATGGTGTACTGTGGGATGATATCGTATTCCTCTAGGAAGTTAGCAAAAGGTCCTAGATGTTGTTCACCTGAACCATCATATCTGCCATAGTGTTCACCACCACGATCAGATCTGATGCTTTTAATCCTTTTGTTGAGTTGGTTCTCAACTTCAGCCTTATAATTTTTTAACATGTCCAAAGACTGTGACTTTTCATGAATGAGATATAGATAGCCATATCGCGAGAAATCGTCTATGAACGTTATAAAGTACTATTGACCATTCCAAGCAACTATAGGGAACGATCCATAAATATCTATATGTATAAGTTCTAAGACGTCATAAGTCCTGTTGGCTTCAAATCTCCTTTTATTCGTTTGTTTCCCCTTTATACAATTAATGCAATCATCAAAATCTATAAAATCTAAAGGGTTTAGAATTTCATCTGACACAAGTCTCTCCATTCTCCGTCTGGAGATATGACCTAATCTCTTGTGCCATAATGTAGCTGAATTCTCATTGGTTAATTTCTCTTTGTACCTCGTGTACTTACTTGCAAGGATTCATTAAATGAAGCAATATTATCAATCAAGTAAAGATGATCATAAATAGATAAAGAACCAGATCAAACTAATTTTGAATCATGAAACAAACTAAATTTCTTATTTCCAAATGAACAAGAGTAACCAGATTTATCCAAAGCAAAAATAGAAATTAAATTCCGTCTGAATGACGGTACAATAAATGTTCATCAAGATCCAAATAAAATCCAGTCTTTAATAATAACTTAAATTTTCCAATTGCTTCAACTTCAATTGTCTTGCCGTCACCTACATGGATGTATCTTTCACCATCACTTGGTTTTCGGCAATGGAGGCAACCCTGCATAGACACACTGATGTGAGTTGTTGCACCAGAATCTATCCACCAAGTGTGTACAGGTACTGAAGTTAAATTAACCTCAGAGCAAACCAAATTAAGAAGCACACCTTTCTTTGCATGCCAAGCATCATAATTGTTGCATTGCTTCTAATAATGCCTCATAGCTCCACAGAAGTAACAACCATTACCATTCGGTGCATCTGACTTCTTTGGTTGTTTCTTCTGAAGCACTGTATTTGCAGCTTCTTTATCCCTTTTTCTTTTGTTATCCTTCTTCCTATTCTTAGGGTCAAGGTAAGGTGAGCACTCTTAATATTATCTTGCTTCAGCCTTTCCTCTTCTTGAACACTGTGTGAAATGAGCTCATTCAGAGACCAGGTCTCTTTCTGACAATTATAGCTCACTTTAAACTGGCTAAACTGTGTCGGAAGAGATATTATAACCAAATGCACTAACAAGTCCTCTGTGAGGTCTAGTTTAAGTGCTCTTAATTTGGAAGCAAGATGAGACATCTCCATGATGTACTTCCTAATGCTACCCTTACCCTTATACTTCATTGAGATCAGGTTTGTCAATAGTGTACTTATTTCTGCCTTTTCATTCTTAGCAAACCTTTTCTCAATTTCATCAAGGAACTCCTTAGCATTAGTTATCTTTTCAGATATTGTGCCTCTGAATGCTTCTGGAATGGCCTTTTTCATGATCATGATACACATGCGGTTTGATTTCTCCCACTTTTCCATCTCCCTCTTGTCATCAGAGGTACTCTTATTAGTAAGAGGTGAAGGAGAATCATTCCTTAATGCAAGGTCGAGATCCATTACTCCAAGTACTATCAAGAGATTATCTTTCCATGACCTAAAGTTAGTGCCATTAAGCATAGGAATGGAATTGATGTTGGCAGTAATATTAGTAGGATTATTCATAGCTGAATGAGAACAAAACAAAAAATAAACAAGTTCACATAAGTCTCAAAACAATAATAATAAATTCAAATAAAGTTAAACCCATCTCAAGATACCGGGAAGCCCATTAATATTTCATCTTTGGACAAAACATTAACTACTAAGTGGTATCTTGGTGTAGTAATCAAACACTGACAATAAGAACATATCAAATAATAAACCTTCCTTTGGGCCGATATATTATTCACATATAAAACCAAATAATCGTCACACGTTTATTACTATGGGTGCACTTGCAATTCTATTAAACATTGACCGGTCAAATATTCATATAAATTACAAGCACATAACCTTTTATATTTTAAAACAAATTAATTTCCACAAGAGCGACCACTTTGGCGGTATGTTGTTTCAATTAATTTATGTCAAAATATATATAAACATATACCAATATTAAAATTTAAAATTATATTAAATTTTGGGTCAACATCAGATCAGCATCCGCTTATTCAATGTAGGATTATAAAATAAATCTCAGTGGAACTTCCACAGATGGAATTCTACAAATATCACGAAGAAAACAGAATTTATCTAATATTCAACAACCGTTAACATTAAAATCCAAATGGTTTTTTTGTAAACCCCGAAAACTCCCACTATATGATACAACCCTAGATTAGAAATTATGGGTTGACTAGTAACCTTAAGAATTAATTAGAAACTCTAAGTAGATAGATACTTTAAATTTGATCGGTTTAGGACTCATAGATTTCTAAAAAGAACTTTTTGACCTCAAGTGATTCCAAAAACAAGATTTAGTATTCTGAGTTAATAAATCAGGTTTTGATCAAAGGAAACTTCCAATCCTAAACCCGAACCTTTGTCAAACAGGCAGAATATATAGGAAAACCTCAATATGAATATCCAGTGATTATCTTAGTATTCAACAGAGCTTTGGAATTAAACCAAGGTATAGTAATGAACCTATACTTGCATTGAAACCCTAAAAATTGAGATTTTTAGATAGTAGTAAACTACTTTGATAAGATTTCATAGTGAGTATCCAAATCTAAAATGTATAACTAGTATAGCCTATATATTAGTAACTTTATTACTTAAATGGTTCAATAGAGTTGTAGTTGGAAAATTGTGTTCTTAGGATAAACTGTTAGGATTATAAATACCCAATAAAAACATAAATTGATATATAACTTGAAATCTAGACTTCAAATATAGAATTGAATCATACCAATAACCAAATTAGGGTTTCCTAAAGCCCTTGGAGTCTGAAACGAAAATTGACCCGAAAAGCTTTTCAAACTCAAATCGCGTAGGACAAGTTTTTCTTAAATGAGTAGATACGTATTATTAAAGTTTAAATTTGAACTTTTTGTTAAACTAAACACTTCATAGGATTTATTAAAGACCTTTGTATATATATACTTACATATATAAGCGAAAATATACCCTAATATTGTATTAAACTACCCGAAAACTTAACTAAATAATAGTTAACTATTATATATATATATACCTCATCCTGGCTTGCTGGAGACGAATTATGCTTAGGTTGGAGGGCTGAGATTTCATAGAGTTAAGTGAGCCGAATTCCTCCAATAATTTGTGTAAAAGTCAATACAAATCTTCTTCAAAGCAAATAAAAACGTGACAAATCATCCCAGCCTTAATGACAATCGGACAAAAGATCAAATGGACAACAAACAAGAGGCAACTCGTTCGGATTCGAAGCATGAACACGGCTGGGAAGTTGCACTAAGTAATATGTATATATATGCAAACGAGCTCGGTTGGAGAAGCAAACGATTCCCAAAAATTCTCAAACCTTCCAGAACTCATCCTTAGCTTATTAGGACTCGAACAAAGCCTAGAATCGATTTTTAAACCATCGCATTAACCCAGTTCGAAATTTCGAACAGAAACCCTAGGAAACGCGTGGAAAACGAGCTCGAGGTAAGAGATGTTATTCCGTGAATTTTCTTTGAGTTTTAAGGATTGCTATTAACTCTTAGACATCTTAGGAAGCTAACCAAGGTAGCTGGAAGCTTCGAATTTCATCGGAACGTCACGACGAAGGTAATCTTTCCAAACCCTAGCCGAGCTTGATGATCCGATTTCTTGAGGAACATGTTGTTTGAATTCAGTTTTTCTTGGATATTTAAGCTTCTAATGTTCCTAGGAGTAGTTTAGAACCAAAATCCCGACGTTCTAACGTCGGGATTCGCTGGAATTCGCCGCGGCTCATCGGGGAAGACGATGAACAGTGCTCCCCCGATGAGCACGGGCTGGGTACACGGGCGTGTACACCCCGTGTACCTCTCGGCCATTTAAAAAAAAAAAAAAAAAAAAAAAAAAGAGAAAAAGGAAAACGATTCTGAATATATATATGTATAATAAATATTAATATAATAATTCTGGATTTTTTTTATATTTTTCCTGCATTTATTCATTTTCTGGAATAGTAATAATAATATATAATAGTAAATCCGAATTTTATTTATTTATTTATTTAAATTCAAAAACAGAAATTATTTCTAACTTTAATAAATGTAGAATGTTTTAATACTTAATTTATTATTATTAATCCAAAAAGGAGTTTTTGAAATATAAATTACTTAAGTAAATAATTTTCGGTTAATAACTTTTTAATTATAATTATTAATAATCTTTTTATTATTAAAAGAATTTTTGTTAATTTTCGAAAATATTATTAAAAATAATATGAAGGTAAGACCAAAACCACTTTAACATAAGATCATTAGTATAATTTTTTATGTAATGAAATATAATTACTCCCTCCTATTTATTTTCGGAAATTATTATTATATTTATTAATATTATTATTACTATTGTCATTATTATTGATTATTATTACTATTGTTATTATTATTATTATTGATTATTATTACTAGTGTTATTACTATTATTGATTATTATTTCTGTTATTATTATTATTGTTATTATGGTTGTTTTAAGTGCTATTGATAGCATAATTATTTTAATACTATTATTGATGTTAATTATTAATGTTTTACGATTTTCGAAAAAGGGAAAATAACTTCGAAAATAGTTATTATTAAGTTAATAAATTCTTTTATTAGTAAAAATGTTTTCATAACAAGACATATATATGTATAAATTATGAGTTAGTAAATATTAAGTATATCTAGGATAGCTATACGAAAACAGATAACAATGGAAATTTAAATACTCCAAATTTGTGAGTATGGAAGTATCTATAGCCTATAGAAAAATTTATTAAGTAATTTAAAAGCAAATTTATATATTTAGGCAATAAAAATGAATTAATAAAGTTATTAACTTTTCAAATACTCAATTGATCGGTTCACATATCCAACCAGAGCCAACCATTAGGACATCTAAGTATTTGTAGAAACTCAGTAATATAGTCTAGAAATTTTTAATCTTTATATTCTCTATATCAATAGGTGACTCGGGTGTTGGGGAGGACCTACCTGAAGATTACTACGATTAACTAGAATGGGCAGGTGAGTGATTCAGTCTTATTACATTGGTTGTGCTTGTACTAGTAGTGAACTTTCAATAAAAAGATAAGGAAATTTGATGATCTGTTAAAATATGAAAGTTGTGGATTGTATTTCATTGATTGCCATGTCACTCTAAATCAAGTGATAACACAATTGCCTGTATCTGGATAATGTTTGTAGTTTATAATGAATTGTCTGTTGTGGTTGATCCCCTAAATTGATTAATAACTACTGGTACCATAATGGAAAAATAATCATGCATAACATACTATGCATAAAAAGCATTGAGTAAGTGGTAGCCTACTACGTGTTAGATTCTCGGATCTCTGGTAATGCTTGAATTATCTAGGCCAAAGAGCTAGTAGTTAATTGCAAGATTACTTTTGTTCTGTTAATACCATAGGAACTACATGGTAAATGAAGGACGCCGCTTATGGTATTACTTGAGAATAACTAACACTTAATGGAGTTTTTAAAGCTAAACAGGAAATAAATAATGAACATGATAAGTATAAAGAGATAACTAAATTGAGATTGTTATTTCCTGAAAGCTTAAAGTATCTCCTGGGTAGGTGGACCATAGATTGTGATCCTTCAACCCCGATGGGAGGGCGTAAATCTTCATCCTGTTTGGATTCCGGATTATCCAAACTTGTAATGTTCATTTGTGTGATTGCTGCATTTCATATGATTGATAAATAACTTGTGTGTTATGTGTAATAAATTCTGATTACTCACTGAGCTCGTGTTTTAGCTCACACTCCACAGTCCTTTCAGGTTCACTCTGCGACCGTGGCTCATTACTAGCAGGAGCATGGTCCCGGTAAGAGACTAGAAGCCAGAAGTCTAAAGTTTAGTATAGAATTAGAATATCTATATCTGTAATAGTCTTATGGTGCATGTAATGTGCATTAGAAGCATCAGTTAAAGTGGTAAGGAATTCTGAAGCTTATGATCTGTAATATAGAAGTTTGTAATAGTTGTTTACTAATTTACATCTTATATATGTTTGTTTATTCCCTCCAAGCAACTAAAAGATCATGTTTTTGAAAATCATGTCACTCCTAGAAGGTAACCTAATAATGATAATCAAGTAATTCTTGATTATTATTACTAGAATACCCTCGGGGCGTGACAGTTTTGATAATAAATGTTCTTTATATATAAATATATATATATATCACATTCATGTATATCTTCCGATAACAGAAACTGACAAATACCATGAATTGTATAAAAAAAAACATCCAGAAACAGTCGTAACTGTTCTCGGAATGCCCCCCCCAAAAGAAATGATGTCACGAGTCGTGACTGTTCTCAGAATGCCCCCAAAAGAAATGATGTCACGAAAAGGTACAAATCTGCGATTGTTTAATTTGCACGATTTCAGATATAAAGCAGACGGAACAAGGAGACTAACCACATATATAATTTGCACAATTTCGACGCTCCAATCGTACAATTCATCAAAAAAACGAAATGAATAAACGCAGCATACATATATATTACAAAACTGAGAGTTTTTCAGGTTCCCATCCAATTGATTATCAAATCATTGAAATCATGATTTTAATAAAATAATAAAAAACCATTTCAAAAAATTAACCAAAACGTTCACGACTGTTAAAGTTGTCAAAAAAAAAATTACATTACAAGTTTTGGGAATTCCGTAGAAGAATAGACGATTGAGAAATCCAAAAGTAAAAGGCAACCATCAGATCAAATATATATATATATATATATATTTGAGTATTCAATAATAGATTCATGAATATTAATATTTCAAGAATTCAAAAAATTCTTATTCATAAATGAATCCTCTTAATTTTACTCTTTGGAACCTTAATTCTTAAAAATAGGGAAAAGAACCCTATGTATAAATTACGAAAGTAATTCCTAATGATCAAACATGTATGCTCTGATACCACTTGTTAAATCCAGATTAACCTTATGTGAAAATTACCACATATTAAAACCCTAAATCGATCATGTTTGTTCATTAAGAATTAAACAAAATTAAGCGGAAGCATACTTGAGTCCATAGCAAGCAATGACTTTAGAGCAGTGCGGTTGGCCTTCCAGATCAACACGTTTTCTCTTAGAGATCTCTTTAGTTTTCTCTATGCACTCTCTAATGATGGGGTTTAAAAGAAACTAAAAAATATTGTATGTGTGATCTAGGGACCATAACCACTATTTATAGAGATAACGTGTTGTTATCTTTTGGTATTCCTATTTTAGCCCATCATAAAAATAGAAATTACCCATAAAGTCTCTACACATAAAAGGGTCATACCCTATTAGATACATTAAAGCCCAAATACCCAAAACCTTATTGATCACTTTTAATTGAACTTAATTTAATGTGATAGCCCGTAACACATAATTATTTCACATATAAGGCCAACGTTGGATTGAGGATCCAATAACAAGCTGTTAGATGTTCGCTGTTGTGCACACATATTGAATCTCTATGTCCAAGATGGCTTACAAGAGATTAAATACATTATTGAAGATGTTTGTGAAAGTATCAAGTACGTTAATGAGTTAGAAACAAGATTGAAAGTTTTTGCTCAGATCATAAAACAGTTGCGTATGAGTGAACGAAAGCTTATACTTGATTGCCCGACATGTTGAAATTCAACCTATGATATGTTAATAACTACAATAAAACTAAGGGATACATTCCCAAGATTTGTAGAGGTTAAGGTAGGTTATCATTCTATACCTACATAAGATGATTGGAAAAAAGTAGCAAAGATTTGCAAACTTTTACAAGTTTTCAATTCAGCCACCAAAGTCATTTTTGGAAGTGATTATCGAACTTTTAATTTGTATCTCAATGAGAATTTTCTGGTGAAGCATTTGTTGATATCTAAGGAGAATGATGAAAGAGGCTATATTTGAGTAATGGTTCAAATAATGAAAGAAAATTTGATAAGTATTGGAGTGAATGTAATTTGTTGATGGCAATAGTGACTATTTTGGATCCAAGATTCAAGATGAAATTTGTGTAGTTTTGTTAATCTATGATTTATTCAAATGAAGAAGAAAAAATAATATTAAGAAGGTGCAAGACTCTTTAATAGAAATGTTTGAGTTATACTTCAAGAATTTAGGAGAGCACACCTAAAGAAGCATTCATGAACTTGGATCTTCAAGAGGTTCACTGATGGTTCTGAAAATTCAAGTATGGAAACATATTGCAAATTTTTTATGTCTTTTCAAACTACTCAGCCAACGAAAAGTGAGTTGGATATCTACTTAGAAGATGATGTTATCATTAGTGACATGAATTGCCCATTTGATGTGCTAGATTGGTGGAAATCAAGTCAGTTAAAATATAGTTTTGTAAAAAATGGCTTAGAATTTCCTTGTTGTTCCCATATCAACAATTGCATCAGAGGCTACTTTTAGTGTTCGAGATTGTATTATTGATCCTTATCATGCTTCATTGTCTCTAGACACTGTTCAAGTTTTGATTTGTGGAACAAATTGGCTACACAAGCTTCATAACATCAAAAAAAAAAAAAAACCTAGAAAAGTAAGTATTGGCACATGTATTATTATTTCTTCTATAGTTGATTCAAATTATATGCACTTCTTTTTTTTTTTCAAATACTTTCATTAAATATCAACTTTTGTATATAGGAGGACAATGATACAATGATGAAGATTAATATAGAGAAGTACCTAAAGAAAGGTATGTATTTAGGAAATATTATCTGTTTTATAGAAATATCAACATTTGTAAATCCAACCTTTATGTCCCCACTATTATATTATCTATCTTTACGTGTTGAGAAATGCAATGCATTAACCTGGGATTACAAGGAAGGACTTAGTAGGCAAAGTTATCAGGAATATTAGCTTTTGTTAGATGGCTATATAAGATTTCAAACAAGAAAGAAAAAAAAGAATTATGATGGACTAGGAGTCTATGACAATACAAGGGATGGCATATACAAGTTTGAGTCAGATTTGTATTCCGTTTTAGACATCAAAAGAGTAATTATGACTGAGCTAATTTTAGAAGAAGTGAGAGAGGGAAATTTAAGATGGAATGAAAGTAAATTCTGGTTGAATGTAAATTATGATGATGTGAAAGACACCTGCTAGTAGAACTTAATTATAAATTTGTCCAATTAAAATATTAGTTGCTTATATATTAAATGTATAAAGGATGTTATCCTTTTGTTCACTATGGTAAATTGTAGGCTATGAACTACAAGCCCAACTTCCCACTTTGATTGAGAAACAATCTTAGTTTACTTTAAGTATTATTAATTAACCTAATTTCAACAATCAAGCATCAAATTGTTCATTCTAGTTTTGATTATCCAATTGAACAGAGCAATTTATCTTACTACCTAATGTCATAAGCAAATAAAAATTGATTGAATGTTTATGTATTAGCATTATTTATTAATGAAAAAATAATATATTGATTGAATGTTTTATTTAGGTGTGTAACAGCTGCTTAAGAGGATATGGTTTTTGTTGAATGATGAAAAAGTGTTATGGATTAGATGATTTGATTTGGTGATGATCTCATTTTAGGTGAAGGGATGGCGTTTACAATTTACATGTATTTTGAAGATAACACTAAAGTGACTGTCAACCAATGTTCTGGTCCAAATGTATTTTTGTGGTTTTTTTATTTACAAGTTTAAATGGACTAGCAATAGCATGGAGGCAAATTGCAAACAAATGGAATTTTGCGTTCAACTTGAATAGTTTAACAACTTTAAAATTTCTATCAAATGAAGTTTTCATGTTTTTTTATCAACTTTTATACCTTGGTAGAAAGTACTCTTTAATGATTGCTTATTTTGCTAGTAGCAAGTTGTTAATATTTTGGAGCTAGCAAATTACCCTAGTTAAATTTTGCTTTCATGTTTTTTTTTTTTCAATCAACTTTTATACCTTTGTAGGGAGTACTCTTCAATGATCGCTGATAGCAGGTTATTAATTTTTTGGAGCTGGAAGAAGCCTTGGAAGATAACCCTGGCTAAATTTTTTTTCATGTTTTTTTATCAACTTTGATACCTTAGTAGGGAATACTCTTCAATGATTACTTATTTTGCTAGTAGCAGGTTGTCAATTTTTTGGAGCTGGAAGAAGCCTTGGAAGATGACCCTGGTTAAATTTGTTTTGTTTATAGACTTGATACTATAAGCAATAAGTTTGCTTCTTTTGTGTTTTTCATCTCTGTTTAGTTATAAATAAATTATCTTATTTACTGGAAAGAAAACATATTGTACCTGGATGTTACTTGATTTTATATGGGTGTAACTTTTATCTTTATCCCATTAATTTACATGAATTTTTAAATTTTTTAAAGTTAAATTTGGTGAAAAAAAGGAGTGAAAATGTGAAATTGAGATTGCCCACCATAAATGAACTTTAGCTCAAGCTCAAGATCATTTAAGGCTCATTAAGCTAAACAAGCTTGAACTCAAGCTTGTTTAGCAAACGAGCTCAAGCTCGTTTAGGCTCATTTACAATAATAAGCCCAACGAGTTAAACTTGAGCTTATTCATTCTTAACGAGCTTGGGCTCGGGCTTACCTTTTTTAGCCTTGCTAAAAGCCCAGCTTGACTCAAGCTCATTGATTTTTAAATGAGTCGAGCCCGAGCTTCAAAGCTCAACTCACCTGACTCATTTATAGCCCTACCTAGAATCCATAACATATTGAGTACATATTCCAGGTTAAAACTACTAGCAAGAAATTGTGCTATTAGGCTGTATATTAGCCCATTTACCAAATCAATCCTTTGTCAAAAAGATTATTAAAGAAGAAGAAGAATAAGAAGAAATGGTAGTTATGGCAAAAACCTTCCTGTATACCCTAATCAAATGACTTTACGATATATCCCAATATAGTTGTTTAAATTAATAGAGAACTATCTCAAACATCAAAGCAATTGATTACTTTGTAAATGACATTGGAAAAGCTAGCTTGGCATCATCCATTGCAGGTTTCATTTTCTTTTGAAACAATCTTAAAAATATAGAGTAAATACCATAGTTGATCACATGTGATGTCCCAACAAATTTACTTGATGCCAACTAGTCTAGCAATATTATATGAGTTGTTATTATTATCAGCACATGTAATAAATTTATTTTTGTGGATATTTAGTTGGCTTTTTATACACTTTAACAAAAGTAAGCTGGATCAAATAATCAAATTCAAAGTTGGATAAGGTTGGAGCTAAACAAATCCACCCTTCTTGGTCTTGCCTCTTTACCTTCTTCCTTTGGGGTATATGGTTAGAACATAACAACAAAATCTTCTAATCCCCTAATCCTCTTTAGATCCCAAAGACTTGGGGAATGCAGCTGAATGGTGGAGAACTTATAGGCATAACAAGCTTTTTGGTCTAAATGCCCTTCTTGGCTCAACTAATTACGCTTTCCAGCATCCATGGCTCTCCTTTTACTATGACGTGACTGTAGCTAGGCAGCATGAACATGCTGCAATAGGTGGCATTTATCAAAATGCCAATGGTAGAACTGTTGCCAGCTTTTGTAGGGAGTTTGCATGGACTTCCTCCTTAGAGGCTGAATTCTTAAGCCTCTTAGTAGCCTTTAATCTCTACTTGGACAAGGGTCGAAGCAAAATTTGTTCCTTTCGGATTATCTTATAGTTTTTAGAACTATAAATTATGATATGGATGTTAACTTTTCTTTTGCTCTTAGTTCTACCAACTGCAAAGATAAGTTCAAGAGCATGAAGGAAGCAAGACTTCTCTACAGCCCAAGAAAATAACATCTTAGCAGATGAAATTACAAAAGCAAGTCTTGTAGATTGGTCAAGGGAGATGACTGCTATGGCTATCTTCAATTTTATCTCTTTTCTTTCATTATTGTATAAGGAATGCACTGATATGTTTCATGTTATCTCAAGTTTTGTAAGCAGGCCAAGTCAACCCCCAAACTGCACTATTGTCCCAAGGATATAGGGGCGGTTTGACTTTGTGTTTTGTGTTTTTTTTTTTTTCTTTGGGTTAAGGCTAATGAAATCTCTTTTTACCATCACAGGAAAAAAAAAAAAGTGAAAACTAGAATCTTGACAATGTGATACTTACCTTGTCTTTGTGGAGTTTGCTTCAAGTATTTTAAAGTCTCACATTATTAATCTTACAACTTGTTGTGAATATGTTTGATGTGTTTATACATAAATAAATACACATCTTAGAATATTTATTTATCAAATGGGCTAAAGACTATTGTTTTTAGGCCCAATTTCATTTTAAGTTGTAAATTTGTAATATTTAATTCTCAACTTATTTTTAAATATCTTGATTTTTATGTTTATGTATGTTTGTTTTTTTATATTTGACTTTATCTAATTTATGAGATTTTTCTTTTTATTTTTTTAATTTAATTAACATAGCCAATTCAATTGGCTATAAATCAACCCATGAACTGACGGGGTGGCCCAAACTGGACCAGCTCGAACATAACTGGGTCAATTCCAAGATACTCCAGGCATGACCGTGACTTAGCGGATCCAGGCTGATTCGATCCGCTGGCAATGTCTATTTATATAGATGTTGAATTGAGCAATGGATCTTAGGATTTATTTAAATAAATTTATAATTGTGTGCATATACTGCGTCATGTTGGCAATTTATTTTATACGAATTGAATTTTTTTCCGAAACCAGTTCTTGCGGAAAACATAATGCAAGCACACTTTGTATATGTATAAATAATTACATTTGATGATTTATTTACTTAGAAATCACTATTAAAAAAAACAGATCATTAGATACAGAAATTCTACTATATAAAATGGATAAAATAAGTTATGTTCATACAAATAAATTAAACAATTATAGTTTTCGTAACGAAAATTTACTTTTAAAAATAAAATTTTTGTTCCTAAAACTTTTTTTTTTTTAATAGTGAATGAATTATTTGCTTTATGGAGTGGATCGGTATGTGAGTTAAATAATAATAATAATAATAAACAAATGTGAAATAAGGAAATGAAAGGTGTAGAACAGTAGCTATTAGAGGGATTAATTCAATCAACTTTGTGAACGTGTTATAAACATGTTGGCCTGTTCTTTTGTATGATATGATAAGTTAGAAATGAAACATAGATAGTACGTGATGAAGTCAATTCTTGTAGAAATCCTAATATATGCATATAATGTCACGATAGTAATCTCCTGTGCATATAATAGAATAGGTCCTGCTATGCGGATGATTCAATATTTGTCACTATGTGGAATTAAAAATAATAATAATAAACTGAACAACAAGAAACGAAGAAATGAAAATGTTCCTTTATAGTAAAAGACCTTGAAATTTATCAATTTGCTTTATGATTGTATGAGCCGAGCATAAATTTAAGTCTTAGTAAAATGTATATTTAACCAATTTAATTAAAATTTAACCTAATAAAGTTAATTAGTGAATTAGGATAAATGTGCAGGTATGTTCTAATTAATGAAATAAACATGAAATTGGATAAATAGGTCTATTAGCCAAATTGAGTCTATTTAATATCAAAATGGGCTTCTATAAATATATTTTACTTAGAGGAATTTTAAAACCTTATGTCATGCCCCGAACCTCAGTCTAGGCATGCACAGCCCGACCACATGCAATACCAAAGCATTATACGGAAGGCTTCCATTAAAGACAATGTTTTTCATGTTGATTGTTTGCTTAAATACCTTAAATTATTTACAAAAGCTACTCGGTAGATCTACATATACTATTACATCAATAGTACCACACAAGTTGGTACTTCAAAAAATTACAAAGGTTTTGTTGTCTCAAAACATAAAAATAAACTTTATACATTATATTACAAACCCAAGGCTTCTAATTAAGCCCTTAACAAAATTTGCATCAAGTTGGAAAAGCTTTAGCTACTTCTTTGCCTAAAATTACATTACTTTGGAAAAAAATATCCTTAGTCTATTACAAAAACAAACACCACCAGGATCATGGTCCTTAGTCATCCCACTCATTAAGGAATTCCTCAAAGTCTATGTCATAACCCATTTGATCATAATAATCATCTTCATCAACACTTGTAATAGAAAATGTGAGCCGAAGCCCAGTACACAGCAACACAAATAAATACAAAGTGGCATACACTTTTAGTCTAATGCAATGCAACATTCATTAAGTTATATTCAAATAATTAAGTGTATCAAATCAACATTGGAGTGTTCAAACTCTGGTAACAAACCATTGGGAAACCAAGAGTCTTGAGTAACAGCAGCTGTTGATATAAACAGTTGCTCAGGAAGTTGATATAAACAGTCTAAATACTTATATCACCTACGGAAACATCTACCAAGATAATAGTTTCATTTAGGATTCACAGCCATTTCTTATATTTGCTTAACTTAATCCATAATATCACTTAGTTCAACCACTTTCATAAACGTGAACTAAATCATATTACTTCCCTTTAAGAATAAGTAAGCGTTATATTAATATCATTATCACTATCGACTATCTGCTAAGCCACTTATAGATTGTCATTGCATCATGACAAGAACATGGCCTAAGTGCCCAACTATTATGTTGGCATCGCCAAAATAGGGTTGCTACTCTTTGGACTGGATTTAACAGCATACGCACAAACAATTCAAACATTTTTAAGCCATCTTTGTTGATAATTGATTTATAGAGGTCAATTCTATCGACCAACAATTAAGTTACTATGTACTTGAATGAATTGATATATCTAGCAAAAGATCTGTAGTAACACAACTAAGTAGAGATATCTGTTAAAAAGAAATCATTCAACTTTGTTTAACATCAAACCATAATTGAGTGTTAAGTTCTCAATCACTTTATCAAACTTAAATGATATCTCATATCACAATGTAACTTAGGATTTATACATATAACACATTCCATTATTTTTATTTTATTTTATTTTTTAAAAACAGGGCCAAACAAGGGATTAGATCAATCGTGGCCATGACTAAGTTCATGATTCTAAATTAGGGATACAATCATGCCCGTGATTGTCGAAATTTTTAAAACAAGGATCGTCAAGGATTGAATCAAACCCATGATTGATTAAAACTTTCTAATTCGAGTCTACCAAGAGTCATGCCACACCCGTGATTGAGGCAAATAATAGGATTAGAGAGGATCACAGCCGTGATTAGATCACAACAAAAAAAAATCAAGCCATCGATTGCTTTTAAAATTTTTGCTCAATCTCTACCACAAGCAAGATCACACCTATGATCACCCCAAAATTCACAAAATAGAGACTATCATAGGATGAATCATGCCCGTGATGAAGGGTTTCGAAAATATTTAAAACAACCCGAGGCTACCACACCCATCATCATGCCCATGATTCAAGCCTTGGGTTCATTTCCAATTTTTTCCTCTATTTTCAATTCTTAAACTTTAGCCTATTTAAACAAACTCAAACACTTCCAATACAACATATAGACTTAGTATTAAGCATCAAAGGTTCGTTTATTCTCATTACACTTATTCATACCAACAATCAACTAATTAATCATCCACAAATTCTCAAAACTAGTTTAACATAATAACCATACAACTTACTTACTCATCAAAACATCCAAAACAAACTTCGTAAATCTATTTTTACAAGTTTAAATGATTCATCTAAGCCTAAGAATCAACATAGTTTACTATCTTTATCTTCAATTCACCAAAACTCATTCGTATAAAAGTGGCCTTACATGGAAGAAACAAGTGAATTAAAGCTTAGAAAAATAAACAACACATTACCTTTATTGTCCTTAACTTGTAGATGGAAAATTAAAGGAAATTAAAGATGAGTTTTGAAGGAAAATTGGATCAAAAGGTTGAGGTAGTTGTGCTTGTAAATGGTGCCTACTAAAGGTCTGTTTTTGGAGAGTTAATTTGTGAGATTTTTGCAAAAATTTACTTGATAAATATTCCTAAAATCAAAATTGTTGACTTTTGGTGCATCTTAATGAAATTATCTAGTGTGAGAGTATGCATATCAAGGTGAAAGAGAACGCTTGGTTTATGGGCTTGGGCTTGGGCTTGGGCTTGGGCTTGGGCTTGGGTTCCACAATAAAACAGAAAACTTTAGGCTCACTTTAAGAACTTTGATAAAAACATTAATCCAAATACTTAACTAAACTATCACAAGCAGTATATACAATTTATTAACTATATTATTCATAACATAACAAATTCATACACTAAACAAGCAAAACATAAATATAAATTAATTAAGTTTAAATGGTTTAAGGATATTTCATCTAATTTGGTAGATGAATTTAAGTATCAATTTGGGCTTGAATATTAAATTAGGATCCAAGTTGACTAATTAGCCATAAGTGGGCTTTATCAATTACAATTGGTTTAGAAATATGGCCTTAGGCCTAACAATAATTATTTCTAGCCAACTATACTTACTCATGCCAAATGCGCTCAAACTAACTCTCATCAAGTATTATCCAACTAATTAGAGCCTAAACCTTCAAAATATAGCCTATACCCAATATTACGCTCATAGGCTTAAATCCCATAATACGGGCCTATCACCATTATCTACATCAATTAGGCCTATTTTGAAAATATTTTGATCTATTATCAATTTCTCGATATTTAATTCCTTAATGGGCTCATATAACACCTCTTGAGCCCATAACCATAAAAATACTTGACCTCTATAGGAAATTAGAAGGCTCAATAGCTTAATTAGGATCTAAGTTAAATTCTAATCAGGCTTAAACACAATCTTTAAGTCTAACAACCAATATTACTCTAATTGGACCTAAATTCAAAATAAAGCCTGAATCCACCTAATTTAATATCTATATTCTTTAATAGGCTCAATTCATAAACTCTAGAACACATTACCCTAAAAAGTGAAATACTTAGAGAATTTCTTATTGGCGCTAATTGGAGTGTAACATTGCATTCACATTGTAGCATGCAATTTTGAAGCAGTAATTTCATATATTCATGGTTGTCAAAATCGCGATACTATTTACTGAAATGTATAAAATCATAAAATCGTGCAAAATCGATAAAATCGTAAACGTGTAAAAATCGTATACATAAATTTTATACTTTTACCTAAAGTCTGCACATTAATAATTTTGCAACTATTTTAATAAAGAAAAAACCACATAAAATCATAAACATATAGAATCATATATTCGACTTGTAATTTTAACAACTATGCATATATTAATCCAACTTTATTTAAAATAACCCTCAACAGACAAAAATTCCGAAATAAGACTATTGACTTACTATTATATAATAAATTGCTATACGGAAACTTCATATTTGTAAAAAGAATGATTTCTTCGCAAGACAATTGTATTTTAGCAAAATTCCAATATCATTCTTTAACAAAATGCTTATAAGTTTATTTTAATATAGTACCAAAAGAGATATAATTAATTTCAAAAGAAAAGAAAGGTATGTTATGAAACTCCTATTATTAGGTATATATACACACACATTTAATAATCTCATTTATCGATTGATAATCCCGTTGGCCCAATTGTTAACAGTAATACCTATAGATGCGGTTGATATTTGTAATAAACATTCAGAATCTAATATTAGAAGATATATATGTATGTATTCTTTCTTTAATTTAATACGCAATTTTAAAGCAAACAAGCAACGAAATCCTTGGTTATCCCAAAATGTGAATTTATATATCCTGGTTTTCTTTGAAGCTCACGTGATTTTTGATATCTAAACTAGTCATATAAGAAAAATTAGTACCTCTCTTATACTAAAAGAAAACATGATGGTATTCTAAACCAAGACAAATAAGTAATCTTCTCATGTAGCTTTTTATAAAAATATTATAAAAATCAATAAAAATAACGATGAACACAATTAATATGTTTAAAATAATTAAAGAATTAAAAAACGCTGTCTTGAAATTTTATTTGCATGTGACTTATGCCAATATTATATGACTTCGCAAATTGTTATATCACAAAATAAATTACAACATTGACCATCATCATCATTTCATGTCCAGCTTTATGTTGATTAGTATAACTCTTTATCTAAACTTTTTTTTTTTTTTTAGTGTTATTTAAACCAATATCATTTCATTCCTCTTTCACTTTCAACCAAAATCATATACCAACTATAATATGCTTTGTACCAACAAGTTTGATTCACGGGCCGTTCATTTCATTGAATGGAATAGCAATGTAATGAATAGCCATTCCTAATGAATTGCATAAGGATGTAATATTGTGTGAATATGTATGATGTTGTTCACTTGGATGTAATGAATTGCTAATACATTGTTCACTTGAATGAATTAAAACAATAAATAGCTCATGAATTGATAAGAAAAATACCAAAAATGCCCTTGTCTTTAGTATATGTATTAATTTATATTTTACAAGATGTATAATTAAACATATATTTATATATTTAATATATATTAATATATATTTTAATATTAATATATTTATAAATATATAATATATTATTAAAGAAGAGGGGCTATTTGATTATGGCAGGGGTATTTCTGGAAAAAGATAATATAGGCATGTATTGAATCCAGATTCTGAAGTGCATAAATGGAATTCCAATTACGTAAAATGAAGAATATGGATTCAGGGTTGAATACCTATTACGGGCTTAAAAATAAACTGAACAATGTAATAGAAACCCAATAAATAATAGACATGTAATGGAATCAAAATTCCATTAAAGTGAACAGCCATTAATGTAGTGCCAACCTTCGATATGGACCTTAAAAAGAACTAACACAAGGGCATTTTGGTTGATTTGAAGTCATTTCACTATAAGAGTTGAGATGTAATCTTTTTTACATTAAGTCAAAAGGGATCACCTTCATCACGATATTGATTTTGTTGGCACAGTCATTTTTAGTACATTATTATTATTATTATTATATTCAATGTCATATTTTATATAGAGATATAAAAATTCACTAAAATTGGATATCATTTGCAAAAGTTGTATCCTATAAAATATTCAATACTCTAACCTATATTTTGTTATTTAACTTTTGTTTTCTTAATATATGTTGTTATTTAATTTTATTTGTTGGTTTCATTATGGTATTTTGATAAAAAGTTATTATAAAGAATACTTATTGAAGCATTGTTGGTGGAACATGTTGAAAGACTTGTAATTGAGCCACCAAGTGATACTAGAAAGCTATTGAATCAGTATAAACCATTCGTCTTAATCGATTACTCGAAATTGGCATTACAGACAATTATTCACCTACAAGAGACGCCCTATTTGCCTCGTGCAAAAATGCCATGGATAATGCTAAGTATCTATTGTAATTGGCCCCTAAACTTTGCAACCATTGCAAACCCAGTACAATATTAGAGCCTTAGATTGGTAAAACATAAAAGATAATAAATAATTTCAAATTCTAAATGAGCATGAATACATCCACACAATTTTCTTTGCATTTCATTTTATTACCATCATCAATCATGACATGAAATTTAATAGTTGGTAATAAAGTCAAAAATGTTTAACCAATCTTGATTGCAAAAAGATTATATGTACTACCATTGTCTACTCAAATTAGCACTTTTTGATTATCGATGATCCACATAAACCATAAAGCCTTTGGAATCGACGTACCTAATAAAGCATGAAAAGTAAAAGTAGCCTCATCTATCATATTATCATGCATTTGTGATATGCCTTCATTCAAACATGCTACATCATTGACATCTTCCTCATAATTCACCATCATTAAAAAAAAAAAAAATTTAGCTTTACATTTGTGATTTTTATGGAAGTTTTCATCACAATTGTAACATAAACCTTTTTGTCTTCTTGTTGTCATTTCAACTGTAGATAACTTCTTTATTGGCAATGTTGTTTGGGATTTTTCAAGATTATATGATGCAGTGTTTGAAAAGGATGATGTAAGGTGAGAAGAAGTATTGGTGGTTTAGAAAATTGAAGAGAAGAGGCTAATTTTGCAGATATAGAGTGGTTGGAAAGAAAAGATTTAGAAGAAAAGGGTTTATCAAGGTACTTGGCTTCATGCAGTTTTGCCAGTGACACCGCCTCTATCAAACCATTAGTTTTAGCAATTTGCAACTCATGCTTCAAGTATGGCTTATGGCCAAAAATGAAACAACTAAGTAAGAAGTTATCTGGTAGTCTAATGACTCTATTTGAAAGTGTCTCAAATTGAGACATTATGAATCTACTGAATCAACTTGTATTAATTTAGACAACTGTCCTTGGACATCATCATAAAGCAAATGGTCCAAAATTTTTTCCACATATATGTTGAATTCCACCAATGTTGTAAGGCACCGATTTTATCAATCCATTGATATCAATCCTAAGCCTTATTTTTAAAGGCAAATGCAGCTATTGTGATTCATTGATCTTAAGAATCTTGTGAAAATTAAAAATTCACTCTACTCTACAGAACCATCCCAATGCATCAGCTTCATTGAATCTTGCAATTTCCAATTTGATTCCATTGAAAACAATCTCGGAAAGATTATCATTAGAAAATTATGATTCGCTTTAATTTAGTTGAGATGCTTGTGAAGATATACTTGTTGAGTCTGATTTCCCATATGCTAAATACTAGTCATAATGGTTTGTTTAACCAAATCCATGAATGTTACAAGCTTCTTATCAATTTCTTATGATATGTTGAGTTGATTTCTTTCTAATTTCTCATCAATTGACATATTTCTTATTTCAAGTGTCATTGCTGCAATGATGAGAACACCAAAATGATAGAATCCAAGTCTACTACTGCTAAGCCCATGGCCCACTAACTCAATATTAACTTCTCAATCCTAATGCTCATGCCTCCTCAACCACTCTTTATTAGGTATCAAAACCTTAGCTCACTTTTTCTTTCCATTCCTCACCGTTTACTACACTAATGGCTATGCTTTTGATTCTACATGTTTGTTTTGGCAATATTCAAGAGACTTGCCACTCTCTAAATCTACAAGAAACACTATATCTAAGGATCAAAGATGGTTTTCCCTTTTCTTTCTTTCCTGTTATATTAATTTGTAATATAATTGGTATATATTGTTGAATGTGTTACAATTTGTAGCTACAAGTAGTTACTTTCCACTCACTATTACTTATTATAATTATAGTTAATTGAGTAACTAGAATCTGTTCAATAACACTTCATGTTTCAAAGCTTCCAACCATTTGAGTTGTCTTCTACTCCTTTATCCTTTGGTCAAAACAATTATGGTGACTAAGTTGTTTCTATATGAGCAAACTTCAAATGTCATTTACATACTTATTATTACTCAATGAATTTTATATTGTCATTATGGTTTATGTGTAATATTGAAAATAAAATATAATATGAACTCACACCATTAAAACTAACCTAATAAGTTTTATTTCTTTCCCAATACATTATATTAAGGCTTTGTTTGATTCATTGGCACGGCAGCATGCCATTGTTTTGGTTTAGACTATTTGTCAAAAAAGAAATATAAAAGAAAAACAACCATTTTTACTTATAAATAGATCAAACAAACCAGATACATATCAAATACAAATAAAATATAGATGCAAATCAGATATAGCTAATCTAGGGTTAGTGGCGAGTGAACAAGATGGGATAAGGCTTAAGAAAGAAGGTCTTCTAAAAAGTACAAGTGGAAGTAATAACGGACTTAATGTTTTGTCTCTGGAATTGTCCACAAGCACTATGCAGAATGTTGATCGCCAAAGGGAGTTGGTGGGCCTAAAAGAAAGCCGAAGTCCAGAAGATGAGTAATTAAGCTAAGGCCTATTATAATGTCTAGCCTCTTTCAATTAAATAAATTGTAATATATTAGCTATTTAGTAAAAGAGATTAGTACATAATCTTTAGTATTATTTTAGAATATGTTGTAACTAATTAAGGTAACATGGTACCAGCATATGCAAACACTTGGCATTTAGCACATGCCATCACCTAAAGAATCCGAGGAGCAAATCATTATCCTTTCTATTATGTACACAATGATGTAGTACACAAAAAATTTACAAAAATCATTTACAATACTTCAGCTCCAAAGATTGGCTTGTATTCGAGAAATTCCCCTTTAGTTAAATTTCTTTGCATTCCTCACACATCAACTGGTATCAAAGCTTACACCGATGATGGCAAAGAAGCTAAGAAGGTTGAAGAATTGGCCCGAATGATGAAGGAATAGGCTGATAAGAATGACGCTTGGGTTAAAATATTTGCTAAGACTCTCAAGAACCAACAAGCTGCATTACATAAACAGAGTTAAACCATGGATGAGATACGACATCAATTACAAGCAAATAATAATATGGTAGGATCTCCATCCAATGTTGCTCCTCGGAAATCACAAGCAATTACTCATGTTGAGCCTGATTTGGGAATAAATGTCAAGACAAGTATTGAATACCAGCTTCCATTAGGAGCTCAAAGGTTCGAATTTCTGTTTTTAATGGGGAAAAAGATCATAAATTGGATTGTGAGAGCTTAACTGTTCTTCTCACTTGATGGTGTTCCGATCAACTAAGGGTTAGTCTGCTACTATGTATTTAGAAGATAAACCATATGAATGGTATATCACATTTTCAAAATTTATTATTGATGCTTCACCTATGGCCTGGGAGGAATTGACTAAGACATTATTAGCATGATTTAATGAAAGGATCCTATGGCTGAGCTCAAAGAGTTACAATAGACCAAAACATTTCAAGAATATTTAAACGATTTTATATACTTAGCCTCCTCAGTACAACTACTTGAAACCCACATAGCCAACTGTTTCATTAGTGGACTTAAGCTTGAAATCCAACTCCCTATACGAATGTGTCAACCTAATACACTCAATCATGTCTATACACTAGCCAAACTACAAGAAGCTACTATTTAATCCTCCAGTAGTACCTTAAAATCAACCAGATGCCAAAACACAACCTACACTATGAACTGTACCAATGTACATGCTCCCAGCCGAAACACATACACCCCTCCTAGATGCCCAACATTGAACCAAAACAAAAATCAGCCTAGTAATCAAACAGCACAAACTATCCTTAAGCCATTTAGTAACACCTTTTCAAGGAACTCCAGAAGGCTAAAACCTAAAGAACTAGAGGAAAAAAGAAAAAAAAAAAAAGACAATGTTTTTTATGTGATGAACCATTTGGGTTGAGGCATAGGTGCAGAAGCAAGAAAATAAACATGCTAGTAATGGAAAGAGGAGGGGAGGAAGTATGTGAAGAATTAGAAAATGTAGAAGTTCATGAGTCAGACGAGGATATGGCAAAACTCACATTGTGTTCCATGAATAATGATGATAACAACCATGGAGGAAGCATGAGGCTGACGGGGTATCATAAGAAAAGAAAGTTGTGTGTTCTAATTGAATCAGGCAACACCACAAATTTTATAGACAAGAGGCGGGCTTTGGGGCTCAAATGTGAACTAACTAGTATTTCTTCAATTAGAGTCATTTTAGCTTATGTGACTCAGATAGTAAGCCACTTCAAAGTGGAAATTTTCACAAGGGACATGCAAGGAGTATCATTCCATGCTGCTTTCTATGTGTTAGCATTATCTACTAGTGATCATATTTTGGGTATTCTTTGGTTGAAAACACTTGGTAAGGTGAGCTGAGATTTTGGTACCGTAGTCATGGAATTTCAATAACAGGAATGCCTAGGCTACTTAGAAGTAAAGCGGTAAGGTTTAATATGATTAGTGGAGAAAAGATTGGCACTTTACTAGAGGTTCAAACAACAACACAGTGGTGCAATGATGGGTTGTGCAGGGCAAGGAATTAAGTTTAAATCCCAAGAAAGAAAGCCAATCACACCCTCTATTGTTTGATGAGCTAAGGTTTTACCACCAAATAAACCTTTTGACCATTGTATACCATTGATGGAACATGTTACCCCTATTAATCTATGACCCTATAGACACTCTTCCTTGCAAAAATCTATCTTAAAGGAGATGGTTCGTGAGATGCTTTTGAGTAGTGTTATAAGACCTAGCCATAGCCCATTTGCATCCCATGTTGTTTAAGTAAGCAAAAAGATAATTCTTGGATGATATGCGTAGATTATAGGGAATCGAACAAGCTTACAATTAAAGATCGTTTTCGAATTCCCATCATAGATGATCTGTTTGATGAGCTACAAGGCTCTACTAACTATAGTAAGCTGGACCTAAGATTGGGCTATCACCAAATACTAATGCATACTAAAGACATTTACAAAACAACTTTCAAAACCCATGAAGGCCACTATGAATTCTTGGTGTTGCCTTTTGGCCTCACTAACGCACCCCCCACCTTTTAAGCATTAATGAACTGTGTTTCGCTCATTCTTGAAAAGGTTTATGTTAGTATTTTTTGACGATATTTTGGTTTATAGTGCAGGTATTGAAGACCATATGAAGCACTTACACATTGTGTTTGATGTTTTGAGGAGAGAAAATTATTTTTAAAGAGAAGCAAGTGCATTTTTAGGGTTAGATAAGTTGAATATTTGAGGTACACTATTTCTAGTGATGGGGTAGCCATGGATCCAAGGAAAATTGATGCAATTGCTGCATGGCTAGTTCTAAGCAATTTGAGGCAGTTGAGGGGGGTTTTGGGTTAGGCGGATTATTATAGGAGGTTTATACAAAGGTATGGGTTCATAGCAAAACCTTTTACTCAACTATTGAAAAAGGACCAATTTAAATGGAGCCAAGATGCTCAACCTACCTCTAAACTAAAGGCAACTCTGATGAAACCAACAATTCTTAGATTGCCAAATTAATCTAAGTATTTTGTCATCGAAACTAATGCTAATGGGGAGGGAATTCGTTTATACTTATGCAAAATAACCACCACATTACTTACATAAGTAAATCTTTATCTCTAAACACCAAGGCATGTCAATTTACAAGAAGGAGCTTATGGCTTTGGTCCATGCCATAGACAAGTGGAGACACTATCCATTAAAGACATTTCATCATCAAAATGGACCATCAAAGTCTTAGTATTTTCTTAGGCAATGGTTAATGACTTCATGCAACAGAAGTGGCTTACTAAACTAGCTAGCTCGATTAAACTATTGAACACAAATGAGAACAGCTAATAAAGGTTGTAATGCCTTATCGAGAGTGGAAAAGGAACAGTTGGATTAGCTATTTGCATCTCCGCAGCATGAATTGCTGGAAGAAACAAAGAAAGTTGGTATCTACCTAATGGCTACGAAACCATCATCAATAGCTGCAGAGGGTAACAAGAAAAACAATTTTACCTTTGATCAAGGCATTCTATGGAGGAGGGGAAGAGTTATGATGGGGCCATCTAAGGATTTAAGGCATACGGGAAAGCAAACTACCTATGAGAATATTGCTACTATTTATTTTTTGCTAAGGTTAGAGAAGGAGGTATGGCAGTGGGTATGCGAATGATGTTTATCTAAGGTTTAAACCTGAAAATGTATCAACTCCTGGTTTGCCACAACCATGAAATGTACCAAACTGTTTTAGCAAGAACTTAGCATGGATTTCATAGAGGGATTGCCAAAACCCAATGGGAAAGATGTGATATTAGTGGTAATTGATTGATTAAGCAAGTATGGGTGTTTCATGGCCTTATCCCATCGTTTCACAGCAACTCAAGTGACACAATGCTATCTAGACTATGTCTACAAGTTACACAGGATGCCAGAAAGAATTATTTGTGATCGTGACCCTATCTTTACAAGTTTGTTTTGGCAAGTGCTTTTTCTAATACAAGGTGTACAATTTAGTATATCCACAGTTTACTACCCTTAAACAAATGGCTAAACTAAGGTATTAAATAGGGGCTTGAAGACATACCTAAGATGTATGATAGCGGATTCACCTAAGCTCTGGAGTCAGTATTTGTCACTAACAGAATAGTGGTACAACACTATTTTCATACTAGTGCACACATCACTCCCTTTGAAGCTTGTATAGGTACCAGCTCCCTAAGGATACACGAAATGAAGATGTGGACCAATTACTAATGAACAAAGAAGACACTATGAAGCTCCTAAAGTTTCATTTGAGAAAGGCACAACATAGGATGAAACAACTAGCTAATAAGAGAAAGAGCGAAAGGAAATTTGAAATAGAGGATTGGGTGATACTCAAATTGCAACAATATCGATAACATACCCTAAAATCAACTAGGGCTCAGAAACCATCTGTTAGATTCAATGGCCCCTTCTAAATAGCCAATAAGATCGAGATAGTAGCTTACCAATTTGCTTTACCATCAGGATCTGGGGTACATCCTACCTTCCATGTCTCACAGCTAAGTCCTTACCATGGAATCAGCTCCAACCATTCCACTTCATCACCTAACATACATCAAGAACAGGAGTTAGAGCGCAATCAATTATCAAAAGAAAAAAGGTTAAGAGAGGAAATAGGGCAAAGACGATGCTACTTATCTCATGAAAAAACAAATCTCCAACTAAAGTTACTTGGGAGTTTGTGGGTGATCTGATGTTGCGTTTTCCTAGTCATCCCTTGTGGACAAAGGGATTTTGAAGAGCAAGGGGCCGATCTAAGGTTAGTGTCGAGTGAACAAGATGGTGTAGGGTTTAAGAAAGAAGGTCTTCTAAAAAGTACAAGTGGAAGTGATAAGGGACTTAATGCTTTGTCTCCATAATTGTCCATGGGCACTATGCAAAATGTTGATGGCTAGAGGGAGTTGGTGAGCCTAAAAGAGAGCCTGAGTCCAAAAGATGAGCAATTAAGTTAAGGTATATTATAAGTCCTGGCCTCTTTCAATTAAATAAATCATAATAGATTAGCTATTTAGTAAAAGAGATTAGTACATAAACTTTAGTACTATTCTAGAATACATTGTAACTAATTAAGGTGACATGGTACTAGCACATGCGAACACCTGGCATTTAGCACATGCCATCACCCAAAGAATCCTAGGAGCAAATCTGTAAAGACCCGACCCACCAATCCTTAAGATTTAGCAAGTCAAGTCCCCAACCATATATAATATTTTCATATTATATGAAAGGTTATCCTAAATCTAACAATTTATGTGAATTGTTTGTTTAATCCCACTATAACTTGATATAAAGACTTTTTACACATGGATTACTCACTTGAGTAATCTATTCATATAGAACTTTTAAAGAAATAATTTACAATCTTGTGTCAAACATATGACAAAACAAACTTACATGAGTTTTACAAAACAAGAAAAATAGACTTTAAGTCTTTATATACAAACAAGGCTTAACTAACAAGCCTCTAATCAAAATACAAAATACAATATTTAAACCAACGACTTGATCAAAAATTTTCCTTCCTTGTCATCTTGCACTCAATCTACTCGCCCCACTCATCCATAAACTTCTCCCAATCCGACCCATAGCCCATATCATCATAACAGTCGTCATCACCTGAAATATAGCATCAGTGAGCCAAAGGCCCAGTACACAGCAACAACACTCAAAAGCGTAGTGGCAATCATACCTAGACTAATGCAATGCAACATTAATGTTTTATTTAACTTTCATTAGAAATCAATGGTCAAATCATCATTGGAGTATTCAAACTCCAGAACAAGCCATGGGGTTCTGGGGATCCTAAGTAACGCTCACGACGCTCAAGGGGTTGATATAGATAGCCCGAATATCTATATCTCCTAGATAATGTTATACTGAAAAGAATAATCTCATATAGGTTATATAGTCGTTGCCCAACTTCATTTAACTCAATCCATAATATAAATTAATTCACATGCTCCCATAAACATTGAATTAAATTATACTATTTCTTTTCAAGAATAAGTAAATGTTGCTCAGTTACTACATTTCCTATCGATTATCCGCCGAGCCTAGTCATTGCATCATGACTATTGGCCTAAGCGCCTATACTAACATATCATTGCATCATGATAAGTTACCGCTCCTCGGACCGGATTCAACGGTGAAAACACAATCAATTCAAGCAATACTTAAGTCATTTAAAACTTATATCAGATTTAAGTATTCCTATCCTAACAAGTATACAAGCAAGTCACTGCGTACCTGTACTAGCTCGAGAATCAATGGAAATAACCGAAAGGGGATCACTCACTGTAGAAGAAGTAATTACAAACTCACACTTAGTTCAAACACTAATTAACTAATTGAAAATATAAATAAATCAAATAAATTCAAATAAATTAATACAAAGTCATAATAAAGCATTTAAGCATCCTCTTATATCCTAGATCGCTTAACAAATACGTAATTGATCATATATCAAACTTCGAAAATTTTAAAAAAGTTTTAAAAATTCAGAAGCGCAGGGGATACGCCGGCAGCCAAAGCCGGCGACTTTGAGCCGGTGTTCAATACTATGAAAATTAACACTGCCAACGCTGGCAGCGCTTAAGAGTACGCCGATTGCCTTCATTCTACGCCGGTGGCTTTGAGCCGGCGTAGATCCAAAACCCAAAATTTTTCAAAACGTCCAGAGAGGTGCAAGCCATCCGCTTACACAGATACGCTGGCAGCCTCTCCATATACGACGGCGGCTTTGATTCCCAGTAGCCGGCTTACAATGTAAAAGGATGAACGCCGGCTGACTTTTCCATCGAAAGCCGGTGGCGTTCGGTCAGCCTCAAGAAATTTGATTCCGTGGGCTTTCAACACCGCCTCTAGGCCGGCGGCGTAGAAACCCCAAATGCCGGCGTACGTTCAAAATCTAACCTATACGAAAATGGTTTTTATTTTCCCTTGTTTTATTACAACTTGTTCATTTTTCCAAAAATTCCCAAACTTAATCCAAACTTTCTAAAGCTTGTTATATGATCATTACATTATTCAAACAACATAAACTCCAACTCAAACATCAAACTCTCCACCACAAATCATCATTCACAAATCACACTTCAACCGCCAACTTACTACCCAACACTTAGTCATCAACCATATGCATTTTTCAACACTTCCAATCCTTTATATTACATATACCACTAACTCCTATAGCAACATAACACTCCTCATACAACCAACAAGGTATATAAGTCATCAAACACAATTTAAGCTTAAAGTCCATTGCTAAAAAAAAAAACAATAAACTTGCACATTTTGAAGACATGAGACACATACTTACCAATAGAACTTTAGATCTTGATTTTGTGATCCTCTAGCATGCTTTTGATGGTGGAAAATGTAGAAAATGAGAGGCTTATCTATATAGATCAATGAGGGAGCTTTGGAGAAGAAGAAAATGGGGTTTTGAAACTTTTGAAGGCTTGTTTTGGAGGTCTGAAATTTGTGCACGAATTTTGCAATATTAAAGTTGATATTATCTTAAGGTTTGACTTTTGAGGCATAAGAGATTAAGGGAAATTAATGGCTTATCAATGGCTAATTAATGAACTTGTCTTTAGGTTAATTAATGAGGGGTTTAAGCTGCCTTTAAGGTAAAAGAATTAGGTTATGATGGGGCTTATGTGCATGGATCTATTTACTCATTTTAATACATTCCAAAAATAATTATTACATGTTAATGCAATTTAAATTTTATGAACTAAACATTTAATAAATTCTAGAGTATTTGAATATTTAACACAATAATAAAACACATAATTCATCATGAACACAAATCTTATTCAATACATATCAAAAGCATGTTTAAATTCTATAACATACATATAAAATATGATAGGGAAATTTCATGGTTATTTCAAAATCATTACCCATTTTGTTATATACACAGTGGTATTGCATACAAAAATTTTACAGAAATCAAATACTATATTTCAACTCCAAAGATTGGCTTGTATTTGAGCCTCACTCGTATTAAAGCAATTTCTCTTTAGTTAAATTTCTTTGTGTTCCTTAAGCACTGTATAGATGAAAATCAAACAATCTAAATAGGTCATACTAAGTAACATGACAATTCAACTTTCTTTATTGTGAAGAAGTAGTGTTAAAGATAGAAAGATTGTTGTTGTTGTTGGGGGGGGGAGGGGGGGGGGTTGAGGCGTCGGGGCATCTAAGAAGGTTAGGTTCATTTCTGGTATTCGATTATTGCAATTGAAAATGTGTCCAGAATTTGTTTTATTAATTTCTTTTAAATGGTCTCTTATGTAAATGTGTAATGACAAAGAAGTATTCAACCTTTTATTGTTCAATAATTTCATCTTTTTTGGGGGGAGGAGGGATTTGGACGAGTGAGCATATTAAGTAATCCTGTAATTCTTGATAGGGATTATGCCAATTGCCGTGTACTTTTTCAAATCTTATTTAGTTGTTCAAGTGCACAAAAAAATGTCTTCTTCTATCATTATTTTTTTCCTCATTTATGGTGAGTTTTTTTATATGTATGAGTTTGAGTGGGTTATGCGAGAGGAAGCAAATGGTAAAGGAATAAAATATACATAGATATATATATATATATATATATACACTTGGTGACCTGATATATGCAATCTTTTGATATTTTTTTTTTCTTTTCCTTTTACCTATTTTAGGAAATATCTTTCTTTTGCCATCCTAGGAAATTTCTATTAACTATAGTTTTGTCATTTTTTTTTTATCAGTCTTATGAATTATTTAATGACTTAGACTTATACCCAACTGTCTTTAGACCATAATGCTTGAAAAATTCTTTACTTGTTTTAAAAATTAGTCCTGGCAGTCTACTTGATGTGCCATAAAAGTTTCCTTTCTTTTGATGAAGGGAGAAATTAAGGAGTTGGATCATTTTCGGTTTTATTATAGTAAGAAAATAATTGCAAAGACTATTGGTAAATATAAATGATTTTAGTACTACGGTAAAATATTTCTTTAAAAAGATGCGCATGTGTAATTTTTATTTTAAAAAATACGCATTTTACTCTTATATTCAATTAATGTTATTATTTGACTTTCGATTATGGTTCTTTTATTTATAATATTAAAGTGTTTGAAAGGATTTAATGTCTTATTTTTATATTTTTTAAAGTAAAATTCACATTTAGACTATTACCTTGGAAGAAAATAAAACTGAGATAAATTACTCAAAGTAATTGCATATATGCGTATATCCCCTCATTCTTGATAAAAAAGAAAAACGAATTTGTTTTTTTTTCCTAAACAATCCCATTGTGATTAATTTACTTAATTAACTGCCATTTTTTTTAGTTATACTTACAGAACATTTTTACCTTTAAATTAGATGATATTAGGATTTATTAGTACAAAAATGGAGAAATAAAAATTCCACACTCCCTTACCGTAGTCCCCAAGCTGATTTCATGTAGATGCAGTCATGTACGTCAATTTTTATTTTTTTTAAATCTTAACTTTCTAGACGTAGGCATATGCCATATCTATCCAATTTTGTTTTTTTTTTTTTTTTTCCTTTTTAGCTTTCGAACTTCCCCACTAAGTTTTCATTTACTATTAAGAGACATCAATTTTCCATACTAAAAACAAAATTTAAAAAAAAATATACGCATTTTATTTAAAAGACATCCAAGAAAATTGTGAAACGAGTCATTGCTACATAATGTTTTTATATTTCACCGTTATGCAAGTTGTATATTTTTGGCTTTTGATAGTGTATAAAAGTAAAAATTAAAAAAATAATAATGAGAAAAGAAAAGCTATTCTATTTCAAAATTGATTACATTATTTATGAAATTATAATTGCAAAATATATATGTCTTTAAGTAATATATTAATATTTGGCCAAAAAAATAAATAATATATTAATAAATACAATTTTTTTTTCTAACTTATTAGTATGTACATTAAACGAAAATTCAATAGTCCCATTATTAATTTAAACGAGACCGATCCCAACAACTATCCAGCGACTTTCATCGTATCCAATTGCGATCAACGGGACTATGGAAGCTCTCATACATTACATCGTCCATTTTTCGTCTCCAATTTGCTAGCAAAACTATATATAGTCATAGCGCTTCAACATCCATTTTGCGTGCAACGCATACTACTACGCTGAAACAGACTCACGATCTTCGTACCGAGATTTATTCAACCATCATGCTCTTTGCATTATCGAGAATCTTTAAAAAAAAAAAAAGGAACCAATTGATACACTCGAATAAATTATTATTTATCTAAAACCCTTTGATCTCATTTGTATGAGCTTCATAAGCTCAAACCAAGACTATTTTGCTCAAGAAAATAAAATTTTTAAACACATTGGCGCTATTTTATTTCACTAGTAAGGCCATTTAGTGTATCAAAAGTTCTTGATACAATACATAGTTTTCTCCAAGTGATTCATAATTTAATAGCCCATCGGCTCTTCTTAAACTAATTTACTATGATGCTCTTTGAAGTTCTTGTTTGCTAAAATTTAACATCTTAGCCTCTCTTTTTAGGCTAATCTACTAATTAACTCAAAATTAAGTTTGTTTCATATGCTAAAACTTGCTTCGTTTTATTAAAGGGCTAATGGGATGGATATCTTTCTTTGGAAAAAAGAATAGTTTATGATTTATTTTCATGTGAATGTCATCAATAGTAATTAACTATTAAATTGAAAAATTCATAATTGTACCTTAACATAAACATCCAACAACAAAAATGACTCGAAAGTTTGACAATATACAGATATAGTTGAATTTTCGAATCCATGTTAAAAGTGTAAATCAATCAATGCAAACTTGTAAATGGCTTTGGCTCATATTTACTAACAATTTCATTCGAAATTAATAAAGCCAAATTGCAAGAGACTTTAGCAGCTTCTTAGCCAACTAAGCTTACTATTTACTTTGGTGAGTCAAATTGAGCTCGGGTTCAACTTAAATTCACAGCAAATTTGATTGAGTTTGAGCTTCAATACTTGTACTTATTTTTCAAAAAAATTCTATTTAAAAACCTTAGTTGTCAATTGTTTTCAATCTTTAACACATTGCGCAACTACAATTACAAGGGACTTTAAGTAGCAAATGATGGTAAAAAGGTAAAGATACTGATAAATGGATGACAGTAGTGATCAACTATCTTGAAATACACTTATAGATGAACAAAATGACTAACAAGTGGCTGAAACCCACTTGCTAGCCTAATGGATTAATAGCAACCTACTTAAGGGCAAACAGCGAAAGGCTAGATCATTATAAGCATGCACAAGATTGTTTATTGAACAAAACCTAAGTTTCTCTATAATCTCGATTACACATCAACCACTGCGTCAAAAATGCACAAAAAACAAAGAACCATATAGGATGGTGATCAACTGATTGGCTATAAGAAATGAATGGGAAGAGGAAATAACATAAAACTTTACATAATAACATACAAACAATGACCTAGAAGGTTTTAGTTCCCTATCATCACAAAATCCAGTACACCCTATAGGATTTTAAGAATGCACTCATAAACTTCCCCCTCCATATGAAATATCTTGTCGTATTAAAATTGGGTTCAACAGACCATATACCCCATGTAATCCTGATCACTTGCGTCACCATAAACTATAACCATCGATAAAAAGAGCAAATCATTTTTCTTATTGTTCCTTGATACTATCCTTGAATATTAGTTGGTGCAGTTGTCTCACAAACTACTTACTTCTCCAAACCAAAAGATCCCTAACTCTTTCAATTGCTATGACAATGTTTAGCAACCATAAAGTTAGTTCTAACATGTGGGAAAATGTCCATAATGATTGATGCAAATCAAGCTCACACTAGAACAAAGATAAAACTTCCAGATAAACAAGTATGAATGAGTTCAATCAAGTTGAACTTGAACTCATTGAGTAAAACTTGAATTCGAAATATAACTTAAAATTTCATGCTCAATTTGCTTTCAATGTTTTGTAACATTTTTTTTTTTTTCTACTCATCCATATATAAATCAAATGCATTCAAGAGTAGCCATGAGAGACTCATCATGCCATAAGCACCCAAGTCAAGTTCTAATTAATCCATCAATGATCCAATCTAAATAAAACTTACAGTCTCACAAAAGAAAATAACTAAAAGATTCACCAGCAAAATTTGAGAAAAGTATATGTACAGAAGCTAAGAACTACTTAGAGTAGCAGTATTAGGTCCTTGAATCAAGCATCTTGTGATCAATCTTTAGATTAAAATGCCATCATTCACTTCATAACTTCTACCAGGCTCATTGCTTCTGCTTCTTCATCTTCCGGTGCAGGCGGAAGGTTAAGATCCAACTTTCGTGCAGCATTCTCATTATTATCGTTATTATATTTCCTAGCATAGAATAGGTGAATTTTTTTGTGTCCACCTAACCCTTGACCAGTCTCAAATACTTTACCACAAAATTCACACTCAAACACTCTTTTATAATTCACACCACCATCGTTTGTCACAGGATTAGCAGCATCCCCTTGATCTCGGGTTTGCATCATCTTTTTATGATTATGACTGGCTTTATGACCACCAAGTGCTTGATGAGACTTGAACACCTTTTTGCATGTTTCACATCTATACTTTGCCCTAACTTTTCTAACAACATATGAGTCATCATCCAACCGATTATTTTCCTCTTCATCTGATGAATCCAATAAGCTATTATTGCAGTGAAGATCTTCATCTTCCTCTTTTGCAACTAACTTTCTTCTCTTGTTCTTCCCAAAATCATCATCGATATCCTTAACAATACTTCTCTTTCTTTTCCCTGAAAGCATCAATAAACACAATGCAAGATCTTCATCTGAGAAAGTCTGAGAGACTGAATTAACCTGTTCAGCAGTTTCATGCACTACGCCGGTATTGTTGTTCTTCATCACAGATTTATCTTCCCTATTCACGTTGTGAGTAGGCGGTTTAGATCTCTTGCTACTTGGATTCCGTTTCAAAGACTCGGCATCGCTCTCTCTATCCTGGACTCTCGTATGATCAGGGTGCTTCAAGGACTGCTCCTTGGGAGAGGACCGCGCATGTCGTAAATTATCAGATACTGTGGAAGGTGGTGATTGGGACAGCGGTGTTGAGTCATCAGTGGAAGCTGTATTTTCCGGTGCTTTTGACGGTGGGTTGATATGGATCTTCTTTGTAACAGGAAGTGGTAGTTTTGCTAGGTGAGATCTCATGTGTCCTCCCATGGCTTTTCCATTGGCAAATTGCCTGTTGCAGATGTTACAAACTCGACTTTTGTCCTCCATCACAAAATCACCCTACTTGTGAAATCGATATAAAACCTAGCCAATAGCAGTCACCGACCACTCTCTAGTACAAGGATTTTCTTAGGGTTTTTCTTTTTTTCTTTCAATGCGCTTGATCTAATGCAACTTTATAGTGTTAAATCTAGGCCGTATGATGTTCTGAAGAAAGTTGGAATTGTGATATTGATTAGCATACCATTGATAGGGTTTGGTGATGAAATTTATAGAATAATATTAATTTCCTAAAATTTTGAAAAATCCAGCTTAAGGAGGAAGGAAACTAAAAAAGATAATATGTGGAAAATAAAGTCGGCAATATCTTAGCCTATTTATTAATTTCCTAAAATTTTGAAAAATCCAGCTTAAGGAGGAAGGAAACTAAAAAAGATAATATGTGGAAAATAAAGTCGGCAATATCTTAGCCTATTTATAATTATTATTTTTTTCCTTTTTTATTTTTTCCTATCTTTTTTTTCCTAAATGGATGACACCTCAGAAAAAAAACTCTAAAATTTAGCAAAATCTGAACAGAATTATTCCACTTGCTCTTAGGCTACTAAAAAAAAAGAAAGAAAAAAAAAAGGAAACTAATCTAGAAAAAAAATCGAATAATATGTATAGTTTTATTAATTATGATTTTTTTCTTTTTTTTCCTTTAAGCTTTTATTTGTTTACCATGTAAAAGAGATGACTATAATTTATTACCTTTTGGAGTTACTAGCTATGTATGTATCATAATTCCTTGTTCAAACAAATTGAATATATGTTGACCATAATTGAAATATAATTGAAATATAAATCATGCATTTATCACAAGGATATCTAAAAAATTTACCCGAAAATATACAGTGTTCATATATAAAACAAAAAGCTTAATGGCCAAAAAGCACAAAAAGGTTCAGTATATAGGTTTTTCATTATTTGGATTTTTTTTTCTTTTTCTAAATTTTAATCATGAAATTACATAAATATTTTTTAAAAATTTACGTAACTATATTATCATTAACTCTTTTTTTTAAGAAAAAGAAAAAAAATTATTAGATATATCATCATCATTTAATGTGTGTATATGTGAAAATCCATTCTCAAAGAGAGTTAACGTGTATGTTCTCAATATGTAATTAAGTTAGGAGCATCCGTTGAATGGGCTTAATTACTAGCTGACTTGAGCTTTTATTGATTTAGAAGGAAAAGATCAATGTACATTTAATAATAATAATAAATAATAATAGCTTACTTTCTTTGACTGTTAAATAAGTTCAAAGTGTTGAGTCATCCTTTATAGTAGAGTTATAGATTGTATTATAAAATATATTTATACAATATATATATATATATATGATATAATCTATAAGATTTAAGATAGAACCCTTTCGTTCATCACACATTTTTATCACATAGTTTTATATGATAATTTATCAATCTCTCTAATATTATTATTTGATCATTTTATTGAAAGAAATAAATTTATCATTACACTTAAGGATATTGACTAAAGAAAATAATCATTATTGTTATTTAAATCTATTCTTTCTATTTTATTCTTTCTTCTTTTATATATCTATATTTATATAATTTAAGCCAGAACTCTTTCATTCGTCCCACATTTTTATTATATAGATTTATATAGTAATTATCAATCTCTCTAATATTATTATTTGATCATTTTATTTAAGTAAATAAACTATTCGTTGCATTATTTAAGAATATTGAGTAAAGAAAGAAGCATTACTACTATTTAAATCTATTGTTTCTATTCTATTTAAGCTATAATCCTTTCATTCGTCGCACATTTTTATCATATAGTTCTATATGGTAATTTATCAATCTCTCTAATATTATTATTTGATCATTTTATTTAAAGAAAAGAATTTATCATTACATTTAAGAATATGGGCTAAAGAAAAGAATCATCATTGCTATTCAAATCTATTCTTTCTATTCTATTATTTCTTCTTCTATATCTATGTCGATATAATTTAAGCCAGAACCCTTTTATTCGTCGCATATTTTAATCATATAGCTTTATATTGTAATTTATTAGTTTCTCTAATATTATTATCTGACCATTTTATTTAAGAAAATAAACTTATTATTACATTTAAGAATATTGATTGAAGAAAAGAACCACTACTACTATTTAAATTTATTGTTTCTATTCTATTTAAACTAGAACCCTTTCATTCGTCGCATATTTTTATTATATAGTTTTATATGGTAATTTATTAATCTCCTAATATTATTATTTTATTATTTTATTTAAGGAAATAAACTTATCATTACATTTAAGAATATTAACAAAATAAAAGAATCATCATTGCTATTTAAATCTATTCTTTTTTCTTCTATATATCTATATCTATATAATTTAAGTTAGAACTCTTTCATTTGCCATGCATTTTTATAATATAGCTTTATATGATAATTTTTCAATCTCTCTAATATTATTATTTGATCATTTTATTTAAGAAAATAAACTTATCATTGCATTTAAGAATATTGGCTAAACAAAAGAATCATCATTGCTATTTAATTTATATCTATCTATCCATATAATTTAATTGCTATTTAACCTATATCTATCTATCTATCTATCTATCTATCTATATAATTTAACCCAAAACCCTTTTGTTCGTCGCACATTTTTATTATATAACTCTACATTGTAATTTATCAATCTCTCTAATATTATTTTTTGATCATTTTATTTAAGGAAATAAACTTATCATTGCATTTAAGAATATTGACTAAAGAAAAGAATCGTCATTGCTATTTAATCTATATCTATCTATCTTTTATATAATTTAAGTTAGAACCCTTCATTCATTATACATTTTTTTCATTTAGTTTTATATGGTAATTTATCAATCTCTCTAATATTATTATTTGATTATTTTATTTAAGGTAATAAAGTTATTATTACATTTAAGACGACTAAAGGAAAGAATCATTATTACCATTTAAATCGATTCTTTCTATTTTATTTAAGCCAGAACCCTTTTATTCGTTACATATTTTTATCATATAATTTTATTTGGCTATGGTTTGCTTGAAAAGCAGTTCATTTCTGAAGTTGATTTGTTGTTTTCATTGAAGCATCCTCATATAATCAGTATAAGTAATTTTAATTAACATATTTATTATACATTTTTTCTGTAAAGGTGTTTTATATCTAAAAAAGTTTTCTTTTTCTTTTTGTTTCTAATTTAATTGAATGTGAGTGCTTAATGCTAATGCTCCGTCCATTTTTGTTTTGGTACATTTCAGCATTTCCTACTTCATTCGAGTAAATTTGAGAATTTTGGTACAGGGGATCTAATTTATTTTATTTTATATTTTTTCGTCCCAATTTATTTTATATATGTTTATGTCATTACGATGTATGTAACTGAAAGGGGAAAGTGGAGAAGGCACTAATATTAGGAGTCTGATAAAAGTTTAAATAATTTTTTAAATATTAAAATATAGAATAGATGAATATTTTAAATTCAAATAGTTAACTGAAAAAATACATAGTATTCATATACCAAATATAACATTTAATCAATTATTATTATTTGTCGGTTCAACTTTGACATGACTTTGTAGCTAGGTTATTCGGGCTTTATATGTTTACTTTCGTAAAGAACCTAAGGCATAATATAAATTATATTCATAGATTTTTTATATGTGCCGAATAATTGTGATAACTTTAGAAGGCGGGTGCTTTATATTGATAGAACATATCCATATGGTCACTTATCTTATTTCTATAATCGTGTATTTTATCTATACTAGTACGTTGAGCCAATCGGACTATCAAATTATCGTTCTCTGTAGCTCTGTATAATAAACTTGGTCGATAGGTTTTTTTTTTTTTTTTTTTTATTGAGATGCTTACTTTTGTGGCCGACCAAACGTGAAATCAAAATATACTGGTAGAATATGTTCATATTGATTAGGTATCTTATTTCTGTACTCACATATTTTAGGAAAAATACCATTTGAAAAATACCACAAATGGTAAATGAACTTTGATAACATATGTAAGATACATGAGATTTGAAATTGATCAATTGAATACATAAACTTTAAGATTGATTATTTAATACATAAAAATATATGAAATTAATCAATTTAGTATTTAAAAGAAGTTGGCGAAAGTATTACTAATATGTACAAAATGTTCTTTCAGATATTAAATTTATCAGTTTTAAAATTCAGATACTAAATTAATGAATTTCAAAGTTTAAATTCTAATTACCTATTTTATCAATTTCATTCATAACATTAACTTTATAATTTATCTATATTATATTTATATCTTATATACCAATCAGAGTAATTGATTATCATCAGAATCCTTGCAGTCGAATCAGACTGCAAAATTATCAAAATCTTCTCACTCCAGGTAAATCCAATCCACGGTTGGAACGTAGCTTGGTCACTCAGTTATTTTGGCTTCGTGTGCTTACTTTTGTAATTATGTATAGCAAAATAAAAATATAGTACACATCATGTCTTAGGGAATCATAATTTTTTATATATTTTTTTTCTATTCATGCCAATCAAATTATGATGCCTTTAAAGGGCTGGTATTGTATTGGTGTCATGTATTCATCTCATTTACGTATCTTATCTCTAAATCGATGTCATTTGTATCATGTTTCATACCATGTTATTGGGCTTTTCTTTGCCGAAACCAAATTATTAGGTTACCAGGCAATCAAATTGTCAATATTGTAGCCCTGCACACAAATTAATAATAGCGAATCGGAGCGTTTAACATGATAGCTAGGTTGTTCAGACTTTATATATTTATTTTTCGATGGAACCTTAAGGCGTAACGGAAATATGGTAATGCATTTTATGCATTTATGGATAATAGTTATGATAGAATTAGAGGGTCGGTATTTCGTATTGGAGGAATATACTCATGTCAATTGCATATCTTATTTTTATATTTCTATGTTATATGGGCATTAGGTTTATATTTATACTATTAAAGCAAAATCATCCCCTTTGGTGTCTTTAGTGTAAATATTTTTAATATAATATTTTTAGCATATAGACATAAAATATTTTTCATATCCTTGAAATCATTAAATTAAATAGGATTTGAATATAATTAAATAAGAGTTGAATAGACATAGTCTTTTCCTTTTTTAGTATATGGGCGTAAAATATTTTTGATATCCTTGAAATTATAAAATTATAAAGGGTGTAAATAGAATTAAATAGGGGTTGAATAGACAATCTTTTCTGCTAAAATATTTTTAGTATTCCTAAAATCATGAAATTAAATATGGTTTGAATAAAATTAAATAGGAGTTGAATAAACATAATTTTTTCCTTTTTTAGCATATTGGGGTAAAATATTTTTGGTGTCCCTATACTATTAAAGCAAAACCAACCATTTTGGTGTCTTTAATGTAAATATTTTTAGTGCGAATGTTTTTTAATATAATGTTTTTAGCATATAGGCATAAAATATTTTTCATATCCCTAAAATCATAAAAATTAAATAGGGTTTAAATATAATTAAATAAAGGTTGAACAGACATAATCTTTTCCTTTTTTAGCATATGGATGTAAAATATTTTTGGTATCCTTGAAATCATGAAATTAAATCAAGTTTGAATAGAATTGAATAAGAGTTGAATAGATATAGTCTTTTCCATATAAAATATTTTTAGTATCCCTAAAACTATGAAATTAAATAGGGTTTGAATAGAATTAAATAGGGATTGAATAGACATAGTCTTTTCCTTTTTTATATGGCGTAAGATATTATTGGTATCCTTGAAACCATGAAATTAAATAAGATCTAAATAGAATTAAATAGGGGTTGAATAGGTCTTTTCCTTTTTTAAGCTATCTTTATAGACCAATCTAAACCCTTGATACCATATTTATGCATGACAGTTACCCAACATGAAGAAGTTACCTGTCTCGAATACAATTGTAATTATGATTTATAATTAATTTCTTAATTTCCAAGACTAATTAAAATTGTCATTTTCCAATCTGTCAAAACAATATGTCTATTTAATTTATATATATTAGGTTGTTTTATTTACACACACATCGCGGGTATATCATCTGCTTGTTTATATTATTGGGTTGTGCCGGTTAAACTACTAGAATTTATCAATAATGATTTCAAGTGTTGGTACTCCATTGGTGATCATATCCGTCTTGGTTATGTATCTTAATTCTATACTTATGTAATCTATTTTTACCATGTTTGAGTCTATGTTATTAGGTTAAGCCAACTAGAAAATGAGAATGGCAAGTCCCCACTAGTAAAAATCTACTATATTATTTCGAATTTATTCATCTTAATAGGTCTAAATTTCGTCTTAGTAGACCTATTGAGGCAAAATTTCCATCTCAAAATTTGGCATTGGGAGGTGGCCATATTAGGGAAAAAGAGGCAAAACTCACATTATGTGTGTGTGTGTGTTGTATTGGCCAGAACATTATGTATATTGAGTGACATGAGTTTTACCTCTATTTGTATTTACAAGGTGAAATATAAGTTGTATTATTATAAACATAGAACAAATTTAAATAAGTAAATAATTATAATACACAAATATGAAATTTTGAGTTATTAATTTATGATAATTATTATTACAAAATTTTTAATATTAATTATAAATACTGATATTTTATAAGAAATATTGTGCTAATATAATTGATCATATCTTGTTATTATCTCTTTTTTTTACATAAATTTTATAAATAATAAAAATATTATATTGTCATGAATATATTTGTATTTGTGCAAATTCTACATATTTTAAATCATCATAAAGCTAAAACATTAAGTAAAATTTATCAATCACTTACTAAACATGAAAGAAATACAAATTAAAAAGAAAAAAACTATATTCTAATAACAATAGAATATTACCTTCACTTTGGTTTTGTTGATCTATAGTAATAAACTAATAAGATGATCTAAACCTGCAAAATTCAAACACAAAAATATCAATTTGAAAACATGAAAACCAACTCCTTGAAAGGAAACAAAACATGGAAGAGCTAAATGGAAAAATTAGAAGAGATCGATTGGAGATGGAAAATTTGGAAGATGGAAAATAAATTAGCCGAGATTAGAGAGAGATGCAATATATAGTGGCAGGTCAAGGGAGTTATGGCCTTAACCAACAAATGAGGCGAAATTTGCCTCATGATGTGGACAATAAGGCAAAAGTCATGAAATAGCCTAAATTTCCTTACATGATTAATTTAATATATATATATATATATGTTGATTTAATTAAATTATGAAGTTTTATTGAGTGTTTGGTTGATGAGAATTGCTTGAAATATAGAAATTATGATAAATAGTTAGTTAATGAAATATAGAGTATTGGTATAATTTAATAATAGGAGTGTATAGCATATATATGTTCTACTTGTTTGAAATATAAAAACTTTGTGACATATCTTAGTTGACAGATTATACATGTTAGAATATAATGCGTTAGTGAGTTTTGATATTAGTGTTGATTATTGTTTTAATGCATGTTAAACTTGAGTTTTAAAGCAAAACCACAAACCAAACCTAAACCCAACATAGCAAAAATTTTAAGCCTTAAACCAAACCCAACTCTTCAATTAAAAGCCTAAGCCTATGTATTTTTCTTTCCTTTAGTAGCTGCCATTAAAGTCAAAGTGTAAAAAGATAATATCAACTTACTTTTGTCAAAAATCAAAAATCCAAAACAGACCAAAAACCAACGCCATCAACAACAACAATAACTTTTTCATTTTCTTCTTCCAGTTGTCTCAAATAATCCTCTTAAAGTTTTCATCAAGCATGAATTCTCAAGTTTAAGGTCATAAAAGGTTACTTAAATACTTTTGTGGTTGTTGTTTCTTTTATTTTTATCATAAGAATGATCTATTACTTTAATAGTTTTATAGTAGTTTGAATGTGGTTTTTATGATTCATGTTAACCAATGGAGTTATGTGAGCTTTTGAAGTGTTATATGAGTATATGAAAGAGTTGAAGTGTTTGGAAACAGATAAGTTGCAATGAAGGAGTTATGGAGAGTGTTGGAGTTGTTTTGAGTATGCCTAAGTTGGAGAAAGTTGGAAAGGAAAGAATTGACTTTTGTTAATTGAGGCTTGTTATATCTTTAAGTTAGTGAAGGAGATGTATGATGAAGTGGTATGTGTTTAGAAGTGTTGTTTGAACTTAAAATGGATTCATATGTTGTTTATGTAATGTTTTGAGTGAAATAGGATATAATTAAGAAGTTGAATTTTGAAGACAAAACGCGAAAATCGGATATAGGACACTGATCATGGGCATGATGGACCCCGTGATGGTCTCAGCTTCTCCAAAAATTTGACAGACAACTCATCACGGGTATGATCAAGGGTATGATGGCCTCTGACCATACCATTTCCCTGGATAACGGACGTGATAGAGGCCGTGATAGCCTCTGATCATTCATTTTTCTCTAATCACGGACGTGATAAGCTCTTTGGCAATACAACAATGTTTTCATAATTTTATCATAACTTTTTCATATGAACTCGGAGTGAGGTGATTCAAATTGCATTGGAAATCTTAAAAAGACACTAAAACTTTCATGTTTTAATTTTTTGCAAATTCAAAAAGTATCAAGGCCGAAATTTTAATTCTTTTCAACTGATATGTTTTTCGAACAAAGTTGAAAACTTGTTTTACTAATTAAGTGTATATAGTTAAGTATGAATGAATCTTTTTGAGCTAAAATAAAATAGATAAATGATAGTTAATGTGTTATATTAGTTGAATGAATTACAATGATTAAGTTTAAATAAAGGAATGTTATGTATATATATATATATATATTTTTTTTTTTTTTGTGAATATGAATTATGTGTTGATTTTAAACTTTACTTGGTTTGACAAGGGTTTAATGAATTAATGTATAATTGTGAATTAATGATGTTTTATATGAAATGGTTTCTTTAGCAAATTCTCATACTTGACTGAGTTCAAACACCGGTCTTTTGCCGATAAACCTAGTTATCAAGATACACAGTAATTTGATTGTTGATTGTTAGACTATGGGCTTATTCGTTTAGCTTTTCTTAACAGATACAGACACTTTTTTCAAACTTTTTTTTAACAAATTGTTTATTAAGAAATAGATATAAATAAAAAAAGTTCACAGTTCTCATGAAAATATCAAATAAATCAAATATAGATAAAATAAAAATATAAATTGGCTATATTTACGTATATCATTTCGATACAGATACAGATACAAATGAAAAACAGACCATCCAAACATACCCTATGTATATATATATATATATATATATTTAAACCAACTCTAATCAAAGTGGAATTAAAAATTGTTTGAATTGATTATGCTTTTCACCGTTGAATTCGGTCCGAAGAGCAGCAACCTTGTTAACGTGGTTAACACGGTAGTTTAGGCGCTTAAGCTACTAGTCATGATGCAATGACCTTTCTTAGTGGCTCGGTGAGTAATTGATAAGGAGTGTCATCTCATTATAACATTTTCTTACTCTTAAAAGGATATAATATGATTTAGTTCACGTTTATGGGGATGATTGAACTAGGTGATATTATTGATTAAGTTAAGTAAAGTTGATACTAGCTGTAAACCTAAATGAAATTACTTTTTCTTTACGAAGATATAATAAAGATATAAGTATTTAGGCTGCTTGTATCAACCTCCTGAGCAGTCGTGGTTACTCAAGACCTCTAGATTCCACAGGATTGAATTCAGAGTTTAAATACTCCAGTGTTGTATTGTTGACTTAATTAAAGAGAAATAATGTGTGATTTTCCTTGCATTAGTTCAGGAGTGTATGCCACATTGTATTTGTTTGTATTACTGTGTACTGGGCCTCTAGCTCATTTTCTTTCTTCTAGGTATCGAAGATGGCAAGTTTTTTTCGGCTATGGGATAGACTTTGAGGACTTTTTGAATGAGTATGATGACTAGGACTTCTGGACCAACCTTATTGTTTTCCCAGTGACAAAGACCAAGTCAAAGTTTGTTTTGTTTAAAAGTATGATAGTACAGATATAGCTTGTTTATAAGCCTAAGTTGTAATATAAATAATTTCTTTTCCTTATGCAGTATGTAATATATGGTTTGTAAAATTTAGGATACCAAGTTATTGGTATCCATATGTTGTTATATTAAAGTATCTACTCCTTATTAAGTAGTTTTTGTTAAAGTTATGTATTTGAATAAGTTAAATAGGCAATTCACATGAACACTCTTTTTTCGAACAACCTTACGTGTAATATATGCGTATAGTATACATGGTTGGGACTTAACATGTCATTTTTAATATGGTACATGTTGGGTCTTTACAAGTTGCTTCATTATCCTACTCATGATGCAAATTTTTCTTCATAATCCTAATCAGCAAAGCAAAATTCGCCTCATGATTAGGATAATCAATGCACTTTCGCCTTTCATTGCCAAATTTGAATTTTCACACACCAGCCAACCATTCAATGGAAATTTTTTTGTTCCCACATCAATTTCCCCCAACATTAATTTACCTACTTTAAGATTAATTTTTTTTTAATTTATTAAAGATGAGAATGAGTAATGTTTATTTAGATTGATTATTATAATTTAAATCATATATAATATCATTAATAGAAATTAATTGATATATGAAGTGTAAATTATATGTTGATAATAGTTCTTTATAAAATTGAACACACCAACATAAAATTTTACACGTTTTATATATCTTATTATTAAAACCAGTTATTTATATTATCCTAAGATTAAATAACTTTATATTTAATACATATAAAAACTAAACATGAAATAACATGCATACTAATCATCATACAATCTATCCTAAAAACCAACAAAACATACTATGAATCATAATGATCCACATGATCTACAACGCAATGAAGAAGTTTAGAGAAAATAGAAATAACAAAGTCTGAACATCGAAAACAACAAAAATATAGATAACAAGCATGCCTAGTGTCTCTGATGCTAGCGCTGTCGAGCATGACATAATCCTATAATGGATATCGTCTGGGACACTATAGCTAGGGAAGTTGAAGATAGTATTGGGTGATAAACAGAAGGCCATGTGGAGGACACCGGGACGCACTTGGACATGCAACTAGAGGCATACTTAGGAATGTGCACGATCTAGGTGAAATTGAGATTTAAAACAAGGTTAAAGTTAGAAAAACAAGCTTGAAAAAGCTTCATCAACTCTTGAGTGGTGGTATAGTAGTAGAGAAGACAACTTGGTTGATTTTGCTAATAAAATAAGCGATTATATTTGTTTAATTATGTTAATGATATTTAAATTCATGTAAATTATTGAAATAAACTTAAATTTAAGTATTGATTAACATGTGTATGTATAAGCATAAAAACTTATGTGTGTGTGTGTGAATAGGCATGCATGATAGAAATTTAAGGAATAGAAATTATTTCATGTTCATATATATATAATGTATGTATGTATGTATGTGCAATATATGTTGAATCAATATGTTTTTATTAAAATAAAATTATCAAATAAATACATGGATATATTAAATATAAATTCTATTGACATATATATGTGTATGTTATGTTATATATGCTAGAATTTAAGGAAATTAGTGTTGATGATGAATGATTTGAGCTATGATTTATGATTTTTGTTGTGAAATATAGATTTATGTATATACTAGATAAGATAATATAGAATAAACATGTTTTAGATGATTTAAGTATGCTAGAAAATCAATTTATATGCATATATAAGCAATTTGAATAGTTTGAGTTGTTAAATTTAAATAAAATATTAAATGAATTTATTCTTTGATGAAATTTATCAAATGGTAGTTTAACATGTCTATATATAAATTGGATATTTTCATGATTTTTGAAATATATTTACTATTTCTAAAAATTAAACTACGAAATAGCAAAACGAGGCAAAATAGTGTTCGGTCAGTAGCGATGGCGTGAATATATAAGGATGAATTGGTGACTATTTCTTTTTCTTTTTAGGTTGAATTATAACGATTTGAAAGCTTAAGAAGTCTATTTTTATATGATATAAAGAACCATCTAAGAAATGGTCTATATTATTTTCAATTTTGATCAAACTAATTGGTCGTTAGTGTTGCCTCTTGTTCCGACAGATTAGATGTAATTGAAATTAAAACCCTAATTAACTAATTAGCTTAGGCTAATTGAACTGATGAACATGTTAATATATGTGTTATGAAGTTTACATAAAAATTTGAGCTTAATAGCCCATGTTTAAAATAGTGAACCGGTTTATTAAAAGTTAGGATGCACACTAGGGGTGTGCAAAAAAACCGATGAAACCGAAAAATCGAACCGAAACCATAAAACTAATTCCGAAAAATATGGTTAACCGGTCTATTGGTTTAGATTTAAGATTATGGTTTTTATTTTTTTCGGTTTTCGGTTTCGGTTTCGATTTGTAACAATAAAAAACCGATGGTTAACGGTTAACCGTTTCAATATTTATAAATACATTATATATATAATTTACATATACACATAGTTATTTTTTTAAATATATATACACACGTTTGATTTTACATATACATATAATTTACATATGTTCATATTCCTTTGATTTTGATTAAAATACTATTGTCCTATGTTTGATGAGAGTTAATGTAGTAATTGATTTGATTTTATTTTATTGATGATGATACATCCAAAGGTTTGTTTTTCCCTTTTTTCTTAATTTGATTTCCTTTTTCTTTTTTCAACTCTTGTAATATATATAATAATTTAAAGAAAAACTTTATGGTAAAGGCTAAAAAATAAAGCTTGTTGAAATTATCAATTTGATTTATTGAAACCATTACGTTAATGGTTAAAAACTGAAAAACGAATAAAACAGTTAATCGTTAAAGCGGTTAACTGTTTATAATGGACCAGTTAACGATCGGGATATTAAAAAATAGAACATAACGATTAGGTTTAAAAAATAGAGTCACGAACTGGTTAACCGATCCGTAAGCACCTTTAATGCACACTAGTTTTCTATAGGAAATGAAATATTGGAATTTAAGGTAAATTAATTCTCATCAAATAAATATGAAATAAATGTAAATAATGTGTTGACATATTAAAATATGAAATTAAAGATGAATAATTAATTATTTTGATTTTAGAAAATTATTCAATAAAATAGATATAAATATGGTATTATAAGATAGTATAAACATAATAAGAAACTAGTTTAGATTCCTTAGCACATTTAGAGGTAAAAATGGATTATGAATGATATAAATAGAGTAGTTATATTTTAAATGAGTTGTTTCACTTAATAAAAGTTTATTAGATTGATTGTAGGATATATTATTAAAATTACTATCTTAAAGACCTAATTAGTAATTACCATAAAATGGATCTAGTGGACTAAGTTAGATATAAAATAAATTTTGATTGATTAATTCTATCCAACTTTGCTAAATTAAGTTGATATAGATTTATTAACTAATATTGGCTTAGTAAATTATTTTAAAACCAACAATTTATATTTAGCTATTAATCTAATTAGTGAACTCTTATAAAATCAAATTAAGTTGTAAATCACTTAAATATAATTGTAATGTGATAGACCATGAATAACAAGAGGAATATGTTGTTCCAAATGTATATTTGCTAGAAACATGAGTATTTAGTATGAGTTTGATATAAGCTAATAATTGATGTAAATGTTTATATGAGTTAATCTCTTAGCAGATATTTGTAGGGGTCTAGTTTCTACTTACCTTCTACTTTATCTTTTGGCTTATCTTCTATTTATCTAGATCTTGTATCAGGTACGTAGTGACTTGTGTGTTGTCTACTAGGATAGCCATTCTAAATGAACTAATACTAGGTATGCAGTGACTTGTGTGTTGCATGCTAGGGTAAGTATCATAAATGAACTAATACTTAAAAACGGCTTTAATAATTGCCTGTTACTTGTGTGTGGCCTTTTTTTGAGACCCCCCATCCGAGGGGCGGCAACCTTGCTAGGCAGTGCCAACACAATAGTTAGGCGCTTAGGCTATCGTGCTTAGCAGGTAGTTGATAGGGGGAACAATAGTAGGATAACGTTTACTCATATTGGGGAGAAGTTATATTAAGCAGTTTAATATACGAGCTTTGTTACTCTACTTAATCACAATGGATTAATATGGGTAGAGATGCATAACGGCTTTGACCCCTAGATGAGGCTATTACTTGTAGAGGTAGAAGATATAGGTATTTAGGCTGCCTATATCAATCATGAGTAATTGCTGCTACTCAGGACCCCCAAGTTCCAGTGTATTGTCGGAATGTGAGTACACCATTGTTGTTTGCCGCACTTTAATTTAAAGATATAAACTATTGGTTGTTGTATTGCATATAAAATAGGCATGTGTGCCCATTTCGTGTGTGCTTGTGTTGCTGTCATAGGGGACTTTGGCTCATTCCTTTCTTTTTCAGGTGATGATCTGGATGCATTGTGACTATCGAGTATGGGACAACTTTAAAGGAGCTTATTAATGAGTTGAGTGGCTAGGAACGTTGAATTACTTATACTATTAATGGAAGTTATTAATTATCTTTTCAAACTTATTTTGATGAGGGCATACCTATGTGCCCATTGTTGTATTTTGAGATACCAAACAATGTGTATTTGAGATACTTGATGGTATGATACTTATTTATAAATGTTGGTCTAGTCATGAGAGTAGTCTATTTGAAAGTCTTTTGCAAAAGTTTATATTTTCCGCTACAAATTTCCATTATTTCTACAAATTAATTTAACAATTTCAGAATCTAAAATTTGTTTAGCAATAATCACAATAAAACTGTTGATTATCCAGTCGTAAATGTTATACGTGGCGACACTCGTCTCGACCCTAATTCGGGGCATGACAATAGCCTTAAGGTAAGATGCGCTAAACTCTAACCTTATTTCTTATGTTAACTAAGTAAGCTTAAAGGAAAATTAGCACTGATTAGCTGAGATTATTCATTTCATGTTAGGAAATATGGATAATGAAAGCGAACTAGAAGGAGAAGTACAAGAAATTCATAACAAGGTAAGTGTGAAGATTTCAAGTGTCAAAATGAAAAATTTTATGATATTTTAGATGTAGATTTCGACATAGAGTAAGAAAATTGAGTTTAGAGGTGTTTAGAGCTTGCAGACTACCCAACAACTACAACAACAAGCTAAGACTTAAAAAATCGACTTTTAGTATTATGAAAATGTGATAATGAGAAAATAAGATGATTCTGGAAGTATTAAAGAGGAGAGCAAACATGTTTCGAGTCAAAATCTTGCTAAAGACTAACTTTGAAAAGCAATGAATATTGCTATGTGTCTAAAATTATGGACAAGATCACTAAATGAGCAAGGAGTGATGTTATTACTATTAGAATATGTTAAATGAAGGATTGGACATAAAATGTTTTGGAAATTTCAGAGAAAATATGATAACTTATTAGTTGTTGTCAAACATAGATGATTTAGGCTTTGAACTTGGATTAATCATGTTTTAGCAGATGAGAGATGAATATAGTTGAGTGTAGGCATAAACACGATCATCTAATACCTTTGAGATCCTAAAAGCATGTTTTGATAGAAATGTCAAGTTAAATCGTGAAATACACCAAACCTAGAAGAGCACAACGGAAACATGGCATCGTTCCCAACATTCTTCTGTCTGACTCCTAAACACAAAGGAAACATGAAACCTCGAAAAGCACAACAAAGTTGTATTCAAAAGTGCTATGAAACGCAAAATAACATGGGGAGATACTTGACATTATGTTTCCCCTGTGCTTCTCTTTGTTTTTGGAGTTATGTTGAAGCGCAGAGAAACACGAGGGGATACACTCAACCATGTTTCCCTCATGCTTCTTTCTAGCCTCAAAACATGCTAGAGCACAATGAAACGTGATGACATACATCTAATCGTGTTCCATCACATGGTCCTTGCGGATCTCCTTGAAGAAAAATTGCCATTGTGAAACAAGGGGTAATGTAATCACCCTAATTTTACATAACTCAATTATAATAATTATTGAAAATAAAATATAGAATCATAAAAGAACTATAATAAAAATATCATAAAATCACTCCAAATTTTTTTCACGATTTGAATTTTAAGTATAAACAAATTAGAATAAAGAATCCTTATCAATAAGACTTTAAAAATACATAATGATTTAACATAAAGTAAATGAAAGAATAAAGAAAATCGTTTAACACTTAACAACCTAAGTTTTAATATTCGAAACATATTAACACCTTTAAGTTAAATAATTCTGAGTCTATAAAAACTAAAATTCTGATCTAACTTAGTAACTTATAATTAGTAAAAAGAACCAAGTAACAAATATAAAATAAATATTAAATTTCTAATCTAATAAAAACTCTAAAATAAATATATAAATAGTAATGAATTCATATGAGATTTCAAACTACAAATTTATAATAAAGTCAAATTAGGGGCAATATAATGATTAATTTATCTAAATACCACCAAACAAAACTTTTAAACAGATAAAATATAATTTACGATAGCATATATAAAAGCTGAAAAGTAAAAGCCTTAAACTAAAGACTATGTATACCGAAGTGTTCAGAATATTTAATATCAATAATATGTAAATTTCTATCCAAAAATATTATCGAATTACTATTTATCATACGTGTCATTTGGACTGTAAAATTTACTTTTTGCACAAGTTCATATTTTTGCCAACTCCTTACATAGTTGTTGGTTATAAATTCATCATCTTCTTTTTATTTTTGTATTTCCATTCATCCCATCTCCCTACATTCATCCCATCTTCCTACATTTTTTTTTAACTAGTATGCATGTGGGGTTTAGGTATACTATATGATGTTTGGTGTATGCCTGATTGCCAAAACTATCCTATTATAAGTGATAAGTTTATTGTATGATAATTACCGTATGAAGTATGTTGATATTGTCTGTGAATTGTATAACGACCTTAAACTTGACTAAAAACTACTGGTACCATAAAGGAAATGGCCATGCATCGCATGCATCATACAAATTGCATAAAGCATAGCCACCTACTCGTTTTAGTATTCCAAACCTTTGGTAATGCTTCGTAAGCCTAGGCCTATAAGGCTAATAGACATATGCAAGGTTATCTCATATCTGTTGGTACCATAGGAACTAAAAGGTAAACGAACGAACGCCACTTATGGTATTACTTGGAATAACTAACACCTAGTGGAGGAGTCTAAGGCTGAAAACAAGAAATGAGTGTTAAGGAAATGATAAATTAAAGTGATAAATAAAGTGAGGACTGTTGTTTTCTTGCAATTCTAGTCTCCCCTGGGAAGGTGAACTACATAGTAACGTGATTCCTTCAACCCCCAAGAGAGGGCGTAAATCTCAATTGGTTTGGATTCCGGTCATCCAAATTGCGCTTGCCTCATATGATTTCTTATTGCATTTCATATGTTTGGAAATTATACTTGCTTATTATTGCTTGATGTGTGGTCTAGTCTGGTTATCTTACTGAGCCCGTGGTTCACTTACCCCCCAACAGTTTTTGTGAAGGATTAATACTGGCTGGGATTTTGATAGAAATGTGCGAAGAGAGCTTCTTCAATAGACTTCATTAAAGATAGAAATATAGGATATGGTAAACTTAGAATGTAAATTAGATAAATTATATAATAATTGAAATTTGTAAGTTGTAAGTTTAAAACCCCATTTTCATTATTTAGTAGGGGATACCGATTCTCTGCGATCTTAGTAGAAAGTGGACAATCAGATTCCATAGTTGAAATCCAGTAATATAATATATCATTTATATGATAGACATTGATAAATAAATAGAGTCTCGTACACTCTGACTTACAAGACGGCTCTCATATTACATGTGCACACGTGGTATGATAGTTTTAGATTAATCCTACTAGATCTTTTTTTGAGGTGTGACAGGTAATGCATTCCCCTATATACCCATCGTGCTTCTCTTCAAACGTTTTTTTATTCTTCAATCTTTATCCAGATCAAATAAAGCTTGATCCAACTTTTTCCTCAAACTTAATTAACCTTCTAAGCATAATATTTTTGGTGGAATGACTAAGTCAATACAACTTGGGTATAACATACAAGATAAAAAGGATTAGAGATGGCTAATAATGAACTAATTTTAAATTTTTATTATAAGCAATTATTGGACTTCTAGCTTAGAATTGGATAACAAACTCGATTTGACCAATAAATACACAATAATTGTGTGCTACTTGTTAGAATAGTTTTAGTAACATGATTAAGAATCTAAACCCGGCTTAATTGAGTGTTGGTTATTGCTTGGCTGCTTACTCCACGAGTGGTACCCCTGGACTAGATTGCGAGTCTAATCACAACTTTGGGATTATGCGGTAGTTTAGGTGCTTAGGCCACCATAAATGTGTGGTTGGGCTCTGCGGATAATTGATAAGGAAATTTCTGAGATCAGACGGCTGACTAAGAAGCTGTAACGAGTTATACGGCGTTATAGGACCCTACATAGAGAGTTAAAATGGACCATGCTCATTGATGGCGGCCTGTAAGGAGATGACCCGGACGAGACTATTTTCCTTATTTTTTTTTCCAGTAAGTTCTAGGGACTTATCGAACCCCCTCCCCCTCCTCTTCCCCCCACCCCCCCGCCCCCCCCCCCCCCTTTCCTCTTTGGCGCATGATCAGTTAAGAGAACCGTACTCCTTTTGTTTGGCGAGAGTCTTAAGTACTCTAGTGTGTGTTGTCTTTATGAGACGCTATGAATACTTGGTCGTTGACTTTGATTTAATTAAACTTAAATTGTGCCTGTTGCATTAGCCTAGGCATTTATGACATGAGTGAATGTGTTTGATTATTGTCATACTGGGCTTCAACACTTACTTTTCAATATTTCAAGTGATGACGAGAATTTGTATGTGGATTTCTACTATGATTCTATGGGTTTCAAGACTAACAAGTACAAGGAGTGACCTCAATGATTTGAAAGCTAGATAGGACTTTGGAAACAGTTTCTTTTATGAATATATGACTTTAATTTGATGGATAATTGTAAACACTTAACTTTATTACCGCTTTTGGGCCGAGTGCCAAACTTCATAATTAGGTTGAGCCTAACTCCCATTTTCTTTGGTCGATATCTTAACTGTTTAAACCCTGAAATTTCTGTCCTAATCTTTCTTAAAGCATTCACATACATACTAATATAATGGCTACTAAATTATTTATAAATCATCTTTTGACTCAATATGGTTTTATTAAAGAGCATAATCATGATTTCACAACTAAAATGTGATTAGAAACTCACCTAATTAGCGAAAGTTTGGTGAATATTGCTTGGAGGCGATGTATGCGGCGAAACAATCATACCCCTAAGACCATAAGGATCGGGTCGTTTTAGCCCCGCTGATGGTTGTTTTTGGCCATTTCCTCAAATAGTTAAGAGAATCCTTAAGTGTCTTTGTATTCAATGTACCACCAGCTACGGCATCGATTAACTATTAGGTTGTAGCATTGAGACCGCTGTAGAAAGTATGTAATTACGTCTAGTTAGGCACCTGATTGTGAGGACATTTCCTCAATAGATCTTTCAACCTCTACTGTGCATCATAAAGTGTCTTGAAGTCCTACTGGCTGAATGGTGAGATGTCATACCTCAACTTAGAAGACTGGAAGGTAGGAAGTAATTATCAAGAAACTGCTCAACCATGTCTCTCCAAGTTGTTATGGCTTCTCGACCAAATTATGACAACCATTGCTTTGCTCATCCTCTTAAAGAAAAAAGGGAAAAAGGTGAAGTCCCACTACATCATCAATACCCCACTGTTGTTGAATGTCTCACAGATTTCTAAGGAAGTCTGAATGTGAGCATGCGGGTCTTCAGTAGGTAAACCGTCAAATTAATAATATTGTTGTCAACACGCTCTTAATCTCAAAATTTTTTGCTACAATGGGTAGTTTCACAACAGTTGACCCAATACCCTCAAGCGTAGGCTTAGCATAATCCAAGTTGGTCTTTGGAACTTCTTAATTAATATAATCCATGGTTATGTCAAAATTCAATTTTCTGCAATGTCTCTAGCTTTGACTCTGAATCTCCTATGAAAGGTCCTGTCAATCTCTGGATCAAAATCAAGAAGCATCGCAGATGAGCTTCTTGTCATTCACTTACAAGAATCAAAAGTGGAGTTAGATTCTTATCAAGAATATCAAGAAAGAGAAAGAAAGAATAATCATAAAATAAAGAGAAGTTAGCTAAACTAGTAGATTTCATGTGTTCCTAATATTACTAGGTCTCCAATAATGGTGCCAAAAACTTGATTGTGTTAACCAAATACAATCAATCAAATTAAAATTAAAACCTTATTCTTACCTCATGACTAATCTCTAGGCAAGAACACCTATCAATTGTAGTATGTAATCATAGTGGTTTTCCACTATGAACTACAACTACTAGTATTCACCCTAATTCTACTATTCAGTTGATCTAATTCTAACGATGGTAAAAAGAATTAATAACTACTTAATTAACTAACCATAAAGTAAATGGTATTACACTTTCGAAAATATATATCAATCACAAAACATCTTAATCTTGATTCACCACTAACCCTATTTTCAATTCCTTATAAAACATCCATTAATGGATTATTTATGTTTTTGAACTGCAAGAATCCCTAATTTCATCAATTTCTCTCCCAAAATAATTGAATTTCAACCCTATATGTCTAATGAAAACATCTTTCGTCATTAGATGCACACAAAATTGCATTAGAGTTCATGATTCCTTAGAAAGAATAAATCTTTATGCAGAAAATTCATGCAGTCTATATCTAGATCCACATTCAAACATCTCTATCCATATAAATATATTATATTAGATAAAATCTCTTTCTATCTAAAAGAAATAAAACATGCAATCAATTTTTACCACGGATTAATCACAATAACAATAAAGAAAATATGAATGAACTCAAAAAACACAAACTTCCATTAACAAAATAATCCGATCTTTACATTAGGGTTAGGATTTCTCAAGATCTAGGTTATAAAGATCTATTTTTCCATATGAAGATGATGTAATGGTAAAAATAAAGGAAAATAGAAGACGTCATGATTACAACCCTTTTGAATGAAGTTTTGATCTTCAATGAGCTCTTGCGTTTCTCTACTCTAAAACACTTATTTTTCTCTTAGGGTTCGTAGAAATAAGGATGGGTCTCTTAAGACAAGTAATAGCGCTATTTATAGGGAAAGCCAAAATTGGTTCTGCATGAGCCATCTACACGATCGTTTGAAGCCTGTGTGGAGGATGCAAAAATGTAAAAATTACGAATTTTAAGGCTAAATGAACCCCCAGAGCACAGCCTGTGCATACTAGTTGTGCACAATATAATTTGCTTTTGATCTCCTCCCTGCTTCCTACGTATGTATTCTACACAGCTTATGTAGCCTCCTTGTGTACTTTGAAACTGATTGTTGGATGCTTTTCACATTCTACTCGAGTGTTCTACTTGTGCAGAATTGTCATGTATGTTGTAAATCTTCACTTTGCCTATTTCTTCATTAAAATCTTCCTTCACTCATTCAAATATTTTCATTAGGCTCAATATCTTCCTTTATTCTTGAAATTGACATTTTAACCAAATAAATATCATTTTCTTTAATAATTGACATAAAATTTATATAATATCATATGAAAACAATGTGAACTGTAAGGATCTTTTGACACTTATCAGGAAATTACTATTTGAATGTCCACTTGCTAGTCAATGTTACATATAGGACATTTCTTATAACCCTTAATTGTCCAGCTTGATATGTCACCATATGCCGGGAAATCGTTGATAGTCCACAATAATGTAGGATGCATTCAAAATGTATGACCATCCACCACATCTAGTGCTTTCACACCAATTGCCCACATGTCTTCCATCTCTTCTATGAAGGATTATAAGTACACATCAATATCTTTACTTAGAGATCTCGACCCTAGTATTAAAAGAGACTTCATCATATATGGCTTCTTCATACATCTCCATGGTAGAACATTGTATACAAACATAATAATCGACCACATGCTGTATATTGTGCTCATGTTTACATAAGGATTGAACCCATCGATGGAAAGCTCTGGTCGCACATTCCAGGGTTCTGACATGAACTGAGGGTATTTGCCATTCAATCCCTTTCATTATTTGGAATCCATGAGATGCCTTAACATTCCCTCTACAGATACATAATTTTCTTTGTACCATCTCATCTCCGATGCTGTTTTCAGGCACATGAATAGCCGTTGTAATCTCAAAATTAGTGGAAAATGCTACAAAACCTTAACTAACATTATTTTTAGCTTCATTGAATGAAGCTTCCACCTTCCTCCACCACACATTGGGTAGCTATCAAGATTTTAGAATTCTTTCCATAATAGTACACAATCATTATTACACGTATGGATCATGTTTGCATCCATGATCAACTGCTTCAACAACATTCGTGCTTCATAGTATGAGGATGGTAACAAATTGTCAGCTAGTAACAGATTTTTTATTAAGCAAGCCAATTATTGAATGGCTTCACTAAATGTTCACTGTTAACCTTTAGATTCATCATTCAAAGTATTGTTTATAATACAGAGAACTTTGTACAACCTAGATACACTAGACTCGTTGCATTTTCAAACATTCTTGTCCACTGCTCCCCATGAAATGCACTACTTTCATCTCTACTATCAACAACGTCCCCCTCAAGATCACTCATGTTAGCGATAAGGTCATCAAATAGTTATTAATCTACTTCATTTTCAACTTGTGCATACTCAAGATGAATATTCCCTTCACCTATGATAACATCGTCATTTACCTCACTTCATATAAATCCTCACCATGAAAAATTCACTTCGAGTAGATTCAAGCCATTCCCCTTTTGAGAAGATGATACCCAATAATCTAAATAGACTATCATGAACTATTGGGACAATCTCTACAAGGATATCTAATCAATTCATCCGCCCTTTGATGGTTTGCATCAGCTTGTAAAAATTCTTTAACCTCATTTATGTATTTTGTAATTGTCAAATCACGTGTCATATGCCAATTTCATGCAGATATCCTAAATTGGCATTGAATTAATTACCACATCTTATTCATATTAGATATTTTTCATGTAGCTATCCAAACATCTAATATCGGAACATTATCTTTTAAACTAACACGTTAGTAAGCTATCTATGTGTCATGTAGTTAAACTCAATAAATTGTATTAAATAATAATATATAATTGTTAAATCATAAATATATATAATTTTTTGAATTACTAAAAAGAAATATATAAAACATAAATTAAATATATATTAATTAATAAATATATAAATGTTAGCTTTCAAATAATTGAATTTAAATTATTAAAAATAGTTTACTAGCCTTTTTAGAGATTACAGTACTCTAAATACCCGACTTGAGTTAGATAATTTATCAAACTCATGTACAAAAATAAAACATATTTAATAAATTAATATTATTTTAAAAAATATATATATTTATACATGATGCTGGCAAAATTACACAGACAAAGAGATGAGGAGTAGGAGAGTGATGTAACTAAGTGTGTAGTGTGTGAACGAAAGGGGAGGTGGGGAGCTCTTTAGGTAAAGCCAAGATGAGGCGATATCAATTGCTAATGAAGACCATGAGACAATTTTCGCCACATCATCCCAGTTAGTAATGAAATTTACCTTTGATTGGTTGAAGCAAATTTCACCGTTGACTGGGATGATGAGGTGAAAATTGTCTCATGGTCCTCATCAGCAGCAAGGATCACCTCAAAAAATTCGCTACCTTATCTTCTTTTTTACTAGTGCCTCCCCATCCTGCACATGAACCAAGGGTTAAGGGAAAAAATGAAGAAAATACCGCTTAAACCAAAATAATATGCACAATACGTAACTTAACCTTGTCACTTAAATGGACAGGTTTGTTAGTGGTAAAACTTGACTTTTCAAGAGATGAATAGAATTGTGTAAATGGGTTGCAAATTGTGGGTAAGCTCGTTTAACTCATTTAAAAAAATGGGTTAAGATCGACCATTTTCAGCCCATTTAAAGATGGATCAACTATTCTTGGTTTGTTTAACCCATGGGCTACCCACTAAAGTATTTGTAAAAAACAAAATTACAAAAAAAGTATAGGAAAAATGACTATTAATGCATCATTATTCTCAATACTTTTATGATTTTTGAAGTTTATGTGTAAATAGTAATAGAAGAGAATGTTATGATATACATGTATTGTAACTTTCTTTTAAGTCAATTTATTGTTTTAAACACTATATAATATCTAATAAGTTATTTTAAAAAGCTTATTCTTGTATGCGAGTAGTTAAAATAACAATAAAATAAAGCATTGATTATATATATGTATGTATAGCCCATTAAACTCAACTTTTTTCATTATCTATACATATATATATATATCTTATCAAATTAGCATAAATGGATAAAATAAGCTAATTTCGCCAATTTAATCTACAGGAATGCACAAGTGGTCAAATGGGCCAAATAAGTAAGCCGATCCATTTAATTCGTGTTGGATTCAGACAAAAAGACTAGCCCATTCAATTTGTGGGCTAGAGTAATTCAACCTTAGCCTAATCTATTTAGCTCACTTGTACACCTCTAGAGATGAGGATGATATAATTTGAATGACCTTATGTTTTCAATAGACGAGTGTATCTTCTTCCCATAAACCCTATTTCCCTAACTCATTTTCTCTCTAACTTCACTACACCAATCAACCACCAAACTAAGAACCATCAACAACCAAATTTAACAAGCCATCGAACCATCTAACATCGAAACCCTTATCCCATCTTCACTCCTTCCCTAAACTCTTCTCCTTCATATTAGACTAAATCACACTGCCAATTGACCATTGAATGTCACAACCTAACACCTGTAAACCCCTAAGTTTTTAGGTACTTTTAGATATGAACCCTAGAGTAGTATCGGAACTAGAACCTTAAAAACCAATTTAAATCGGTTTTGAACTCTAGAAACCTTAAATGAGATAACATAAAGATTCAATAACCCTAAGATATTAGATAAAGTAGGTAAAGCCCGAAGCCCTAAAGGTAAGTCATTTAGCAAAAACGTATCACCATAAAAATTATCCACAATGCGACAGCTTAATCGATCCGGAAACTCTACGACAAATAATTTGTTTATTCGATCACTAATATGAAAATCAAGATAAATATATTTAAATAATATGTAATAATAAAAGCAATTTCCTGTAATATAGCATTAATCTATCAAGTCAAAATTTCGCCAATTAAACGAAGCCTTTCGCGCATCAAAATCACTCCCGATAAAATAATTATCATTTCTATATCACTATTCACTATTGCTATTCGTATCAATCAATTTTATGTCATCATTCACACCTATTATACACCTATAGACCTATTCCTACAACTACATATCCTATACCATCAAATCTACCTTACTTCTCTTACACTCTTCTTCTCCCTTTCGCCCTCCCTCTCTCCTTCCTTTTGTAACCAATCCCTTCCACACCCCTTCCCCCCCCCCCCCCCGTTCTCTCTTTCATTCTCTTATACTCTACTTCCTAAAAAAGTTATCAACTTCTATAAAATACTTATCTCCCTTCCATTCCCTCACTTTACATTCCCACTCTCAATACTCTAAATTTTCTCTTTTCCTTTCCCTCTTCTTACCGTCTCTCTCCTCCTCTCTATTTCTTTCTCTCAGTCTCCTTCTCTTCTCACACACATACAAACTTTCCCTACAATATGTCTAGGTAAACACACACATACAAACTTTCCCTACAATATGCCTGGGTAAACACCTTCAAATTCCTTACCTATATTATGTTTATGTTATTACATAGGTGCCTTAATGCAAGTTCCATGAAAAATTTCCTCATGATGCAAGATGCCAAGGAAGGAATTGCAAGGCATATTCATGATTACATTTATGTTATATGTGTATCTATATGGATATGTACATATATCAATTAGAGCATATTGTTTAATAATCTAACATTGCAATTTCTTTACTTTATGCAATTTATATGCTTCATGTTCTTGAAACTGGTCATGATTCAAAGTCTCAAAAACTTATCCACTTTAAAATCTTAATGAGAAAACTAGTCCTGGTTGTAGTCTTAGACTTGTCCATACTCAAGTCATAAGAAGACTTGTCCATTTCAAAGTCTAAAGAAGCCTTGTCTAAAATCTAAGATCCTCATTATCCTTTATGTTGCTTTATATATCATATTCATGTTTTATTAGTCGAGAGACCATTTTATTTCTTCATGGACATAATATGCTCATGGTGATGTTATTTATGATTATATTATAATTTTTAAGCTTCTGGTGCTATAATGGCCAAAAGTCTCTAAAATAAAACTAAGGAAAATATGATAATCATGGGATCATCATAATGTTCATTACATGTTTTATGGGGCTTTACACAAGATGGAAGTTCAAGTTGCTTTGAACATTTCCATTATGATAATTCTTTATTATATAAAATCGATTTGATAATATGATTTTGAGTTATGGAAAATCACTTTTTAGTAAAAGAAAAGTTTAAAAACAAAATCCCACCCCCAAAAATTTCTTCAATGTTGAGACTTACAAATGTCCAAAGGAATATGAAAACTTGATTTTTCTTTCTTAAAAATACTTGATTTCAATGTTTTAAAGGTGATCAAACAAAACAAAAATTTTCATTGCATTTTTCTCAAGAATGCCAAAAACTTAAATAAAGGAAAGGAGGTGAAAAACTTAGAATTTTCTTTCACAAAAATACTTAAATCCAACGTTTTAAAATAATCAAGCAAAGATGAGATTTGTTCCACAATTTTCTTATAAATGCCAACATCTGAAGGTATGGAAATCTCATTTTTCTACTTGACTTGTTTTAAAAAGAGATTTATGAAGTTGATCACATCAAATGATATTGATAATATTTCTATTTACTTTGATTTATTTTAACTTTAGTTTAAACTCTCTTTAAGGAGATTATTTATTAACATCACTAAAACCATGAGTATTTAATCATTTATTTTTCCTATTTTAGCAACATTTGCATGCAAGAATAAGAATAAGCATACTAAGAACCACTACATGGAGCGTAAACATTAGAAAATACCGAAATGGAGCTAAAACATGTAGCAGAGTAATTTGAACTCTATTGATCTGAGACCTTAATGACCTCCTACGACTAAGATAACCTTAAAAAAAGATAAAGCATTCAAAATAAGAAGCAAACAACTAGTCATATGCAAAAATCTGAGTTAAAATGACTTAGTTATAACCGTTTTAAGATTTAAACTAGATAACCAGAATAGGTAGCGACAATAGAAATCATGGACTTAAAAATTTAAGCAAAGTTGGAATGAAAATACTCATTTGGGTATTTCTTTGTTTAAGTGATGAGGAATCCGAGATACTTTTCTCAAAAGACTACTTTGATTAAAGATTATCACAGTGGCTAAATGGGTTATCTCTTGTAATTTTTGTATATTGCTTGTGCTTGTACAAGTAGATGTACTAGCATGTTAAGAAAAGATAAAAATGGAATGTATAGGGTTATCATGGGATAGATACGTGTTTCTATAATTGTGCGATTAAGTTTATGCTAAGCATATCGTAACCTTTGAATATTTGTTCATTTATATGTTTGGTTGCTATGAGATGCTCAATTGTTTGATCACCCCTTAATGAACCTTAATACGGTTTGGCACAAAAAGAAAGAATTGGACATACATTGCACCACATACAGAAGGCTGTTACTCTTACGTGAGGAACTGGAAGGCCTGTGATATCCTGCTGTGGGCTTAGGTCTGCTCCAACTTGAGAAAATTACAGATATTCGAAGAATGCGTCATCAAGAAGGAGTCGTGCCAGTCGATTGCTATAAGTAGGTACTCGGGGACTAATAGCAGAGGATTCGAATTCCTTAACCCTTGTCATAAAAAACGTAAATCCATTCTATGTGTGATTTTCAGATACTATACATATTTGCTAGCTTTCTGTGTTTTGTTGCATAACAGATGCTTGTCTAATAAGTTTGTTTAGTTTTGGTTATACGGTATGGATGAATCGATTATCTCATTGAGCATACAGTATGGATGAAGTAATATTTATGGCTTCACCTTAAGGGACAGGATGACTAAAGTAATTATTAGCAGACCCCTGGAGCTTTTAGAGGAAATTCATAGGAGAATATGAAGTAGATTCTTTTGATACCTCTATGTTGAATTAGTGAAATTAAGTTATTTTGGAAAGACTTCTAAGGATGGTTGTAATATTGACTTTTAAGTGGACTTAACAGGGGTATGCCCCTAAAACAATGTAATCTTTTCATATTTAAGTGTATTATGATTAGTTATCTTGCTTGCGCATATCTATTATCTCCTTAAAATGGCACTACTCCTCTAGTGTTCCCTTTGCATGTGAGCACATGTTGTGCATGGTATGACAACATTTGTGTGACTAAGGCAGTTATTCATAGGCTTTTATGCTATGTACAACAGATTGTCATGTTTATGATACCTTCTAGGGCATGATAATACCGAGCTAAAGCCCATCTCTATTGGAACCACATAGTATCCACACATGCATACCAAGCCAAGTGCTAGATTCCATTACTAAATTACTAAACCCATCCACATCCAGCGAGCTGTTAATTTCATAACTCTGCAAGACACATACCAAGACCAACTCCACAAATCACCATTAGATCGACCCATGTTGTATTTTTATTATTGTAGAAATATGTTTGCACTTGCATTAAAATTAAGAAAAAATATGTGCTTAAAAGCTATGTGTGTGTATGTGTGTATATATGTATGCATGTCTGTATGTGCAATTATGAAGCACAAACACTTATAATTCATTCACTTTGTCGTATGGAAGAAGAGGAGAATGAAATTCCAATTCAACAAGAATGTAACAAGATTGTGATGGTTATTGTAATACCTATAATGCCTATTGTCTTTATTGCAATAAGATAATAATTGTATAGATGATATTTTTAAGACATAGATAACTATGACGAAGTTGAAAAATAAACTATTGAATGATAATTCATAGGCGTAGGGACATAAATTATTATTTATTATTTTACGTAATAGCAATTCATTATGAATTGTTATTCCTTTCAGTAAACATCACAATAGTAGCTTTACATAGAACAAGTAGATAATAAATAGCTATTCATATCAAGTTAATCGGCTATTGTTATATATTTGAGTTAATGTCGTGAATGATGTTTGAATTTTAACAAAATATGCGATTGGATACTTAAACTTTAAAATTGATCAACTTAATACCTGAATTTTTTTGCGCACACCAACAACACATCCTTAATATCGATTAGCACACATGAAAAGTAATTATAGGTACTAAATTGATTGATTTCAAAATTCATGTACTTAATTGTACATTTTACAAAATCCAAGTATCATTTGTGATATCTACCCCATATATTTTGAAGTCAAAATTAAGATAATAATTAAAATAAAAACTAAAAACTTGATTTGATCAAGGTAAAATTGGAAACGCTTATTCCATATGTTAAAGTAAAAATTAAAACAATAATTAAAATAAAAAGCTAAAAGCTTAATCAAATTATGACATAACTGGGATATGTAAACAATAAATCATAATGATAATCTTCACATTTGATTGATATTGTATAAATTAGATAATTATTATAAATTACATAAAGCATATATGTCAAGAATGGTACTTGAACTTTGGCAAAATATATAATTAGATATCTCAACTTTAAAATAGTCAATCTAGTATCTAAAAAAGTTATCTATGCATGCCAATAATACATTTATTGTATTGGTTAAAAGTGTCACATCAGTTGATAGTGTTAATTAACCAATTTGATAAAGGTATTATTAGTGTACATGAAAAATTCATTGAAGAACTAAATTGATCGATTTCAAACTTTAGATATCTAATTGTATATTTTTCTAAAGTTTGTGTACCATTTGCAATATTAATCCTTACATAAATCGTAATATATATATTATTTTAGTAAAAACTGAAGTTTTAATTTTTAATGTGACTATAAGATTGTTTTATTTTCTTGAAAATAAAATATAGATTATTTTTATATTTTTAGTAACTTAGATCAATGCTCATCCGACCTTTTGACTCGTCTAGCAAATTAGGTCGAACTTGGAGGAAGGAGTCAAATCTAGACATTTTTGTTGCTATTAGGTTACTAGGCCTTTCTTTTTTTCTTTTTTCTTTTGTTTTTTTATCATTTGACAACTTCTATCTATCATAACTCTACACTTGAGAAGAGGTCTTAATGGTACCAACACGTAATAACACATATGTATTCCAATAAATTTATAAGCTAATTTCATGAATGGTACATAAACTTTGGTAAAATATGCAATTGGGTACCTAAACTTTGAAATTGATTAATTTAGTAGCTAAATATTAAAATTGATCGGTTTAGTATTTTACAAACTTTGAAATTGATCAATTTATTACCTAAAAGAACTTGAATGATGTACAATTGGTATGCTTGAAAGTTTTTTTTCAAGTATTAAATTGTTCAGTTACAAAGTTCATATATTAAATTAATCAATTTCAAGATCCAAGTACTAAAGAAGTCGTCTTCAAAGTGTAGATGGGTAATTATATATCTTATGTAAGTTTAGGTACTGTAAGGACCAACTATCACCCCTATAATTAAAATAGGCGATAACAATTTCCCAACCACATATAACCTGTAAGATTATATGTAAGGTTATCTAAAAGAATTGTTTGAGGAATTGTTTATCTAATTCCACATAGTTAATATAATAAAAACCATAGTTTTTCAAAACTTTTAACAAAACACACTACACTATTATCATATTTCGCGAAGGAAATAAACTTAAGTCATACATAGCTAAGTACATATATATATATATATATTACATCCAAAGACTTCTTACAAGCCTTAACAAAATTACACATATAAAATCCAACTATAACCTTAAATACAACCACAAGACTAACATAACTATTTTATTACAAAAATTAGATTCCACCAAGTCTAAGGTTATCTCTAGTCCTCCAAATCATTAAGGAAATCCTCGAAATCGGTTCCATACCCATACTCATGTAAAACTCATCGGATTCATCACCTGAAATGGTTAAAATATGAGCTAAAGGTCCAGTACACAAGTAACGAATACAAACGCAAAGTGATTCACACATGCTTAAGCTAAATGCAAAATGCAACAACCAATAATTTATTATTCAATATTTAGTTAGTCATTCATCATGGGAGTATTCAAACTCTAGACAACAAGGATCTAGTATCATGTCCACTTTCTTGAGTGGTCCCTACTGTTCATACAGTCTAGGCAGCCCCACCTTCCGACATAGCCCGTAATACCAAGGGATCCTGAGTAACGCATCACAATGCTTAGGAGGTTAATATAAGTAGCTCGGATACTTATATCTCCTAGATAAATCTATCCAATAATGAGAAAGTACCTTGTCCCCAATCTTAGTAAGGTGCCGCTCTCTGAACCAGATGTAACGGCATACAAGGACAATCAACATTCATCAATTATTAAAGTTTTCTTAATTTATAGTAACTTGATTTCATGTTTATCCTAGCAAAGAAACAAGCAAGTTACTGTGTGCGTGAGATAGCTCGGAAACTAATGGGGTTGGTCAAGCGAGGATCTATCACTGTTCAAGACAATATTAGATTTCCCACTTAGTTTAAGCACTAATTAATTAGTTTCAAATATAATTAACCAAAGAAATTCAAATAAATTATTATAAAGTCACAACAGAGCATTTAAACATCCTATTATATCATAAAATACTTATCGAATATTTAATTGATCATATATCAAGCTTTGGAAAATTTTGAATAAAGTTTTTGAAAATGAAAAGTGCAGAGAATACGCCAGCCTTCAACGCAGATGGCGTTGAACCGGTGCATAATGCACTAAAGTTCAACACTTGCCAATACTGGCAGTGTTCAAGGATACCCCGACAGCCTTCAGTCTATGCCGACAACTTTAAGTCGGTGTAGACTACAACTCCAAATTTTCAAAAAAATTTTAGAGTTACAGGGGGTTAGTCCATGCCCGTGAATACCCCCAACATCTGCAGCATATCCATATACGCTAACAGCTTTTGATCATACGTCGACGACCTTAAGCCCGATATTAAAAATTATGATTATGTTCTCATTCCACACCGCCTTTAAGCCGGCGGCATTGGAACCGTAATAGCCGACGTACTTTTTAAAATATAAACACTAGCAGACTTTTCTAGTGAAAGCCAGCGGCGTTTCAAGCGGCTTTAAAAAAAATTGGTTCTGATTACATTCAACGCCGCTTCTACGCTGGCGGCGTTAAAGTACCAGATGTCAGCGTAAGCTCAAAATTAAACCTATACGAAAATGTTTTGTTTCCCCTGTTTTCTTTACAAACCCTATTCACTTCAAAAATTCTCCAAACTTAATCTAAGCTTTCCAAAACTTGTTATATGTTCTAAACACCATCCAAACAATATAAACTCTGCTTCTAATCATCAAACACCCAACTACTGCATTCAAACACCAATCACACTTCAATTCCACACTTCAATTACTCAATTTAATTCCACCACTTATCAACACTCCTTACACTTCCTAACACTTAACTAAGCTCACATAATAGCAATGCAAAATCTAACATCCATCAATATATAAATCAATCAACTCAATTGGCATCTGTTAATCCTACCATAAGTTTTATATCCAATAACAAGAAAGAAAACAAAACAAAAAGGATTAGGCTTGCATTAACTTACATGATTAAGCTTTGGCTTGGAGTAATGTTTGAATCCAAAGGCTTGTGATTGATTTTGGTTTAGGGCTTAGGGTTTTGAGATGGAAGGAAGAAAGAAAGAAAAGAAAAGAAAAGAAAATTCGTATAAAATGAATAGGGCTGCTAAAAGAGTCCCTAATTAATCCAAAATGAAGTCAGTACTAATCCAAAGTTTGACTTTAGGGGTATATTTGACCTAGGGTTAATTTGGTTGAATTTGGAATGCATTTGAGTTTAATTTGAGCTTAAAAAGTATGCTTTAAGTTTGTAAAAATTATGTCATCAATTCTTAAACAATTCACAAGTTATTTTATTAAATTCTAAATATAACACATACATATTATTTTACAAAAGACACACACATTCATTACATTATGCACACATTAATACATATAATACAATAATATTAATTTCATTATACTACACACATACAAAATGACACACATTCAATACATGCACTAATTATATTATTCATGCACATATATCTCATTTCAAAATCATATATCATCTCGATAACACATTAAAATATAAATTAGGAAATTTATGGCTATTTTAGGTACTATCCGTGATATTAACCCAAACATTATTACATGTCCATAGTTTTATAAAAAACTATTGCCATCATTTGTCTGCTACTCTTCTAAGCACACAAGGTATTAATTATAAATATAATTGATCACTTACTTTTGCTAAAAATGAATTAAGTTGTACTATAAATGCTTTCATTTGTTAAAAATTTTTATTTAAATGATAGTAATTTTGGAAAAAAATCAATTACAACATTGAGTTGTAATGTTTAAGGTTGAGTGACTAACTATTCAATGCTTTTTCTAATAGAAATTCTATAGTAATAGCTCTTCATAAGAGCAACTTTTATTCATGTTAATCAGCACAACTCACTGATATTTTGAGTTGCTTCATGTGTTACTTAAAGTCTCACTTGCTATGATTGGTTCAAAATCTGACATCGTTAGATAATAAAATATGACAACTTTGACCTTTCAATTAAGTTAGCCTTTTTTATTTGATGAAAGAAATTCATGGCCATTGATTTTTTTTTTAATCATCTGTAACATATATTAAAGAAATTTGCAAGTTTTCTATACTTAAAATCCATGACGATTTATTACCATTTAAAAAATCTCTCAATTTACAAATTGTGCTTGTACATGAAGCCAGACAATTTTGAAAATTTGCGATATGTTGATAATTCAAAAAAACTCATAGAATTTTCAAATGCTTTCTATCTCACAAGCTAGATCATGCCTTCTATTGGTGTACTTTTCCATGTCTTCCTCGGTTGCAATGTCCTCAAATAATTTCAATCATGAATCAAAACCAACAAAATTTTAATTAGAGTACGTATTTTGAAAAGTATGACAACACCATAATTTCAATATACTCTTCACTTTTCACTCGAGAACTTTCAACCATACATTTCGATTAGAACTACTCCACCACGATTGGATTTAGATTAATCACCATAAGCATCAATTAGCACAAGCTCACAATATCTAAAATATTCTATGTATTAAAAAAAAAAATCAGATGATGAGGATGATGATAAAAATGAGGATGATCAAACTCATAGGAAAAAGTGAGAGCAAAATGATAATAAACTTTTATTTATGCGTAATTGAGGGTTGAGAAGGATTTCATTGTTGGAAACAATTAGCCATTATAGACATTTTAGCTAAAAGTACATGAAGGGTTTTGTCACATTCTACCACAACGACGATGTGAGTCCCCTTAAGCACTACTAGGGGACAATCGAGTATTGTTACATATAGGTAAGGTATTCGATTAAGTCAGTTGTAGCCACCAAGAGTCGAACCCTAGACATATGCCTTTTATTGGCATGCAGGCCACGTTGATTGTGCCTTGGCATCACATCACCGTTGCGATGGATGTGACAAGTTTGAGAAAAGATATTAATATGAGAAGTAGAAAAATCCATTGAGACAAACATAGCAACAATGCAAAGCTCGGTAGTGAAAAGCTAAAAAGATGTCATGAAATTCAAAGTTTATTATGATCAATTAAAATGGCATGCACAAAGTGGAAAAAAAAAAAGAGTACTATATGGTTTATTTAAACAAAACGGGAACAATTTATGCACATTTGAGCATTGTTGGACAATATTGCATAATGACCCCAATTGGAGATATGAATTCGAAAACGCAAAAAAAAAAAAAAAAAGTACAAGTAAACATTCTATGGTTAGCACTTATGGAGCACATACTAACTCATGCCTAAGCAAGGATGTATCAATGAACGATGAAATAAGCAAGGTAGTCATTCGTCTACCTAGTAGAGCACACGACAAAGAGGAAAGGAAAAGAAAAGGTAGAAAACAGTCAAACAATGGATAAATTCATTCACAATATATAAGACTCAAGCATGGTTGATCGTAATAAAGTGGAGTTGTGATCTGATTTAAAATGTGAGTTTAGATGCTACCAGCAAGTATACCAGGTCAAATCAAGCAATATATAAAAGTGAGTCGAGTATCGTTCCCACAAGGATCAATTTAATTACTAGATCGATATTAGCTTTTACTAATATTTAGGCAATCAAATTGTATCAATTTAAACTATTTAACTAATTCTATTTTAACCTAATAGCTATCAATGAATGCAATGAGATTGTGAGAAAGATATATCGGATAAATGTGGGAAAGAGCAGAATCCACCCTAATCTTTACTAATCACACTGAAGTTATATTATATGAATAGTTAGAATTGTGGATATTTGTAAGAAATTGTCAAGACCTAAAACTATCAAGTTTTAGAAAACCACAAAATAATTTATTAGCTTCCGCTATATAAATTATCAATAGAATCTAATTTACAATTATAAACCTCCCGATTCTATAATTGTCTAATATCCTAAATCAACTTCTCCTAATTCCTTAGTGAGAAATTAAGATAAAACATTGCATGAATTACATAGGACAATTTCTAAATTAGATTAAACTCCACCGCTTCTGCAATTGTTATTTAATCTCAATTCATGAATTCCTATGAACCTCAATTCTTCTTCCGAATTATCAGAGTTCTTATCAATCTAATTTCGTACAGAAACAAAATAGATAATCAGGATTCAATACAAATATTCCATAATTCTAACAATCCTATAATACAAATTCAAAAATCATTTTAGCAAGATTAGGGTTTCATCAATTCCCACAAGAAAAAGTTTAGCTACTCATGAATGATGATTCAATAATCAGATAAGAATATGCAATTGATATCATTATGAACAAAGAAATCAAATAATGAATTGCATAAGAAAAGAGAGATCAGATATCACCAATTCAAATATCAAAATCTTCAATTACAAATTCTTGTAAACTTCAAATCTCTCACAATTCTCTATAAAATGCTAATGCTATTGATCTACTGAATGTGTACTGAATTATTTTTCTAATTTTCTTCATTGATGGGGCTAGAGGAGGGAAATCCCCTTTATATAGGAAAAATTTCATGAGAAGCATTAATGAAAAATTACAGTTTCAACTTGTACGCTGGCAGCTTACAAGCGGCGTAAAGTCCTTCACTTCATTGCATAGGCAGTGCATTGGCAGCTTTCATCTTCAGTTACAAGTGCAGGCTGCTTGTACGCCGGTAGCTTAGATATGGATCTAGTTGGCGTATATTCTCAAAAAATGGAAGGCTGGCCATTTTATAAGGAAAGCCATCCCAAAGCCGGCGGCTTTGATGCCAGCTTAGACAATCCATTCAAGTTTGACCATTCATTTTGTCACCGAGCATGCATATTTGATGATGCCTCCCGATATTCAATCTACACTACCTCAACGCCTGTAGCTTAGAATCTGGCATACATTGTAACTCCTTTTGCACCGGTAACTCATGAGCTCTAAGCTACCAGCTTTCACTTTACATTGCCCTGTTCATCTTCTACGCTGGCGGCTTTCAGGTGGCATAAGTTCAACTGAAAGAAGGCTTGTAAGTCGGCAGTGTATGCAACGGCTTTGAGAGTGCAAACATTTTCATCTTGTAAGCCGTCTCAACGCCGGTAGCTTTGATTCCCAGAAAGCCGATGTTGAATGAAATCTGCAGAAGCTGGCTTCTTCTTCCTTCTACACAGGTGGTGTTGAGCCAGTTTGTTTATTTTCCCTCACACCCCTCAAGGCCGACGGTGTAGAGGTAGCCTTAAAGATTTTCATTGTGTTGATGATGAAGGCTAGCTGCACGCCGGCGGCTTATACTTCAGAAAAGTCGGCGTACCCCCTGAGTTTTTCCTATTTTCATTTCAAAGTTTCTTGTTTTGCTTCCTTTGTTCAAATTAAACCTGAAACATGAATTTTAACTAAAACAAGTACTCATTCTAGCCATTTATGATGAGTTTTAAAACATCAAAAAGTTGTATGCAATATGATCTTATCAATTTGTGTAAAATGAATGAATTGCAAGAGAAAGAAAAATAATTTTAAAAAAACAAAGGAGCAGGAACACCACAAATAAGAAAAAGAACATTGAAAGCAAATCAAGTTGGAAATATCAATAGTGATGTCCAGTACATCATCAGTGGATGATCTACAAAAGGAATGCATGGAGAAGATGCACAGATTGATCATCACAATAAGAAGAAACCATTAGTTTCATTTTCAAGTAAAAGTGCTTTGTAATGTTAATCAATGTAAAAATGCATTTCACCACAACGTAAGAGTAGCACTAGTATTAAATCCAATTGTCTTATGGTCTTATTCAATGTAAAGGTATTTGGTAATGAAGTTGTTTTGTTTTTTTTTTTTAATTATTTGCTACAAAAGTGCAAGCCAATCAAAATGCTTCTTTAAGAAAATAGCCATTATGAAAATGCAAGTCAATCAAATTACTTTTTTAAATAATTAGTCATTGAAGTTCTATATATTAGCAAACAAGCACATCCTCACGATGCACTCTTCAATGTTCCTATTTCCATTCGAGTGTATACTAATTTTCATCATATCAAAAGATAACACTAAAAAGTAGCTTTGATTCAAAGCGAAGTGATGATACAAAAAAATAATTGAGGAATTCATTTTACTATAGATGAGCAATTCTCGATTCGAGCTAATTACTCGTTGATATCGATTGCTTCTCTACTAGAAAATGTAAGAGAAAATATATAAATAGAGGTCGTCTAAAAGGCTACAATCGTCTTTATGATGACTACTTCTCAATAACTCGTGTACAGCGATGAACATTTCCAATGGAGATTCTGAGTGTAAAAAGGTGTGTTCCTCAAGCGCTTTAGGATTACTCGCCTCTTTTAGATAAAATGAGGGATGTTGTTAGTAAACTTAGTGTTTCACTTCTATAGTAGGCAATGCTTTAGATGATTGATTATAGATAGCCGAAGACATAATAATACAATGTGTCAAAAAAATCTTTAAAGGGATCGTCACTTGTTTTAGTGATGAGTATTTAAGTAGGCTTAATCATGTTGATATTGAGCAATGTGGATTTCCTACTATGTTAGAAAGCATTGATATATGCATTTAGAGCTAAAAAGCTGTCCAATCACATGACAAGGTATGTATACTAGAGAAGATCATGATTCTTCAATAATCATGCTTGAAGTTGTCACTTCATATGATACTTCAATATGTTGTGCATTTTTTGTCATCTTGGGTTCAAACAATTTTATGTACTTGAGCAACTGCCACTATTTGATGATGTTGTAGAAGGATGTGCTTCATTAACACACTACACTGTGAATGGTAAAAACTATAACATAGAATATTATCATATAGATGATATATATATATATATATATAGTGGTAAACATTTGTCAAATCTATTTCATACTCATGTGGTATAATGAGCGATTATTTGCTAAGCACACTCATGTTAATAAAATTATTTGAAAGATGTGGAAAAGATGTTGAATGGGCTTTTGAAGCATTGCAATCTTGTTTTGCTATAGCTTGTGGACTTTCATGTTTTTGGGATCAAGAGGTTTTAAGGCAAATCATGGAGATGTATAATTCTATGCAATAAGATTGTTGAAGATAAAAAACATGCCTACAATTTTCATTTTTAAGTTCCAAACTATGGACTAGGAGACAATAGTGATCCAGTACTTCATATTTCTCATAGTCCTGATACAAAATACGTAACGTAAATCCAAAACAATATTTGGCTCCATGACAAGGCAAAACACTGGCGGTTACAAAACTGACTTGATTGAACATGCAATAGTTTAGACCTACTGGCTAATATTTATTTGCCATAATTGGTTATTTTAAGTTAAATGTTAGTTTTTATTCCTTCTCTTCTTCCTTTTAATGTTGGTTTTGTACTCTACTTGCATTGATTTTAAATTGAGCTATCATTTTTCTAATTTTCGTCAATCGTTAACTCGTTGAAGGAGGAACTCAACAATTTAAAATGTTGAACTTATTATTATAATAAAGATAGTTTATATTATTATAAAACATAATGGTTGATACATTTTATCACTAAAACATAATTCATATTTTGTTACTTATTTTTATAGTAAATAAATTAAAAATCATTACCATTATATACAAATAAAGAATTATTATTAATTTTAATATACTTTAATTTATTTTCATATTTAAATCATATTAAAAGAAAATATATTTAAATTATTATTTAAAAACATTAATAACATGTGACTTGCAAAGGTTTTGAAAATTGTTAAAGAATTTTGCTTAAGTAACTTACGAATAAAGTAAAGAGTTACTTAGAAAGGAGAGCTCTTTGAAATATTGATTTGGCATGTTACGTAATTTTGGTAACTTACGCATAAAGCGTTATAAGAAATAATTTTGAAATGAAAATATTATTACAATAAATTGAATGAACAATATACAAATTTTTTTGTGAAAACATATTTCATTTTGAAACTAATTACCAGACCATCAAAATTGTATTTAAGAATATATTTTTTAATCCGAATATGTTGCACATATTAAATATCACAATTACCTTTCCAATACACATTGAAACTTGCGATTCTTAAATGCAAATGAGCATTATGACTAACAATCTGCCAATTTGTTTTTTTTTTTTTTTTGTGGGGGGGGGGGGGGGGGGGGGGGGGGGGGGGGGGGGGGGGGGGGGGGGGGGGGGGGGGGGGGGGGGGGGGGGGGGGGGGGGGGGGGGGGGGGGGGGGGGGGGGGGGGGGGGGGGGGGAGCCAAACTTTTCGTACCCTTTTCACTATCTTATTCTTTTATTGTCGGGAAAATGCCCATTAAGTATTTGAATTTTGGCAAAGTAAATAATTAAGTACCTAAACTTTCAAAAAGATCAATTTCATACCTAGCTAAACTTTTTGCCTCTTTTCACTACATTACTCTTTTACTATCTCTTAAAGTAATGGACACTTGTCAAGTGATAATTACGTGAGGTAATAAAAAAGGATACAAGAAGTTTGGCTAGGTATAAAATTGGTTTTTTGAAAATTCAGGTACCTAGTTGTCCACCTGGTCAAAGTTCAGATACAAAAGAGGAGTTTATCGTTTTATTATCTCTTAAAATAATAGATACGTGTCAAGCAAGGACTGGGTGAGGTAGTGAAAAAGGGGCATGATAAAGACAAATTATATTAATCTTTCATGGAACAAACCATATTAATTTGTTATGTATCTTGTAAAAACTGCGAGGAATTGGTACTTAATTAGGCTTAATGTAATATTTCAAGTCTTGAAATAAAATATAACAAGTTTGGAGAAGCTATGTGTAAAATGGAAATAAGGACAAATCAAAGCTAGGCAAAAACATGAATCAACACAGCTAGCCTTCATAATCAGATATCCTACACCAGCTAAAACAGATCATATACTGCTGGCTTAGATAGCAGAAATCACCAGCCTTTGATACAGACCCATACGCTGGCCAATTTGGAGTCAACACCGATGATGTTAAATCGGCCTTCCTCCTGTACAAAATTGAAAACATAAGCATCGCTTACACTGCTGCCAACCTTCATCAAAATTTACACGAGCATTCAAGGATTACATTGTATATCGACATCTAAAGCATCTTGATAAGTGTTAAAAGACCCATATTTTCTATACTAAATCGATATAATTTTACATTAATTTTATGTGAAATTCTTAAGAGAAAGATACTTAAGCGTTGAATATTTGTTTTGTTGGGTTCAAATACTCATTTGGAAGATTTATGGATGATTTGAGCAAAAACAAGGAAGGATTTAACAAAGGCTACAAAGTGATGATTTTCAAGTGTGTACAACGTTCATGCATGGCCATTCAGATGCTTGTGTAGAGGGAAAAAATGTGACCAGCAAGCATCTTGATTCATGCCCCAGCAGCTACACAAGGTAGTGCAAAAACGAATAACTCAATCCGAGAAGAAAAAGAAGATTTGGAGTTCTGCACAACGCCGTGCACGGCCGTGTAGAAGGTTGTGCAGAACTTAAAGATGTCAAAAATCCAATTTTCTCATTGTGCACGGCCTCGAGCACGGCCGTGCAGACCCCCTGTGCACACATGACTTTTTTCTATACTATAAATAGCGGCCTTATTGATTTATTTGGGGATCTTAAGCCGTACATTAGGAACCCTAAGAGAGAAAAGACGCACTTGGAAAGGAAAGATTGCTTGAACAACGTAGATTATCACAAGATCATTCAAGGGTTGTATTTCTACATCATGTTTCTATTCTACTTCTCTAGATATTGTGTTTTTCTTGTAAACTCTATGGAGGAGTAGATTCCTAACCCTGAATCTTGTGAAACCCTAAAACCAATATGAATTGAATTGCCTTGATTAATGAAAAGTTTATACATTTGCATCTATTCATATATTATAATTATTTTGTGATTGATTTATGCACAAAGTTAATTACATATATTATTCTTATTAGATGAAAGAGGTTTTATCTAGTAAATTGGATCTTCATGAATAGGAAAATCACATGTTTCATCTAGAGATAGAGAAACTTTGATTTGCTGTAATAAACATTTGATCTTTGTTTATGAACTAGGATCTTTAATGCAATCTTGCATTGATATTAGTTAGGAAGAGGTTTCTATTGATTCATGCAAGATTAGGAATTGATTAACTCGATGGAGTAATTAGTTTAAAAAGAAGTTCATGCAGTGCAAAGTATGAATGAGAAATCAATCAATATATCTTTATATGAGAAGTTAGGGTTTAGGGTGGAACAAGATGAGGGGTATGTTGCATATCTTGTGATTAATTATAATTCTTGAAAGCTTTCATAAAGATCTTAGGGTTAATTAGATCAGTTAATTAGTAGTTGATGATAATACTCAATCTAAGAATTAGATTAAATAGTGGAGAAAGGGTAACACTATTAATTGTTTCTTAGATTCCTAAGGACGATACCTGATTTTAATCATATACTATTTCGAAAAGGTATACTTGCCTTTGCTCGATTGTAGGATTAATTCTAGGTTTATAAATTTTGAAGTTTGATACGATCGGTTTGAGCGCATCACATCTACACGCCAGTGTATAGGCAGGGCGGACCATGCACAGTAGCTGAAACTTCAAAGCCGTCTCCTACGCCATCCCCTGTATTGCCAATGTAACATGTTTATAGAATTGTTTAAAATCAACGAACGTTAGCAAATCTTGATTCTACATTGCCAATATAGACATTAGTGTAGATGCCAAGCTAGTAGTTTAAACAAAGAAAACCGACAGTGTTTCTTCACGAATTTGAATATACGTTGAACAGCGATTTGGTACGCCGCTGTCGTACATTTGGTAACTGCTGGTGTACTTTTGTGACTGTTGAAATTTCAAGCTTTGTTCTATAAGATGTTGTGATTGGATCTGATTTGTATCATCTCTCAGACATTCCAAAACCCTATAAAAGATAGAATTTTGTATGAGAATGAGTGATTAAACTATTATTTTCTAGCCAAAGGATTGTTATAAGACTCAATTCTTCAAGTATTGTGAGATTAAATTGAATTGTTTTGTTTCTGTTCTTGTTTTGGGTATTTATGTATCCTTTAATCTTTTTGTTCTCGTTATCTCGTTTGATTGATGCAAAGTAGGATCCTTTTGTTCAATTAGCAAGGTGATAATCTGTCAATTAGGTTTGATTGTTCTAATGTTTGTGACACATAACATGAATGATTATAAGATAGGTAATTGGTTTATATTACGGGGATATATAATCTAATCTAAATAGGTCATGCATTTGATTTGTTGGTCAGAATTGATTGTTTCTCTTGTTTCTCATGCTTTTTATAAATTAAACCCTAAGAACTTGTTTAGGGTTGTTTAGTCAAAAAGGGAAATAATCAAAGAGCTTATTTTGGTTATCCAAAAAGTAATGGGAGATAGGTTGTTAGAGTTTATTAATGGCCATAATCAATTCATCCGAGATAAATAACAGAGATTTTTGCATCAATGATCAATTCTGTGAACTAAGTTGAGATAATACCTTTGGTTAAGAATTCATTGCTATTGAATTAACTCCTAAACCATGTTTGTTTGCTTAAGATATAATTAGCTTTCTTTGATCTCACAACACTCAACCCACCCCCACCACCACCACCACCACCACCACCACCTTTTTCTTTTCTTCTTCATCTGATTTCTAAATAGAAATAGATTTTACCAATCTCTATGGATTGACCTTGCTCACTGATATACAAATTATATAAATTTTGAGAGTAGGATAATATATTCGTTGGATTCGACACCCACCAGGGCACGAAAAGTTTTGGTAGGTATGTAATTAACTTTTTTTTGAAAGTTAAAGTACCTATTTGTCAATTTGGTCAAAGTTTAGGTACAAAAGGACTTTCTTCTTTATTTTTTTACCTTGCTCTCCTCAAGTTAGATGATATATTTTAATAATTAATTTATCATGAATTCTATTTTAATAATTATTTTTAAGCTCTAAACTGACTTTTTACTACATGTACAATAACAGCTAACGATTTATATTCGCTTTTGTATGGAAATAGGGTATTTTTTGAAAATAATTACGGAAATATGGTAGGGCTGAAAAATATTTCAACTATAAGAGTTAAAGGTGCATGTCGTGCATAAGCCTTTGACCAAAATTCTCAAACCAAAGAGCACATGCGCCCTCTTTGGTGCTCAACCACATCCCCTGCTACATCCTTGGTTCTAAATTTTTTATAATTCACTACTTATATAGCTCTATTTCTTCCATGTATCAAGTGAAGACATTGTATTAGTAACAAATTTCTACCCATTCAATAATTATTTAATGAAACAACAATCAACTTCAATGAAAAATACAATAAAATCAAGTACAAGAAGATTGAAATTGTTCTAACAAACATAATGTTAACGGTAAAACACTTTTTTTGCCTGATATACTTTATAATCATAAATATTTAGTCTTGTAAATTTTTACGTGTGCATATCCTACGATTATGACCTTTTTCCGTACATAAACTGCAATTAAGCATATCTGGCTAGCCACGAATATCCATTTCCATCCTAAATCGCTTTTTCCTTGGCTTATCCTTTCCACGTGCAATCTTTTGATTAGGCACTAAAATTAAGAAGTTTGCTTGAGTAGATTGGTCAAGCTCATCACCAAGAGGGAGGAAATGAGCATTATAAACCTGCAACTGATTGGACCACGCATACTAATGCCCAATAAATGAGTTATTGTCTACCCTTGGATGAGCACTTGTAGCTATAGCATGTATGCAAGGGATTCGATATATCCATCACTTGTTGCAGTCACATGTATGATTGGCAATGTCAACCTTTTGTGTCCGTTCACCTCCTTTTAGACCATATGCAATACGCTGGCTTCTTGTGTAGATTTCAAGGAGACTTGTGCAATGATGTAATATGGAAGAGGGGTTTCTTGTGTAGATTTGACCAAACACAGGCTTAACCATTGGTACAACACAGACATCTCCAATGCCTTATAGAGAATGGCATCATGATAGAGGTGATGTTCACATAGGAGAGGGGGTGGCTCAGCTTCCTCTTAAATATTAGCATAGTCCGATAACCTCGGGTGAGTTCATTGCTTCACCTGCACAATAAGAACGGGGTGGTATGGAAGAATAATAAGCACATCAGGGGTAGCAAAGGCAGAAGACTTTAGCCTTTGCGTGCTTTCGTCGGGCTGTCTTCAAGAGAAGGGATGAGAAACACAAAGATTGAATTATTAATATTGTTTGAAACTTATTGTAATTCAAACTTCTTGTTATTAATGGCATTGTATATATGATTGAAATTGACTGCTATTTTGATGAATGAATTGTGAATTTCTCTGTTGAATAATGTCTTGATTGAGTATAGGGTTGAATTCCCTGATATATGTAGTGTAGTGTGAAAAATGTAAACCTTGTTATGTATTTAGGAGAGTTATCAAAAAAACTTCTATAAACCCACTAGGGGAAAAAACCAAAAGAAAAGAAAAAGATAAATTGCCCTTTCCACTTTATAATCATTTGAACAAAGTCCAAGGTCAACAATCCGACGGTCCTGGAGCGATCACCACATATCCCCTTCCCGCCACTTCTGTCAAGAAGTAAACCCAACCGGCACGAGATGAACACAGGTCTCATCTCCTTCCAAAAGGAAAAGAAAATCTCGATTTTAGGGTTTTGAAAAATCCCTATTTCATTCGAGACCTGACACAGAATACATACATGTCGGAGCTTCGAGGTTTCGCGGAACCACATGGACGGTCGAAAGCCGGCGTCATTACAAAAATTCGATTGGAGAACTTCATGTGTCATAGTAACCTGGAGATCGAGCTCGGCGAATATGTTAACTTTATCACTGGTCAAAACGGAAGTAATGTTTCTCAGCCTCTCTCTTGACGTACGCTTATGATTACATCGTTGCTAGGTTTTGCGTGTTTGATGAACTGCCTATCGAAGTTTCCGCACATGATGTATAGTTGAGCTTAAAAAGTGTTTTGAGTGTTTGTTTCTAAGAATAGAACATGCATTTTAAGGCGTGTTTGCGTTGCAGAACACGTTTTTCCATGATCATGTCCTCGCAGTCTATACTTACTATTGTGACATGTTCTCTAGTTAAAAATTTTGCATTTGCTAATGGATTTTAGTTGTAGATAGTGTCGGAAAGTGACAGTATTTGACCGGCCACAAGCAGTGATTGTTAATAGGGGTGTAAACGATTCAAGCTGGTTCTGTAAACTGCTGGAGCTTGACTCGATATTTCCTTGAGCTTGACATTTCCTTGAATTTGATGAGAATAGTCGTGTCGAGTTTGAATATTAACTGAATTCGAATTAAGTTTGGGTTCTAAAATTATTTAAATTAGAATTGATTTTCTTAAAAATAAATCAAGTGAACTTGAGCTTTGAAATTTCAAATTGAGTTCGAGCTTTTGCTGCCCTAACTGTTAAGTACTGCCATCAGCTGTGGACTGTACGCTGCAACTACCTGTGCTAAGAGCCACTGCTGCCTAATGAGACTGTTTCAATTGTGTTGGGTATTGGTAAAGTTTTTGGTTGTAACAGATACTGAAGAAAGTCTGAAAAATGTTTTCTGCAAAATTAACAGACCCTTAGGATAAGTGACAGAGGCAAGTCTTACTCTGAGACGGTGTGAACAGCAACTTCTTAAGACTGAGGAAGAGCAAAAATTATAAAATTAGGAATGTTTCAAGAAAGATTTTAAATATTTTAGAGGTGATAACTGTGAAGTATTCTCAAAGTTAGGAGGCAGCCATAGGGGCCTAACCTCTCTGTCTGCCTGTTGTTATGCTGATAGCTGATAAAAATATTACCTACATACAGTGGCTATTATTAGCTGAAGTCATTGTGCATTGCAGGCGGTGGCTATCGCTGGATGGTGGTCTTGATGTTGTAAAATATCGTGTTAAAAAGAAAAAAGAAGACATTTATCTTACTTATAGCGAGTTCTTATAATGAAATGTTGTTTTATGTCACATGTTTACTCTATTGGCCAAATGCAGAAAATGTGTTCTGTGAACCAAATGCTGTTATAGAAAAGGATTTCCTTAAAAGATTGTTATCATATAATTTTTATATTCTTGGTTGCTCTAAATTTAAACATCGATCATTTGCTCAATTTTTGGTTGCTTATGTTGCCTTCAATGAGCTTGGACCTTTTGGCTATTCCACCAAATCACCACCTGCCACTTGCCTGGCGTGAAACAAGCATGATTTAACTGTCAGTTCGAATGTTAGGGCTTAGAATGTGGTTGGTGGTTATGTTACATTACTTTTCAGTTATGTTATTCCAGTACAAATGGAAAATATAGTGTGTGATTACTGCTTTCTTTTCAGTTTCCAAATATTTTGCATAGTGTGTTGCAGTTCATTGTTAGAAAATTTCAACTAAGGGAATGGCAATTCTAAAAGAGTTAGATTCATTATTTAATTATTTTTATTTTTTATTTTTTTACTTGTGCTGTTTGCAGGTGGAAAGAGTGCCATACTTACTGCTTTATGTGTGGCATTTGGTTGCCGAGCAAAAGGGACTCAAAGGGCGTCCACATTGAAGGATTTCATAAAGAATGGCTGCAGGTTGTGTATTTTCTTGTTATCATTTCGCTTTAGTTTAGACACATGTTTTTTCAAGTGCATTAGCTATAGAAGGCCTGCATCAACCACTTCTTTTCTTCCCATTTCCACCTTTTGAGATCGAGAGGAGAAATGGATGATGATGGTATACTTTCAGACATGGAAGTTTGGTACATGGGATATATTGACCATTAACTATTATTTTGATGAGTGGTAGTGTTTTTCTTTTTCCCCTTTGCAAGTTTAACTAAGAGAGCAAAAGATAACTGTACGTGTATTGATGTGCATGTTTCTGTTGATGAGTAAATTTCAAATAGATATCATCCTTCTTCTCCTTTACTTCTTTGTGTTTTTGCATATGATAGTATCAATTGGCTAAGTCTTCACTCTTGCAGTTCTGCTGTTATCCAAGTTGAGCTGAAAAACCAAGGGGAGGATGCTTTTAAGCCCGAAATATATGGAGATTTAATAACCATTGAACGTCGGATATCTGAATCGACAAGCTCTATGTCATTGAAAGATCGCCAAGGTTTGAAATATTAATCCATTTTTCTTTCCAGTATTAAATATTTTAATTTGTGACAGGGCAAAGCCAATGTTTGAGTAGAACTCAACTCTTTTTATGATTTTGAATTGGATAAGATGATTTGAATTGAAGCCATTGCATGTAGGATTTAAGATCTAATAACCAACTTTACATTCATGCAACATTTTTTTTGGTTAGATCAATTGCATTAGGCACAACGTATATTGCATCATGCCAGCACCAGATGAGAGAGATCATGGAGAGCGAGGGAGAGTCCATTGATGTTGGATTGATGGTGGTGGTTGCTCGGAGGTGTTTTTAAAATGTAAGGGCAAGAGAAGATGACAGAAGGGGAATAGCAATTTCATTCCCTTATTTAATTAAGTGAACAGGCTATTATAGCACAAGAATTTTATAGTTAGATAACATGGCTATTCGCAAACTTTTTGGGCAACACCCTGGGAGCTAGTAACTATTTAGATAGATTCCTAATAAGACTTGCTATCTGTTCTCTTTACAGAATGTGCTAGGCCCATGATAGAATTCTTATTCGCTAGGATTGGAATAAGACTGTAATTGCCAATTATGTTTGGTTGGAGCTTAAACACCCTATGAGATAAAGTAGTAATACAACGGAGACAACTATTGCTGTGCTTTTGTCTGAAACCGTAGTCACTACTGTATTTCTTTTACCTTTCTTCTCAAGTGAAAGCAACCTAATGTGTTCCATTTCATCTCATTGCTAGCTGGCATTGATTTAACTACACTGCTTCCATCAGATTATCCACACACCCCCCACCCCCCCCCCCCCCCCAAAAAACCCAAAACCACCACCACACCACACAACTCCATCTGGGCTGCAAATGACCTAGATTATGTGTCATGGGTTGGCACATAATGAATAATAAATAATTAACCACAGAAAGGAAAAAAATGAATACCAAATGATCCAGATTTTGTTGGCTCAAGGAGAAGAAGAAGAATGTATATGACTCGGGGGAAGATTCACCAAGAAGAACAATGACTAAGAGGAAAAAGCAGAGCCAGAAGAAGCCAGTGCGACTTGAATGAAGATTCATAAACGATTGCAAGGAGGGAAGAAGAAGAAGAAGAAGCAGGCAAGAGTCATTTGAAGATTGACAAACACGACTTGAGTGAGAAGTGTTAGATAGCAAGGAAAGGGGAAGAGAGAGAGAGAGAGAGTGGGAGGTTGTTAAAAATGGTTGTCTTGTGGTGGGTTGCCTAGGGGAGTATTGTGGGGCAAGTTTGAAGTGATCAGAGCTGTATTATCCATTTGTCGGGTCTTATTAATAAATGTCTATTTTCCATCCAGTGGGATTATCTCATTTCATTGAATGGATATTCATTCCAGATGAACATTGTAATAAGTGTGTTTATTTTACCTTATTTATATATAATATTTTTCATTTTTTGGTCAAATGTAATAAGCATGTTTTAAGGAAAGATGGAATTGGAATTGCTATTCTTCCTTTATTCAGTGAAATGAATGGGTTGCTAGGCTCTTGGGACTTTTGCTTACATTGTAGAAGAGTTGTATCTGGAGGGTTGCATGAATAACAAAATCTACTGAGAGAGACACTCTGCACAGAAGTTTGTATTCTAGTTCATCAACAAACCGACATGAAATGCTTGTTTTGCTCTTGGATATTAGAGCAGCGACATTGTGTTTTTAAATGTATGGAGTGTGCAGGCTATATATAACGAAGGTCAAGATTAATAAAAACATATTTTTAGGAGCCAATAGAAAATTTTGTACCATGCTTTTCACCCTGTGATAATCTGCTTTTTAAAATCCTAAGTATGGTTGCTAGTTAACAAATGAGTTTGTATTGTTGCTTAAACTAAGTTGTCTGAGTGTTATTGATTGAGCTCCTATGTTGTGTGTGTACTTTATAGTCTCTGCTTTACTTGGAAGTCCCAGAATCATTTCCTTTTTTCTTTTTTTTTTTTAATTCTTTTTAAATTTTAAGGATGAAGTGCTGATAATGCTTCAGGCAGATAACTTTTTTCTTGCAGAACTGGTTCTTTTATTATAAAAAGTCATTATGGTAACTCTGCAAGTCTTCCATGTCATTAATTTTGGGTGTTCAATCTGCAGGAAAAAAGCTAGCCACCCGGAAAGATGAGCTTCTTGAATTAGTTGAACACTTTAATGTAAGTCTTCTGGCAACTAATATGGCAAACTGTTGGTATTAAAGTTACAATCTCAATAATATACCTTTCAAATAAAAACATAAAGTATCAGAATCACTTTGATACAGAAAAACTGGGGACCGCATCTAACAGTGAAACTTCAAATAATCGAACTTATTTTACTGACGAGATACCCAGAAATAAATGCTTGTTCCATAAATTAGACAAAAGCAGTGATGATATTTATCCTGCAGTTTTCTTGTTCTTAACCTAAATGTTGTAAGGCTTTTGTGTATTCATGCAGATCGATGTGGAAAATCCATGTGTAATAATGAGTCAGGACAAAAGCAGAGAGTTTTTGCATTCTGGAAATGATAGAGATAAATTCAAGGTTTATTATGCTTTCTCCTTCTGTTTTTAAGGGATGGGGTGAATCCTGTTAGTTTTGCTTCACACAATCTTCCTCAGTTTTTTTTCAAGGCCACATTACTTCAGCGAGTTAATGATCTTCTTCAAAACATCCGTGAGCATTTGGAGGCTGCAAATGCGCTTATTGTTGAATTGGAGGATTCAATTGCCCCTGTAGTTAAGGAACTTAATGACTTACAAGGGCGCATTAAAAACATGGAGCGTCTAGAACAAATCTCTCAACAGGTACAACAACTGAAGAAGAAGCTTGCATGGGCTTGGGTGTATGATGTAGACAGGCAGCTGACGGAAAAGAATGCACTTATTGAAAAGTTAAAGAGTCGCATACCTGCTTGTCAAGCTAGAATCGATAAGCAACTTGTGAGTGCATGAGTCCTTAAACATGTTTTCATAAGATTCGGGATGTGAAAATTGTCTGCACTTGACCATTATTGACCTGGATTTATTCTTCACTGTCCTTTCCTGACAGAAAATCCTTGAAAAACTGCGACATTGTTTGGGGGATAAGAGAAGCGAAACTGATCAGTTGATGATAAAAACATCTGAAGTGAAGAGAAAGAAAAATGAATTGCAGCAACTCCTGTTGTCGGTATGGTAGCACTTTCTCCCAGTTTACTTTAGTTGTATTATAATCTCTACTTTCTTTTGGTATACATTACTTGAACAAATAATGGGGTATGCAGCAAAAATGATATAAGTAGTTTTGAATTTACATTCAAGTTGCTGAAATTTGGTGCATGCTTTTCTCAAGGTCAAGCCATTTTATTGAGATGCTTTTCTTGTAACATTATTCTGTTTCTTTTTTAAATGTTCTTCTTTTCCCAGTTTCATACCTCATTTTGGTCTTATCTATTTCGAAGGCTAAACGGGAGCGGCAAGAACTTGCTCAGGAGCATGACCGCGAAACTAAAAATTTGCAGAGGATGACAAAGCATCTTAGGTCGCTTCAGCAGCAAATTCAGGAGATGCAGGAACAGCACGTAAAAAACACTCAGGTCCTTTTTTTATTCTAATATCTGCCTCTTCTTTTTGAAGGAGTGGACAGCCAAAAAATGTTCTGTTTATTTGGCAAGAGAGGGAGATTACTTGATTGTTTTTCCTTCTGTCTCTGTTACAGTACTCTCCTATCATGGTTGTACGGATTGTTATCCAGTGACTATTCATGTCTACATATATTTCCCCTTGTTGCAAATGGAGTGTTAATTAGATGCCTTTCTAGATGTGCTGAGATATTTTAAAGTTAAAGCTGAGAGACGCTAGAATGTTTCTGTCCTAAGAGCTTGATGAGGAAACCTTAAGTTGCATTTTCTGGGAAATGGCAGCTTTTTTAGTGAGTTGCTATCCGAAATTCAATAACATGAGTCTTATATGCACCAATGGAAGGTTTTTTCTCTACTTCATATACCTCCTGCATTGTGTGCCGTGATTGGAATTCATATTGATATATTTGTCATATATTCCTAATGGTTCATCTATTGTTCTTAGAGTGAGGAAGATGAGATAGAAGCTAAGGTTAGGGAACTAGAGCATGAGGTTGAATCGGCAAATTCCATTCTTAGAAGGTGGTATATTTTTCTCTTTTCTTTTTCCTTCTATTGGTTAATAGATTAAATGGTATCTTTAAGGGTTTCAAGGACATTTTCTTGTTATTTTTGCTAACTGCTGGGCTTTTAGGTTGAAGGAAGAAGAGAATGCTTTGTCAGTAAATATTAATATGCAAAGAGATGAAGTTCAAAAGATTGTTGACGAGGTATATTGATTTAAGTAATTAAGTTTCTTGATGATAAGTAGGTATTTTGGTACTTTTTGTTCGCGCACTTCTGGAAATTTTTGTACTAAATGTAATCATTTACCTGTGTTTGGGACACAAATGGTATCTTCCCCGACCCCCGACCCCCGACCCCCCACCCACCCCCCCTCTCCCCCTCCCCCTTTGGGTTCATGTCTTATACTGTTAAGTTATGCTGGGACGTTCTCTTTTCTATTGAAGCAGTATTCGATTAACTAATTGAAACACATCTTTGGAAAACTGTTCCTCTTTACCCTATCTCATCTTAGTAAACATTGATTGAAGTATACAAATTTATCATCAGTGATTATTTCTCCATTATGTCAGATTGAAGAATTTGAGAGGAAGCATCGTGAGTCTCGCTCTAATATACGCGATCTCCATCAACATCAAACCAACAAGGTGCTTATTTTTAGATGCATTTTGGAAAATACTTGTTTAAGAAGAAAGAAAATAATAACAAGATATTTGGACAAGTTTTTGAGGCTGATAACCATCCGTAATTCCTGTCTTTATTTGACAGGTCACGGCATTTGGAGGAGATAGAGTGATACAGCTGTTACGTGCTATTGAGAGGCATCAGTCTCACTTTAGCAAGCCTCCCATTGGTCCCATTGGTGCTCATTTGGTAAGTAACATTCTGTATTGGTAGTTGTTTTGGTGAACATGGCTAATTCAGATGCTCACAAGGACAAAAGGTCCTTGAGCTGCCAGTTTTATCCTTTTGCTTGGCCATTCGATGTTGGTTAATGTTTCAATGATGTCCATTTAGGTGTTAGGACTGTAAATGACAATGCAGTAAAATATGGTGGGTTCAGTTTTTAATTTGCATCCTCTATTTATTATTTGATATGAGTCTGTTGGATTGGTTTTGACGTGTGCTATAAACAGTATCATTCTTTGTGTTTTAAGAATTGTGTGGCTGATGCCACTCTGACTAGTCTTCCATTAAATTTTTTTGGATAAATAAATAATTTTATTGCACAGAAGAATCCACAATCATTGAGCAACAGGTTGGTTACACCGCTACTCTATTGTACGAACAACTAGAGTATACAAAAACACCGAGAAACCAAAGAAAACACGTCTAGAGCAACTATTAGAGCTTTGTGTAGGCACGAATCTGGCTTTCTAGGGAGCTTGGGGAAGGAAATGATTTTTGATTGAGCTTCTCTTGTATGCTCCGAATTTTTCAAATCAGAACTGTAAAGCACACTTATTGAATTACTGATTTCCTCTATTTAAAGTTGTTCCTTTGATAAATGACAAAATTAATAAGAAAGACTTATTAGAAAGTCACAAAAGCTCCTGTAATATGATTTTCACAGAAAGATGAACTGCATTATTATGTTTTTAATCCAGTTTATTTAATATCATACATGGTTTAGGAACACCATCCGAAATGACCCAAAAAAGACTGGTATTCTTGAATTATGTTTGTCTGTGAGACATCCTCTAGTCTTTTCAAGGGTTCATTTATTGTTTGGTAGGCACAAGAAAAAGTGTCATTCTCAAGTTCAAGTTATATTCTGTTTTTCATCGTATTTGAACTGTTTGATGACTTCATCTCTAACGTTTGTAGCTTTTCTAGTTACATGCTTCTGCTGTGTCGATGCTGGCAATTCTATCTGATCCAGAATTTACTTTTAGTTTTGAAGTAATTGTGTAGCAAATATTGGCAATCCTTTTTTTTTTTTTTGGCCATGAAATTTTGGCTAATCATTAATACTTATATAGTTTGATCAAAGAATGATCCTCTTTACTTCTTTAATAAATCTCTCTGTGAAATATAAACTGGTGCACAGGTTTTTACTTCCCCCCTTATTCCTTCCTTGGGGTGGACTGATAGACAATATTTATATAATTCAACCATCTTCTTCTTTTCATTTTCAAAATTTCTTTCCATCGTTCATTTTGTTTTACTTTCAGCAGTTGGCTTATGCTCTTTTATGCGATTGATTGTAGGTTGGTGAATAGTAGTCAATATAGAAATAAGCTAGAAAAATGATGCCCTAATGGCTGCTTTGTTTAATAATGCTCTTTGAATAATGACTTTTCAAGGTTCCAGTCAGCTATTACTGCGTTGGAGCGATTGAACTCTTGGCATTCTAGTAGTTTTACAAGCCTCCAAAGTTCTTTGATGAATACCTGCAGATGAATACCTGCATAGGACTCAATAGTTTAACTTCTTTAATTCCACTTTCAAGAGCTTAAGCTTTGTGACCACCTGAAAAATAGGAGTGCTATCTACTTTTCTATCCCATACTTGTTGTATAGTATCACGAAAGTTTGGATGAGTTGCCCAAAGATTAAAAAATGATTTTGGAAGTTTGTTCTCCATATTCAAGTGGACTAAGATAGGGCAATGATCTGATAAACTTGGGTTAAGGTATTGTGCTTCTAAAGCTGGGTGCTGAAGGATCCATTTGTGATTTACTAAAGCTCTGTCAAGGCGCTGAAGTGTGGGTTTAAAGAGGAAGAATTGGACTAGGAGTAAGAAAAGCTAGATGATTGAATATCCTTGACTTCCGCTTCAAAACAAGTTGTTGTACTCTTTCATATCTTTAGATAAAGAGACATTCTCTTCAAATTTGTTCTTAATGCTAATGCATTCATTGAAATCTCCAAGATAATCCAAGGGTCATTTATAGACAACTCCAACTTCCGTATATCACATCATAGAAATCTTCTCTCAACTGCATTGTTGGCCCCATAAATGAAGGAGATGCAACAAGAAAAATCTTTGTCCACTAACTTATAAAAACAATAAACAATTTGGCTTGTTTTTAGCAGAACTTGAATATCCCAAATCCAGGGGTTCCACCCAACCCGTAAGCAACCGTTTTGCTGCTTGGCCTTTGGATTTCAGATAAGTATGGTTCTATTGAATAAGAACGACAAACTGGCGACAAGAGAAAATAGGGTTACAAAATACAATAGACATATCCATTCAGCTTCATACATATATGCTAGTCTGGAAATTGGATTGGGGGGGGGGGGTGGGGGAAATCCCTTTTTTGAAATTGGAATATGAGACCTTGAATTGAAAAACTTTTTTTTTTCCCCCTCCTGAAATTGAAGCAATCTAAAGGAATAAGAATTGGATGTGTGTTACAGGATCGGTTAGTGTTTTTTCCTTTTCTACCTATTTTGATAACTGGAATATGGGCTCATTAGAGAGAACCCAACAATCTCATAAGAGGATAGTTTTGGGGAAAATCAAATCTGTCATATTCTTTCTTATTCCATTCTGTTAAATACAAATGTAGCGTGGCAGTTACATGTAGCATGGTAGTTACATAACTGTCTTTTTCCTATTTTTCTCCTAGTAATACAACTGGACATACCCTATTCAAAACAAGACAATTACATGCCACTTGGCTTATTCATACACCAACACCTACAATCACATCACCAGCATACCACTAGATTTAATAGAAATACAAATAGAACAATAATATTAAAATAACTGACAAATACTGCTGACACAGTCCTAACACATACAACTAGCAACCTATCTTCACTCTTTCTTCTTTTGTCGCTTATAGACATATTTAAAAGGGATGATTTCTTGAGTGGTGCGTGTAACAAGGTGGTGATCCACATTGAAAGTTAAATTATTGGCATTGCTGATACATGTTATTTATCTGAAAAAAAATTGCTTCTTTGTTCAGGAAAATGATGTTTTAATCTATTTTAAAGTCGCTGTTTGGAAGATAGCTAAAGTGTTGCAAAGATATGCTGTGTGGGTGGTTATTGCTTTGGTTATGGTGTTACTATATGAAAATGGAAATTAGCTATTTTATTTTGGATATCGTTACCATTTAATGGTGTGGAAACACCTAAGAGTCCACCTCCTCTGGCCTCTTGTGGTGGTGTTTGTCACCTTTTAAGGTGATTTTCTTTTGGTTTTGTATCTTTTTTGGATAAGTTAAGTGTTTTTTTCCCCCCATTAAGAAGGTAAAGATACAAAAGATATAAAAAGGAAAACAAAAGTCATCTTATCGAAGTGACAAATATCAGAAAAACTAGAGGAAGGAACTCCTAATCACAACCTATAGAATAAAAGACATACAATAAGTCTATACACTACGTCTTAGACTAACGTCTACTCTTTTTTTTCTTCTTGGTATGTGAGACTCTTGATTTGAGCTTTCGAGAGTCATGGCCTGGTACTTGATGCCATCAAGAAAATCTGTTAGTGTCATATCGGAAGAAGGGTCCAGCTTTGAACATTCCTCCACACAAGACACCACACCCAAACTGTGGACATTATTATAAATAGCTATAGAGTTGGAAGCTTCTCCATGCTCTTCAGAAACAAGCTTACTGGCACATAGTTCAACTCGGTCCTGAAAAGAAGTAGATGGAGTTGAGCGATCCTAAGATGCTGCAACCTCCTTAACCTCTTTATCTAAAACTTCCGTGGCCATTTTTGCAGAGGGAGCCACATGTACATCAACAGAATCATGTGAATGCCTTACTATCTTCGCAAGACAACTAGCGATAGAATGTCCATAGACCCAACAACTAGCATAGCTTGAGGCTTCCATTGATATTCAACCTCTATAGGAATCTTTATTCCATCAACACATTTGACCCAAATTGTGTTTAAAAAATCGCTATTAGCATCCATTTCAACACACATGAGCAAACTCACTCTATCTTGACGAGCCGTAAAGGAGTTAGTTACTAAAGGTTTTCCAAGATACATTCTAAAGCTTTGACCCAAACAGGCATGGAATGGAACTCTCTACTTGGCAAAGACATCCCTATTTTCCATTGTTGAAGAATAAGGTAACAATTAACAAAATATTAAGGAGTTTCGTGAATCCTCAACTTGTTTGTCATCACCAAATTTGAAAAGAAACATGCTCTTCTCATTACTCAGTACTTTACATAGACCATATTGGTTTCACAAAGCATGAGCAATCTTGTTAATAATGGGGAAGGGAATGTTTTTTCCAAGAAAATGGCCTATCAAAGTATTTTTCCATAAGATAGCACCATATTCGGATGCTTTTGGAGGTGGAGCCACCACCAAATCATCACCATCCACAATTGGAGGGTAAAAAGAAGGGAACAATCAACCTCAGAAGTAGCATTAGGTTTGGAAGAGGCATTCTGTACTGGAGATTGTGGAGGGGAGGGGGAGGAGGAGGAAATAGAAGGTTTCATGGGAGAGGAGGGAGGGGTGAAGCCGAAGAAATTTTGGGAGGGGAGGGAGAGGGAGAACCCAAAGGCTTTTTGGGAGGGAGAGTTAGGAAAAGGAGGTTAAAAAGGGGAGGAGGAGAACCAAGAAGAGATGGCAAAGGAGGGATAGAAAGAAAAGAGGGAGGAGATGGAGAAACATTTGAAAAGGGGGGAGAGAGAACCTCTTTATAAGATAAGGCACTAGCAAGAGGCATACTCACCATCGGGGAAGAGACTAGAGAAGAAGTTAATGGCTGCACACCAGCTGGAGGAGCAGCAGAGATATCCCCAAAAAGCAAGATCATTGGATGAAGCTTCAACTTAGAAGAAGAATCCCGACGATGGTGGGAATTAATGCTTTTGGAGATCATGAAAAGAGAAAAGAAGAGGAAAAAAATACAAGAGAAAGCTGGAAAAAAACAGCAAAATAAGAAGAGAAGCTGATGCTAGAAGTTTGCTAGAGCAAAAATGGCCGGAGAAACGGACGTCAGAGCAAGACGGTGGCTAGATAAGAGATTGTTGGAGAAAATCTGTCGCTGGCAGAGAAACGGTCGCTGGAGCAGGGTGATCGCCGGTGGCTGCATGGTGTACGCTGGCGAGATGGTGGCCAGCGGACGGCAGGCAGCCTAGGGATGGAGGCACTAGAGGGGTGATGGCTAAGAGAAGTGCTAACCCTGAAAGAAAAAAAACCCTAGAGAGAGGGGAGAGGATTTTCTCTCTCCGTAACTCGTCTTTTACAAGATATGCATGTAATTTCTCTATAAACTTCATCTCTATTCTGGTTTTGTATCTTTAGTGTAACGAGAAAGAAAACTCCCCAAACACACACACAAAAGAAAAAAGTAAAAAAAAAAAAAAATAATATAAAAAAAAAAAAGCATGCACAAGCGCTCATATTGGTTAGGATACAGGTTTTTATTATATTTGTGTGTGTGTCTGTCATTAGATAGAAATGTTTGAAGGGGTTTTGCTATTTTAAAGCACTTAGATAATTTCCAGGATTCTGTAATTGGATCTTCAGTATGGATTGCATATGTCATAACTTCAAGAGTGGATCTGACTGAGTGCATATGAATTGATTGCTAGGACTGGGGATTATAACACATTTTTTAAGTATTTTCACTTTGCTACTTGATTGATTTATTTTCATCTGTATTTTTGAACTCCAATGAACAATTGTTGAAGCAACTGGTGGAGTCACCCAATATGCAAGCACTTCCTTTCATTAGAAAGTAGATGATCAATTGCAGCATTTCAGGCATAGCAATTTCTTTGCTTGACATAGTTTACATGATGCAGAATTTGGTCAATGGTGATACATGGGCCCCTGCCGTTGAAAACGCCATTGGGGGAAAATTGCTTAATGCCTTTATTGCAACAAATCATCGAGACTCTCTTGTTTTAAGAAAATGTGCTAGAGATGTTAATTATCATGGTCTTCAAATTATCATATATGATTTTTCGAGGCCGAGGTACATGGATGTCCATAATTTCAGCCAGGGCAAAGCCTTTTTCTGCATGTTTTACATGACTAAATTTTCTTTTTGACTGCATTGTATTTGTTTTAGGTTGAACATACCAAATCACATGCTTCCACAGACAGCACACCCCACAACTCTCTCTGTTTTGCAGTCTGAAAATGCTACTGTGCTAAATGTTTTGGTTGATCTGGTAAACTTTATGGAGATTTCAAAATATCTTTTGATAAACCTGATTTTCCATGTTTTGTTATATGCTAGATCGGTGACGTTTTATTCTTCGCTTGACATTTTTCTATCCAGGGTTCTGTTGAGAGACAAGTGCTTGTTAGAGATTATGATGTGGGAAAAGCAGTAGCTTTTGATCAAAGAATCTCCAATTTGAAGGAGGTTCACACTCTTGATGGTTATAAGATGTACGGAGGAACCATGCTTTCTGCATCTTTTCTGCAATTTTTTCTTTTCTAAGTTTCTTCTTTGATACCATTTAGGATGCAAGCTACCATGTGTATTAATTTCTATCCAATTGAAATGAAACTTATACCTTTGGTGACATTTTCACCTACCAATCTCTGATATTTCAGAGAACTTTGATTTGATGATTCTGGTAATATACTAAGAAAAAGGATTTGATGGGAAGTTTATCATGGATAACCTCTGTATCTTATGCACCAATTTGTTTGACCCAAAATTGCTTTTTGTGAAGAATCTCAACCTAAAGTCAATAGCTTGGAAGTGTGTCATTTGCTGTTTGAGATAGGATGCTGGAGCATAATTTGCTTATTGTCTAACAATAGCTGGATATGTTGAGGCAATCTTGGTGGTTTTTTGATCAGTAGAGGCTTGATATTGTTGCATGAGGTTTGTGCTGCTTAAGAGCTTTGTCATGCTCTGTTCAGATGATACAATCATAATAAATTTAGAGGTCTCTTTCTGTTAAGCACTAAGTATGATTATTATATCATGGTAAAGTGCAAGATTAACTTATAGAGGGACTATAGTCAATCAGCTATTTTAGTTGCTTCTGCTAGCAGTGAGCTGTTTAGCACTTTCAACTTGTACGAATGTCATCTTAAGAAAAAATAGTCCCAATTTAAGCATAATTGCACCTTGAGTAATTGGTGTAATTTTCTAAGTGGCTGTGCCTTAAACAGAGCACCATTCTTCTTTAAACTTGAGATAATTTGTATGCTGTTCAACTGTATTAAGTAGTCTATAGGTTGCAAATTTTCTGATCTTTAACATGGTGCTGAATAGAATGGAACATTGTGTGTTGTACATGATGAAGTAAATCAATTACTACTCGATGGCTTAAAACTTCATCTTTCTAATCACTTCCTTCAGTTTGAATATATCTTCTATTCTTGCATTTTGTCTTGAAAGTATCTTTCATTTTTCCTAGGTTTTCTCGTGGTGGTGTCCAGACAGTTCTTCCTCCTAATAAGAGGGCAAGAACCCGCCGACTATGTAGTTCTTTTGATGATCAAATTGAGGACCTTGAGAGGGAGGCACACTGGGCTAGAGAACAAGCTGACAAGAGTAGGATGAAGAAAAGGGATGTAGACTCTATCCTTAATAATCTCCAGGGAGAGCTTCATAGAGTTAAGGTAGAGAAGCTAATGATACCATATCCATGGATGTGACACCAGTTTACTCTGTTTAGTTTTCTTCTGCCTACTAAAAGGAAAAATACTACTTTTGGCCACTAGGCGTGGTGTAGCAGTAGAGTCATCTGTCCTTGGTCATATGTTCAAGGTTCAGACTCTAGTCTCAGCTTACATACCTAACAAAACATACTTCCTCATTAATTAGTTCTTAGTTTTCTGTGCATGCTTATGTGCCATGAATGAGCTTTGATTTTTCAAAGATTAGTGCAATTCTTATTTTGCATGATCACCCGGCATGCAATTCCAAATTGAGAAAGAGACTGCAAGCCATTCTTGAAACGTGTTTGACTTTGGCTGTTGATAAATTTGGCAACTGAGGAAAATAACCTTTGAGGTCCTTTCAACTAGAGATATTATTTATATAACAAAATTACAAGGTGTGATCGTGCTTATTTTTATCCAATTAAATTAGAAAATAGACCTGCAATGTTGAGTGCATATTACATATTGAGGAACGCCTTTTGTTACCTTTATGTAAATGCACCTTCTTGCTCTTTTTTCTGCATTTTATGTTTTTTGATGTTAATAACTCCTCTTTAACTTGAAATAGACAATTTTGCTAGGATTTTATGATATACTCATATGAGGAATAACATGTGTATCATTTCTTGGGTAAAAAGTCATGTTCCCTGCTAGCCAACTAAAAGAGCCACAATTTATCTTCAGCTTTGTTATTTTGGTAGAAAGGTGTTCAAATTACATAAAACCCTATCATAATATTTTATATATATTGTTAACATGAAAAATACAAAAATACTCTTTCGTTAACACAGTTAATTATTCTAGCACAGTAACACTCTTCCTCAAGCTGGAGCATATATATCACGTGCTCTTAGCTTGTTATAAATATAATCGACTCGAACTCCTCGAAGAGACTTAGTAAATAAGTCGGCAAGATGATCCTCTGATCTCACATAAGTTGTATCCATCTCTTTACTCAACAACTTTTCATGAACAAAGTGATAGTATGCTTTGTATGTTCATGAAACACTGAGTTTGATGTTGTGCAGCGTAGAGTGGCCTGATTATCACATATTAGTTTCATTGGTCATTTGGTTGTGACTATAGAAAACCAGGTTCTTGTAACAACTACCTTAACTAGAGTAATTCACATGCTATGAATGCTATTGCGCTATATTCAACTTCTGCACTTAATCTTGCTACTACAATTTGCTTTTTTCTTTTTCATGAGATACGATTACCACTAACAAAGACACAATATCCTATGATTGATCTTCTATTTATTAGTGAACTTATCCAATTAGCATCTGTATATCCAATAGCATGCATATAACCATGGTCTTTGTACAAAATACCTTGACTTGGAGATCCTTTAAGATAATGCAGAATATGAATCACAACATTCCAAAGACTAGTGCGAGGTGAGCTCATAAGTTGGCTCACTACACTGACTGCAAATGATATATTAGGTTGTGTTACTGTAAGATAATTAAGTTTACCAACTAATCTTCTGTACCTCTCTGGATTATCCAAGACATCTTCTTCATTAAGCAAGAGTTTAACATTACGATCCACACGTGAATTTATTGGTTTTTGCTCCGGTAAAACCAGTTTCAGATAGTAAGTCAAGCACATGCTTCAGCTGAGACAGATATATACCTTGTTTAGATCGGGCAAATTCAATTCCAAGAAAACACTTAAAATTGCCTTGTTCTTAGTTTGGAATTTTTGGTGTAGAAAATCCTTCAGTTTCTTAATCCCATCATGGTTATCTCTTGAAATCACAAAGTCATCAACATACACAACCGATATAATTTTCTTACCATCATACCATCGATACAATACATAATGATTTGAATTACATCTAGAAAGATCACATTCTATCATAACTGAACTAAATCTACCAAATGAAGCATGCGAAGATTGTTTAAGCCTATATAAAGATTTCTTTAGACGACAAACTTATCTTTTCTCCCCTTAAACAACAAAACCTGATTGTTGTTCCATATACATTTATTCTTCTTCAAGATCATTATGGAGAAAAGCATTTTTAATATCTAGCTGATGCATAGGCTAATGATGAGTGGCAATAAGAAAAATTAGAAGACATATTGAAGTTATCTTAGCTATCGGTGATAAGGTATCCCAGTAATCAATATTATATATTTGAGTATAACCTTTAACAACTAAACAAGCCTTTAATCGATCTATTGTACCATTAGGTAAGGCTTTCACTGAGAATACCCATAGGCATCCAATTGTGGATTTATCATTATGAAGAGATACAAGATCTTACATATTATTATGATAAAGAGAGGACATTTCTTCTTGCATGGCGGTAAGCCATCCAAGATGAGCTAAAGCTTCTAATGCAGAGTTTGGAACAAAAATAGTAGATAATGATGCAATAAAGGAGTATAAGAAGGTGAAAGAAAAGAGTATGTAATGTCATTTGAAAGTGGATGGCAAACAAAAGGATGAATATCTCGCTTACGCTTTCTTAATGCAATGGGGAGATCAAGATTAGACAAAGGAGGAGGATTTGAGTTTGTTGGAGGACTTGGTGGAGATGTAGAATCTTGCGGGCTAGTGTACTATCGACAAATATAAATTTGCAAATTTGGCCGATTAAGATGAGAGAATCCCTGTGAAGGTGGCAAAGCTGTAGAAGTATCCTGGTCAGTTGAGGTAAATCATGAAAGGATGACAAAGGCAGCAAAGGCGACTCATTCCTGCAAGATGAAGATGGTGTGGAAAACTAAGGAGTTGAGTCGAAGAAAGACACATCAAGACAAACATAAAACTTATTATGTTTAGGTGAATAACAGCGATATTCTTTTGACTATGAGAGTAACTAAGCAAAATGCAATGAATTGATCGAGGATCAAACTTGTCGGTGCCTAGAGACAATTGATGGACAAAACATAAACAACTAAAAACATAAGGAGGTAAAGGAAAAAGCGGTTGATTAGGGAGAAAAAGATGCAAAGGGATCTTGTCATGCACCGTAGATAATACCATTTATGAGAAAGTATGTAGTGAGAACTGCATTAGCCCAAAAATGCTTAGACATGTTCATATGAATCAATAATGTTCTAGTAATCTCAATGAGATGAGGGTTTTTATGCTCGGCGACTCTATTTTCTTGTGGGGTATAAGCACATGAGGTTTAATGAATAATACCATGCTTCTTCACATGTGATTGGAATGAATTAGACATATATTCCTTGGCATTATCAGTTCGAAACACACAAATGAAGGAATTAAATTGATTTTGAATTTGAGAATGAAATACACAAAAGATATCTAATAACTTGGAATGACTTTTCATTAAATATAACCACGTCATCCTTAGATAGTCATTGTTAAATGTAACAAAGTATCTAAAATCCAAAAGAGAAGTAATACGAGCAGGTCTTCATACATCAGAATGAATTAACTGAAAGGGGGCAGTAGCCCGTTTGTTGATTCTTGGATTGAATGAAACATGACTTTGTTTGCTTAATTGATATGACAAATAGTGGAGACTAGGACAAGATTGTAGATGTGGACACATTAGACGAACTATTTAGGAGGTGCTGAATCCATATAGTTTAGCTTGCTTAACTCGTCCTCTACCAATTGTCTTTCCTGTTCTCAAATCTTGTATCACAAAAGAAGGAAAAAATGTGATGGAGCAATTATAGGAGGTGGTGAGTTTACTAACAAATAATAAGATAAATGTTAATTAAGGTATGTATATAACTAATTTTAAGGGAAATGATGTAACAGGTGTAGCTATACCAATCCTGCTTATAGGTGAAGTGGATTGATTGGCAAGAGTGACCTTTGACAAAATGAAAGAGTGGAATTTCAAAAAACAATCGAGTGTACCCGATATATGATTAGTGGCACCTGAATCAACTATCCAAGACCGTGGACAACCTTGAGTAAGACAGGTGGTAGGATTACCTGAGTGGACTAAAGATAGAGAATAGATGGCAGCGAAACACATTGAAACCATAGGAGTTGACAAGGTGATTGTAGATGACAATTAAGGGTCTGTTTGTTTAGCTTTTTTGGACAGATATAAACACTTTTTTCAAACTTTTTTCTAACAAATTGTTTAATAAGAAATAAATATAAATAAAAAAAAGTTGGTAGTTTTTATGAAAATATCAAATAAATCAAATATAGATAAAATATAAATACAAATCCGATATATTTACATATATCTTTTTGATACAGATACAGATAAAAAAAGACCATCCAAACAGACCTGACTCCATGACAATTATTGATTTATCCTTTGAGAATCACAATTAACTTAGTCTCTGCATCGCTAAATTCGTCATAAATAATTGTTTCCTGCACGTGAACCAAACTATACTGCCTTCAAGCTACTTTCACATTTGGACAAAAGCCAAACTTTTCCTGTTGTCCCCACCTTCTTCTTTTTCTCTTGGAAAGGTAGATAAAACCCAATTAACTAATTGAAAACATATGGAGTTTACCAATGGAACATGTATTTGTTAGTGAAACGCCCTCATTATTGAAAAGCTTAGGAAATATTGAACTGGCTGGTCCCTTAAATCCAAAGGATTCCGTTGTAGTGACGGTATGGTAGAAAAAGTCCCTGAACAATAATTTATCATGAACAATCAGTATGCATGGAACATTGCTCCAAGTGTCAAGGGATTAAACACATCCCACTAGTGATCAAAATCTCGACTACCAATTTGGCTTTTGAGCTTGAGAATCTTCTTTTATTAACATAGTCATAGTGCCTTCTGAAGGATATCTAAACAAGGTATTTGGTTGCCTTGGTCGGTTGAATGAAGTAGAAACTTCTTAATTAATCAAGTTGGATTCGGTGTGACAAAGCTTTTCTAGAGCTAGGGTTACGGTTTTGGGTGTTTAGGGTTTTGATTTTGGAGATTTAAGGTTTCGATTTTGAATTTTGGGAAATGGTTGTTGAAGTTTGGGTTTGTGTGTGGTAGTCAGTGATGGGAGGCCAGCTTTGAAGTGGTGGTGGTGTATTCCAGTGAATATGGTGGTGGATTCCGATCAACCTTGCTCTGGTACTATTGCTCTGGTACTATGTTGCTTTGGTACCATGTTAAGGTTAGCACAACAACTATCTTATCAAGCTTTTAGATATGGTGTGGGTTATTATATTTATATCATAACAAGCTTAAAAGAAAATATTTGATTTAATTACTTATCAGTTGCCCAAAAGAATCTATAAGCTTGTAATATGGTGCCCCCATCAAATTTCTCTAGGTAGAAGCTCCACAATGAGCTGGCTTTTGCTAGCCACTTTGTTATAGTCTAGATCCTTTTCATTTTAAAATTTTCACTAGCTCTTCTAAAATTTTTTCTTAAATTTTTGATTTAGAACTTTCTTTTTATTTATTATAAATGCAGTAGCTTACTGTTCCTAGTAACCTTCCTTTCTGAAATGTCTAAAGTGATTACATCACTTTTAGTGATGTTTTTGCACTAGTTCATTTTAGGACTCATCTTCTCTGTCCAAAATTTCAAGTATGTTTTGCTGTTTCCCTATATCGTCAACTTAAGTGATGACATTGGCGATAATCAATATTCATACTCCATAAGTGACAAGTATCTCTTGATGTTTATGATTGTATTCATAAAACATAAGCATCTGCTCTACTGTGCTTTTCTTTTTCTTTGATTGGATTTTTAGATATTCATTTTACTGTTGTAATGGCTAGGTCAACTATATAGTTTTTTTGCTTACTGAAACAATACAGTAAAGATACTTCCTTATGCTTCTAATTTCCGCCCTGTAAATCTGTTACGCTTAGTATCTTTTTGGCTGATCATTCTGGCAATCTTGGTAGAGGAGATGCACAGATGAAGAGAAGGATTTAGTATCTAAGCAATTTGCTTTGCGAGATTTGAAGAATTCCCATACTGCTGCTAGCTTGCCTACATCAACTGTGGATGAGCTGCATGAAGAAATATCAGTTTGTCTCATCTCACTATATTATTCCTAAACCAATGCCCTTCATGATATATGTTTTTTCTTATTCCTTTGATAAAGCTTTATGTACTTATCTTATTTGCTGTTGTACTCAGAAAGCTCAGGATTTGATAAAAGAAAAAGAAGCTCTTGTGGAAAAACTTAGTGTAAAAAAGGACCATGTTGAGTCAAAAGGTCATGACCTTAAAGAATCATTTGAGGATCTATGTGGTATGATGGCAATATTTTACATGTTTGTATATTTTCCTACCATAGTTAATTTGATAGCAGTTGATTTCTCTCAAAAACTCTAGAATCAGCCAAAGGGGAGCTTGATGCCCTTGAAGTTGCAGAGAAGGAGCTCATGGGAATTGAAAATGAAATACAGTCTGCAGAAGTGGTATGTATTCCTCCTCTGATGCACAAACCAGAAAGAAATTGCCATCATAGAGAGATTAAGATGACAAAAGATTAAAAATTCATTGCCTGTTTCATTTCTTCTTTGTTTTATTGATTTAGCTGAATCTATTTATCCTTTTATTTTTAAAGGAGAAGGCACATTATGAAGGCATAATGAGTAATAAGGTCCTCAATGATATAAATGTGGCAGAGGCCCAATATCGTGAGCTTGAAGACAATCGCAAGGTGAGTTGTCAAATCTATTGACCATATGGTTGAGTATGATTTGAAGCATTTGTAAGCTAGCTCGTCATCTTGTAATGAAAATGTGAATCAGTTTTTTCTGGTAAGTGATGCAATTACCGTTTGGTTGCTAATTTCTGAGAACATATTGACCTTGTGTTTTCTTTTATACCCTATTTTAGGCAAGTCAATTCTTGATGTGAGGAAAAAAAAAAAAAAAAAGAAGAAAAGGAAGAACCACCAAAAGTATGCTTCAGAGTGATCTCATTTTGATTAGCTTTTTTTCTATTTTTCTTTTAGTTTTGAATCCTGTGGGTTTATATTTGATGTTAGCACTAATTCGTTAGTTTCAGTTGATACTTGTTCAGGCTATACTGGTATTTTATTATCTTGCGTTGCTTGTGCTCCATATTGGGTTTCAGATCCTATGGACTCCCATCTGATTGTTGCAGTATGTTCATTGCAGGAGTGTTGCAGAAAGGCTTCTATAATATGTCCAGAGTGTGAAATCAAAGCATTGGGAGAGTGGGATGGGAGCACCCCTGAGCAGCTCAGCGCTCAACTGAGTAGGCTTAGTCAGAGACTTCAACAGGAGAGCCGGCAGTAAGCAGTCTATTGATGTCTAATTTATAGAGAAAAGCAGATGGTTGGCAACATTATAAATGATGCTTTCTTCCCCTGACCCAAATTTTCAAACAGATATACTGAATCCCTTGATGATCTACGGATTATGTATGAAAAGAAGCAACGTATGATTTCAAGAAAACAGGAAACCTATAAAGGTTTCCGAGAAAAGTTGCATGTAAGTTTCAACTCCAATATTTCAGTATCATGGTATTATTGACTGCTTTTGATTTTTCCATGCTTAAAATTGTGCCACAAGGAGTGCCCTACATAAAATCTCCTCTCCACAACCCAATCCAAGCTGTGAATTTAAATTGATTCGTATGGATATTTTTATTAGAAAAAATAAATTATATCCATGTGGGTATTGTGACATACATGTTCATGTGGGTGGTTTTGTGAGAGAGGATGTGTTCCCAGAAAAAATAATTCTGAATTTTTTTTTTGTGTACATCCATGGACATATATATATATACACTGTTTATGACTGTTGGTTATCTACCTATTACAATATTAGTTACATTACATAGGGAACATAGCACTATAACACTCCTCTTCAAGCTGAGGCATAGATATTTATCATGCCCAGCTTGTTACACAAATATCTAACTCGACTCTCATTTAATGCTTTTGTGAAAAGATTTCCAAGTTGTTCTCTAGTCTTCACATAACTTGTAAAAATCAAGTTTTGTTGTATTTTTTCACGAACAAAGTGGCTATCAATCTCAATATGTTTGGTTCTTTCATGGAATACCGGATTAGATGCAATATGAATGGCAGCTTGATTATCACACCATAGTTTTACTGGTAAAGGAACCTTAAATGCAATCTCAGCCAATATTTGGTAAATCCACATTACCTCACATGTAGATTGAGCCATAGCTCTATATTCAGATTCTGCACTAGATCTTGATACAACATTTGCTTCTTGCTTTTCCATGAAATCAAATTTCCTTCCAAGGAAACACAATAGCCCGTAATGAATTTTCTATCTTCTTTGGAACCAGCCCAATCAGCATCAGAAAAGCATTCTATACAAGAATGACCATGATTTTGATATAATATACCTCGTCGAGGAGCACTTTTCAAATAGCACAAGATCTATTCTACAGCAGTTCAATGATGAATTGTTGGAGAAGACATGAACTGACTAACAACACTAACAGAATATGCAATATCAGGGCGAGTTATTGTGAGATAATTTAGCTTCCTAACCAACCTCTTGTATCTTCCAAGATCTTTGAATAATTCCCCATCTAGATGACATTGGGGTGTTACATGGTTTTGCTCCTAATTTTTCTGTTTCAGATAACAAGTCAAGTACATATTTTCTTTGAAACAGGAAAATACCTTTCTTGTTCCTCATTACTTCAATGCCTAGAAAATACTTCAACGAGCTTAGATCCTTTGTCTGAAATTGGCTATGAAGTGATTTTTAGAGAGTATATTCCTTTCTTATCATTTCCAGTAATAATTATATCAGCTACATAGACAACAAGAAGAATAATCCCACATGAAGAGTTTCTATAAAACACCGAGTGATCAAACTTACTTTTGATCATCTCGAACTTCTCAATTGCTTGACTAAATTTCCTAAACCATGCACGAGGACTTTGCTTTAACCCATATAAGGATTTATGATGATGACAAACTTTCCCTTTCTCCCCTTGAGCAACAGACCCAAGTGGTTGCTCCATATAGACCTCTCCTGAAGAACCCCATGTAAAAAAGCATTTTTAATATCCAATTGGTGTAGAGGCCAATTATGAGTCGCCGCCAATGAGATAAATAGTCGGACAGATGTTAATTTAGCTACTGGTGAGAAAGTGTTAGAGTAGTCTATGCCATAGGTTTGAGCATAACCCTTAGCTACAAGACGAGCTTTAAGACGAGCAATAGATCTATCTGGATTAATCTTATCTGCAAATATCCATTTGCAGCCAATAGCTTTTTTACCTACAGGTAAACTTATCAATTCCCAAGTACCATTAGTGTCTAAGGCATTAATTTCATCTATCATTGCTGTATACCAACCAGGATGGGACAAGGCCTCGTGAAGAGTACGAGGAGAGGATACATTATCTATGGAGGTAACAAAGGAAAATGATGAAGATGATAGATGGTCATATGAGACAAAGGAGGAGATAGGATAAGTGCATTGTCGTTTACCTTTACGAAGAGCTATTGGAAGATCAAGATCACTTGAGGTTGGATCTGCTGAAGAAGAAGAGATTGGTGCAAGACATGAAGCTGGTGGATCTTGTTGTCGAGAATACACATGTTGAATTGGAGGCCGTGAGGTTGTCGGCAATGGCATTGATGGTTATGGTGTAGTAATTGAAGTCTGATAGGAAATTTCATATAATAGAATATCGTCCTCTTCTTCCTGTTTGGAGGTCTCAATGGATGAAAAGAATAGTGTGTTTTCTACAAAAGCAACATCAATAGATACAAGATACTTATCAAGTTCAGGACAAAAGCAACAGCATCCCTTTTGAACCCGAGAATATCCCAAAAAGACACATTTAAGAGATTTAGGATCAAGTTTAGTGACTTGTGGACGAATATCTTGAACAAAACAACTACTACGAAATATCCTAGGTTCAATAGGAAATAATGGCTTTGTAGGAAACAACACTTTATAAGGAATTTTTCCCTGAAGAACAGATGAAGAGAGACGATTAACTAAGAAACAGGCAGTGGAGATTGTATCAGCCCAAAACTATTTTGGTACTTTCACTTGAAATAAAAGAGCTCTTGCGGTCTCAAGAAGATGTCTGTTTTTCCTTTCAGCCACTCCACTTTGAGAAGGAGTACATACACAAGAAGATTGATGAAGAATACTATTTTGGAGCATGAATGTTTGGAATGATTGAGAGAAATATTCCTTGGCATTATCACTTCTTAATGTACGTACTGAGACATTAAAATGTGTTCTTATTTTGGCACAAAAAGTAGAAAAATGAGAAAACACTTCAGTAACGATTTTTCATAAGATAAAGCCAAGTCATCCATGAATAGTCATCCACAAAAGTAACAAAATATCGAAAGCTAGTTTTAGATACAATGGGACATGGTCTCCATATATCCGAATGAACTAATTCAAAGGGTTAACTAGCGCTTTTATTGATTCTAGGCAAACTAGACAAACGATGATGTTTAACAAAATGACAAGATTCACAGTCTAAAACAGAAACTTGATTAAATTGAGGATAAAGTTTCTTTAACAAAGCTAAAGAAGGATGTCCAAGACGACAATGAGCTTCAAAAGGTGTGAGAACGCTTGAACATGCAACAGAGCTTGGCAATTGTGTATGTAATATGTAGAGACCACCTGATTCATGCCATCTACCAATAATCTTCTTTGTCATGAGATCCTGACAGTGAGCAGGATAAAATGAGACAACAATTCATTGCTCGAGTAAGTTGGTTTATTGATAGTAGGTTAAACGAAAATTGTGGTAAACTTAACATAGATGACAAGGAAATGAAAGAAGTTGGATTAATTGTGCCAGATCCAAGAACATGTGATTTAGAGCCATCTGCAAGAGTAACAGTCATAGGAGATGTGTATGGTTGATAAGTGAAGAAGAGATTAGGATTACCTGTCATGTGATTTGTGGCATCAGAATCAATGACCCATTTGGAGGATGAGAAAAGAAGACACTGAGTCGGTTTACTTGATTCAACAATCGTAGACAAATGATGAGAGGAAGCTTTCAAAGGCTCTTGATACTGGGGAAATTTGGCAAACTCATCAGCGGAAACTGTAATCGTCCTCTCAAAACTGGGGACAGCCTCGGTAGAAGCAATATGTGCTGATGGTCGCTTCTGAGTACGATTTTGCAACTTCTTGCAAGTGCGCTTTGTGTGTCCTGAATCCTGATTCATGACAATAATAACATACTACTCCCTTGAATTTTGACTTCGAACATCTTCCCCATTTCCCACTAGTGAAGGAACGACTATTTTGACCAACAAAGGCACTATTGGATTGTGATGATGTAATAGGTATATGCTTTCTGTACGAAAAACCCTAGTAAAAGTCTCTTAAAGAGATGAAATCTCAGAACTAGAGAGAATCTGGGATTTGACACCATCAAATTTTGGACGAAGACCAGCCAAAAAACTCATTACTCCATTTGTTCCCGTTGAGCTTGCTGAGCTCTCACATCGGGACAAAATGGTAATAATACATTTAGCTCCTCATATATCTTCTTGAAGTTCATAAAATAGTTGGTAAGAGACTCATCAAGTTGTTCAGCACGATAAAAGCCTTCACATACATCATATATACGGGAAATATTTCGTCTTCCTAAATACATGAACTCCAAATAATCCATTAACTACTTCATGTATTCACAATGATCAACCAAAGATATAATCTCACTATTAATAGAATTTTGTAGTTGCAAAAATATCCTAGCATCATCACATACCATGCTTGTCTCGTATTATCTGCTGGAGGATTTTTAGTAAGGTGATCTTCTTTTTCAATACTTCGCAGGTATACTCGTACTGTTACTCCATGTAATAAAATTATTTTCATTCACTTGTGTTCTGTAATCTTTGTGCATATTGGAATCATATCAAATACAGACTTATTGTCTGTTGTTTCCATTTTCAATCTTTATACAAAATACCCATTAGAAATTAAACGATCAGCCAAAACACCTATTGTCCCTTTCGCAAAACACAACAAATCACGAGAATCCAAAATATATCCAAGTAGTAACAGATAATGACAACAAACAGCATCCAAATATATCCTAAAGACAAAGAACTAGAATCCCAGCAGCCAAATTTAACTCAAAGGAAAAACCACGAGAGGCATAACAAGCACGCATCAACAGCCGTGAGTTAATTTCCACCAAACAAACTTCCAACAAGAAGCAAGGTGGTCTACCCAATATCAATAGAGGTATAATCAACCTTACCAAAGACGTTGCAAAGCTTCGAATGGCGGAAGAACGCCTCTACGCGCCGTCACAGAGCGGAAGGGTCGAAGGCTGTAAGTGGTGCGTGAGACATACGCTCGCGTCATTTGGTCGTTGGACTTCGGGGGTGAGCCTATCGGCGGGTGCTCTTGCTTCCTTGGCCAGCGGTGACGAAAAAAAAAAAAACTATATATATATATATCTCTCTCGCATTCACTCACTCACATGAAGAACACGTTGCTCACTTGGGCAACTTCAACGAACGGAAAAAAATATTTTATATATATATACATGTGAAGGCGCTGATACCATGTTACTAGAAAAAATAATTCTGAATTTTTATGACTGTTGGTATATCCTACCTACTACAATATTAATTACATTACATAGGGAACATAACACTATGACAGGATGAGACTCAGTAAAGTTGTCTAAATTGGTCTCAGTAGGCTAGTGCAAGATCTTGCCTTGCAATTTTGATTGGCGAAGATCTGGTTGGCTGACTTTGTTCTTTACATGCCCCATATATACATATGTGACTAGATTCTTGCCTCTTTAAGTTCTTTGATTGTAAAAGGGTAAGTTTACTAATTCTTAGAGGTTGGTCATGGGGTTAAGGCTTAAGCATTGATGAAAAAACTTAATATACAATATTATTATATTATCGAAGTGTTTGTGATATGTTAAACTAAGGTAGTTTAATTGATGAAGACATGCTATTTATGGTAAATTATCAAATATTTAAATGAGGCGACAACTTAGAATAAATTTGGATAAATGCAAGTATTCTTGTCTAAGGAAGTTATTTCTAAGATCCTTTATAGCAAACGATGGGTGGAGTGTGCTAATGGGCTAATGAATGAGTCCACAAATGAGTTAGAACTACTTATAAATAATGTCACCTACATGCAGTGACGATACTAGCGTACCATTGGAACCAGAATGGATAAATAAAGGCTCATCAGCAGTACTAGATTGAAAACCAAGTTAAGAGAGAAAGATAGCATGATGTTGAAACCAAGAACGACAAATTTGTTTCAAACCATAAAGAGCCTTTTTGAGATTACATAGATAATGTGGATATCTAGCATTAACCAAGCTTGATGGCTGTCTAATATATACCTCTTCCTATAGAATACCATGAAAAAAGGCATTTTTAATATTTAACTGGCAAAGGGATTGTTTTGAGATGATGCTACTAAGAGATTGTAATAGTAATGGATTTAGCCAATGTAGAGAAAACTTTTCCCAAAAATTAACACCTTGATGTTGCTTATATTCTCATGCCACAATACATGTTGTAAATCTTTTAAGAAAATCATTAGTACAGGCCTCGACTTTATGCACCTATTTGTAGCCAATAATATTAGCACTGGATGGTGGAGGCACAGGCTTCCAAGTATCACTGAAGGAGAGCATCATACTCATTGTTCATAGCTTCAATCTTCCCAACATGCAGAGTAACTTCTCTCGATGATTGATCTCGTTGATGAGTAGAACTAGGGGAGACAAGTGAAGCAATGGGCTTAGTATGAGATGAAGACGTACATAAGGAACATGTGGTTTGAGCATGGTGGAATAGTGCACGTTTGAGTTGGATGGTTTGAGAGAGTGACAATGGAATAAGTGATTGGAGGAAGAGGGGTTTGAAGCAGCTGTAACAAACCCTGTGATATTCTATATTCAAGTGCAACAATACATTAATGGAGTAGACTGTTCATCCACATGACTACTCCTAGGAACCTCGATAAGATCATTAGTATCGTAGTAGGGAGAGCAAAGAAGGCGTTTCTATGGCTCAAGTTAAATGCAAATTGGTATGTGGTAGGGAAATTTGGAGGATTTGATCGTAACATGCAAAATAAGTAGCTGAAAGATAGAACATGCTTTAAAAGGATATGGGGAGATAACACCAATAAACAACATGTTGAGAAATAAAAACCTTCCTTGAAGGTGGATATTCTCAAATGAAAGGAAGAAACAAGAAAGAGAATTTAGAAGATGTTTTTGTGGTGCTGCATCCCAAATGCTCTAAAAGCAAAAACACCCAGACTAATAGTAATGTTTGTAGGTAAATATTAATGTAATTTTTCATCATTAGACATTTTTCAAGATCACTAATTGTAACCTTGTGATTATCTTTGGCTCAATAAGACTTCCTTCATAGGAACCTCTATTTCCCTGTTGATTTTCACGAGAAGCACTGAAAGTAGATGACTCAATGATAGATTTGATGGAACTACGAACATCGCTTGAATGCTAATCATACTTTTTTTTTCCCCATTCGGTAATTATGGGTAGAAATCATTACTGAAAAGAACAAGAAAGATGGAGCTCTATAAAATCCTATGGTGATGGTGGTGGTAAGGTTCTATATTCTTCTGGATGACAATGTAATGTTACCATTACCGGTTCACATTCACTTCCACGTTCCCGATGGAATGCAAATTTTGTCCAACTTACTTTATTTTGAGGATACAAAATCAGATATTAATATATTTCCTTTATTTAGAAGTCTAAAGTTTTCTCAAGCTGGAATACTATACCAGTGGTGGTCTCCAAAATGTTTTTTTTATCACGATCCACAGTCTCTAGCAAAGCTTTCAATTTCTTAAAAGAATATGTTGTAACATGGTTGGAGATATTGTAGTAACAAGTCATAAATGAACTATGTTATCTTTTTCTTGCCAAATTTTTAGATTTAAAGTTACAAATATATTCTTTAGAATTACTAATGCAATCTTTAGTAGCGACTTCAACAAATTCAGTAGGTGCAAGTCTTAGCAATCGGATGTCCAAGAACCTCAAAAGTAGGGAGAGAATTTGTGAAAGGGCAAATTTTATATTGAGCTAAGTCCACAATTAATTTAGTTTATTTGGACTTGTCTCTATAGGCTAAGTGATAGGGCCTTAGAGCTTGGTTCATAATTGGATGATTAAAGGAGATTTGACTTGGTGAGCTTGAAATAGGATTATTCAACCGATTTATCTGCTTTTAACCTCTCTCAAACAAGCTTACTCATTCAGTAAAGTAAAGGAGGGCTATTGGTCTTAAGCCCATGACAATGTAATACCATCTGTTGATCTGTTGATTGTTAGATTTGTTGAATATCATCATGCAAAGAATTTATAAATACTCAGTCATATTCTCATCTAGAACTTTAAAAGCTCTAGAGATTAGAGAAATAGTGGAAAACCGTGAATCCTTCACTTTGAGAGATGAAAAGGTGCTCAAACGAAGAACAAGTCCATACGTAACTGTGAACAATATTCCTGCACCTGTTATAAGTATGTTTGAGCTCCTGAAATTGCCTATTTCAACTCTTTGTAGGTCCTATCAAGTGTCATTCAAGCCTCTCTCCTATGAGGTCATGTGTAGCATGAGATTCATATAGCTTTCATGTGACAATATAAACTAGAAACCCACATCTACACAGTGCAAATTACCTTCTTGTAGGGGAAGAAATTCGTCTGAGTGAGTTCAATTTTAAGGAGCTTTTGATAATGAACATAAGAAGGATTGAGATCAAAGAGGAAGCCATTACTGTTGGAAGCACATGAAGTTGCATGACTAAAACATAAAGCAGAGGACTGACCGGCATTGTACGAGGACTGAATGACAATGTATATGGTTGGGTAGAGCTGCGTAGTGCGGTTGGAGTGTAGTGACGTGGTGTGTGTGTACAATGGTGTTGCTTGGTTATTGAATTAGCAATATCGGCACTTTGTGGATTGATGGCGTGAGCCAAGAGGCTCTGATTCCATGAAGAAATTTAAAATACAATATATGGTATAATTTAAGTGTTATCTAATATGTTGAATGGGTAGTTTTATAATAAAACATCATAGATACAAGGGTGGTGATAATTCACAATCTATACAAGTAAATCAAAATATTCTTAGAATGTTGTTTCCAGTAGTTTAAAATGAGAATGGTGTCTACTGTGCTTTTTCTAATGTAAAATAAAAGCTGGTTCTACATCATATTCACGGGCACATGATTTGCTCTTGAAGCAGTGTGTTTTTTTTTTTTTTTACTTTTTTTTTCTTTTTTAAATAGGAAAAAACTGCTGTGGAAACTGTTAGGCACTAGGAAAAAATATAATTAAAGGAAGTATTAGTATAGTTAGTATTAGTGATATGATAGTTCAAGGAGATTAATCAAATGTTGCCATGTGGCTCATATTATAAGAGAAATAGTATATGTAGGGTTGAGGAGGAGAGAGAGACTAGCTGGTCATTTTCTTACTTCCTTTTAGAGGATGAATAGGAGCTTTAAGCTTTGTGTAAGGAGCAATGTGCCCTGGAAAGCTTGTATCTCTTATCTTATATTCAATATCATTAATATTTTATTTTCTGGTCTCTATCAGAAACCCCAGAACTATAGCCTTGTTATGTTTGAGTCAGAAACTAGGCAGTCTGGTCTTAAAAGGCTTTTGAGCCCTATTGAATTTAACATGATTCTCAAGTATACCAATCTGGGACCCTTCATACATTCAACGTTTTATAAAATCCTATAAAAAGGTAGTCTAGAATGGTTCCTGATCTCCCAACGTGAGGCAAAAATGCTAGTACTTATATGTCCTGCTTCGAGAGTATCCATTGTAAAAGCAATGGTAAAAGCATTTTGTCCAATGCTAAAAGCTCCAGTCATTGTGGTTTTGTGAATTATTCCCGCACTAACTCTTCTAATGAAAGTGGTGGTTTTTTCCCCCTCTCCTGTAAGGGGAAGTGGTCTAGTCTTACGTATCACATGGCCTTTAAAGTTTGGTTTTGTTGGAACTGAGATTATAAGAGGGAAGTTTATGACATCTCATATCTATACAAGGAACAGATAAGCTCGATGGATCAACCTAGTTATTAAGAGGCAGCAAATTACAAATTGCATTAGTCACTGGGTTCCATATGACTATGGTCACACTTTTGGGAGCCAGCTATAAACATAGGTTAAACTTGATTATGCATGGCTCTTGTAGAGTGGTTCATTTGTTTGAAGGTAGCAGATAATTATTTCATCAAAAAATAAATTGATAAATGGGTAAGAGAGAGCAATTTACATAATGGAGATGTACTTGGGAGAACTTGTTCTTAGCTTCTTTGGTTGTGAGGGCAAAGCTTCTTATATGATTTGGTACTGTCTAGCATACTCTTTGCTGCAACTTTATATCGAATGCCTTTTCATCTGTCTAAGCAATTCCAGTGCCTGCTGCTTTGTGTATGTATTAGCCTTTTCCAATTGTGTTGTTTGTTCAGGGTTTCTCTGAAGTTAATTTGTTTTCATGATCTTGCATCTTCATTTTTTCCTTTTTTCTGATCGAGATATTTCTATGTATAATTTCAGATAAAAACACAATGATTATTGAGATGATGGACTAGGCAATGTCATGTCACTTGTTTGGATAACCAAATTTCTATAATTCCCGTGGGCCTCTTTTTTTCCGACATCAGTTTTGATTACTTTCTTTCAAAGTCAATTGAAAATTCATGAACGTGGTATTTGTTATTAACATAAATTAAATTCAAAGCATATAGCCACATGTAAAGCTATTTTGATCATAAGTCCTTTCATTATCTCTTTGGTCTTTTTGTGTAAATTTTTTAATTTGAAATCAATTGCTTCATAGGCTTGTGAAAAAGCCCTTGATTCAAGATATAGCAAGTTGCAAAGGAATGCAACACTTCTGAAGCGACAGTTGACTTGGCAGTATGAGCTTCTTCCTCAATAGCAGCAGATGATATGTACCTTTTATTTGAAGTATAAATTGATGGTACTTTTTTTAGCAATGTAATCTGGTAAGTTGTTGCAACTAGGTTTAATGGTCATTTGAGAAAGAAAGGGGTCAGTGGCCACATCAAGGTTAGTTATGAGGAGAAAACCCTTGCAGTAGAGGTAAGTCATTTTGCCTTTTCGTATATTATCTTTCCCGTGATCATCACAGGCTTGTAGTTATTAATCTTGGTTTATACCTTATGCTTCTTATCCGATACATCAGTATTCTCATTATCGTCCCTGACCTTCCTTCATCAGGTGAAGATGCCTCAAGATGCATCAAGCAGTACTGTTCGTGACACTAGAGGGCTTTCAGGTTGTCATCATGCATGTTTAAAATGTAGTTTTTTGGGAATATCATTGAAGTTTGTATGTAGATGTCAAAGATGGTCCGCCTCAGCAGGCTGTATGTGCTCCATTTTTAACTAAATATTCTTTGCTCCATCCTGGTTGCTGACACAAATCTGGAGCCTAAAGGTTTAGTAATCTGAGGTGGTAGTTAAAGAAATAAACCTAAAACATGGATTCTACCTGTGCTTCACCATTCTGCTAGTATTCTGTCTTATGAAATGTAAGGATCATTCTTCAGAGATTACATTAATCTTCAAAGAACGTTGCTTATGACGTGGAAGAGTCTAGATTATATGTTTCTTTTGGATACCAAATAAATAAGGCATTGTTTCAGTTTAGTCTCTTGCGTAATGCTCTAATTTTGCTTTAAATCATTTGTTTGATTGTCTCAACTTGGATAACAGCTTATATTTCTTTTGCATGTAAATTTTTTTTTTTGGTTAATCTCTTATAATAGTCCCCAGTCAAAAGGATGTTGGTCTATTCCTTAAAAACATCTGAGGAAAGAACGTGCTTGCTACAAAGAATTCTCATGACCGAAACTTTAATTTTGTTGCCTTTTTATCTTGCTACGGATCAGGTGGAGAGCGATCCTTTTCAACATTATGCTTTGCGCTGGCTCTTCATGAGATGACGGAGGCTCCTTTTCGTGCAATGGGTAGTTTGATGTTTTTTGGTCAGTTTTTGTGTCCTGACTTCTTTTCCTCCTTCTTGGATTTTGGAATGTCCAGCACAACTTGTAGATCAGAGATAATGACAACTGGACAATGCAATTTTCAGGATGCAGTTAGCCGAAAATCAGCTTAGACACACTTGTTGATTTTGCATTGGCACAAGGATCACAGTGGATATTTATTACTCCTCATGATATTGGGTAATTATCCTTCCTGTGCTCTTGTCGATATAAATGTTTTTTTTTTCAACTTTTTTGTGTAAGGCTTCATTATTGATATCTTCACCCTGCTTGATATATATACACACACATTACACCTTCCATAAAGATTTACTCTCTATGGTTCTGCTACAAATATCCATAACAATAGTGAAGCAAGCCTGGTTGAAGTCTGTTGTTTGATGTTTGTTGAGTAAAAGATGGTCCGGAATTTATTATTTTTTTGAGAATGCATGTTTAGCAGTATATAATTAAAGAATTATGGAAATCATTAACAGCAGGGAATAATGGTGATTATTAGGTATATGTAGAGAGGGATAGAGACAACTACGTGTATTCCTGAATGTGTGGTATGTGCATCTCGCAAGAATCACATAGTGGAGCAAAATGCTTGCTGGCTCTTTTTCAAGTTATGTTTGATTGTGAAGACACTGGATATAGCATTTTGAAATATTCACCATTGAGCTCAATGATATAAAAGGTCATGAAATGCATATATAATTGGAGATTTCGAGTATGGAGTTTATTGTTATTGCGTCAACTGCTTAGAACTTGAAAGGACTAACCCATGGCAATATGTGCGTGCGTATATATCTGTATACCATTTTAGCTTTCTTAATGAGGAGCGGTCTCCAACTGAGACAAGTCAGCATGCAGCGATTGAGTACAAAAGCTATACAATAGTACCGGAATATTCAAGTATCTGATTTACCTTGCTTTCCATGCAGTATGGTAAAAACGGGTGAGAGGATCAAGAAGCAACAGATGGCTGCTCCTCGCAGTTGATTGAATTCCATGAAGGTCATCTTGTAAAGTATCACAATTTTTTGATCAAGATCGCCTGTAAATGTGTAAAAGTAAATTAATTATTATCTCAAATGGTCCAGAATGACATCCATATGCTCTGAGGATAACTAAACTTGAGGAGTCTGATGAATGTCCTATCTTCCGGATCCTAGGAATTCGAGTGAATGCTCCTGTATATATATCCTTCTAAATTTGTATGCACAATTTTACGGAGGGAAACATTGATCCTTTTGGCTAATCTAGCATCCCTCTCCTAGATTTCATAAAATACAAGCTCTTATGTTCAATTTTATAATGCAAGAATATGAGTTTAATGCCAATCCGAATCATGAAAAAGATGGATAGCTGGAAATCTGAGTCAATTAGGTATTGTGTGAGTCGATCTAACATGGAGCTTCTTAGTTGTTTTTAGTATGGACATTGGACAGAATAAGACACAACATCGCTTGCATTGATATCCAGCCATTTTTATCTCGTAGTAGCTCTGAGCTTCTATACTCTTCGGTGCTGTGGCTATATAAAATTCCTTAGCTTGTCCTGGGGTCTTAAGTACTAGTGATCTGTACTTCAACAATCGAAATTCTGAGCAAAAGCCATTGCTAAAGCCACCTCACTTGGATAGCTATATAATAATTACGTTAGTTTTTTTGAAAAGATCCCAACTCTGAGATTAAAATCAATCCTAATGCAGATGGCCTCAGACCAATCAACAAGAGATTGCTTATGTTCCTAGACTAGGGTCATAACTGGCTTTGGTCTATACAATTGGACATAATGTAAAGCTTCAGTTCAAGTCAATTTGAGTTTGAATGGATTTAGGTTTTTCATCTTTAGTTCCTGCTTTATCTAAGGTATTACGAAATTCCTCCTCACACTGTTTCACACATTTTACTTATTGAATAACATCTATTTTTGATAACCTATGGATAAATGTGCAAGCATGTTTTAGCTTGTTTAAGTAATAGCAATGAGATTCCCCAATGTCATGCTAAGATTTCCTTTAAATTTGTCACAAGCTTGATGAGTTATCAAGAACCTTGAGCGCAAATCATTTGAGTAGCTTGAGCGCAATTTAATTGCAGTGAGCTTGATTCAGTATGAATGTTCAATACATGTTAGAATAAGTAATTATGTTAGTGTAAGAGTAATTTTATTTTCATGTTAACAACATATATAAAATATCGTGATGAAGTTTATGTAACTCCAACACCTTTTTATCAAAATAATATGGTATCAAAGTAAGAGATCTTGTGTTCGAATCTTTGCATACCCGTTATAGCCCTTAGTAAAATTAAGTTGTTTCAGCCCACAATTAAAAGGGAGCGTCATGATATAAATATAATAGCCTATGCCATATTTAGAAGCTTGAGTTTTTAGATTAGATAGTGGTGGTGCTAGCCTTAGTAATATAAATCATGTAATGAGCAAGTATATCAGTTCATTTACAACCCCATTTTCTTTTGCCAAGCTTCTACACTAGCAGACGATCACAAACTACATGCAATGGTGATTCATTCACGGACCCTAAAAAAGGCAGCTTGCGTTATGCCATTCTCAGGCATCTTCGGGTAGTAATGACACGAATTCACAAAAGCCCAAGTCATTCATACTCTTTACGGGACCAGACATTTCTGAATTTTATACCTAGGTTTAGACATCAGCACGGGGCGGTTCCGAACGCGAACCGCCCGAACCGTCACGGCGGTTCCTGAACAGGGAACCGCTCCGTGGGTGACGGTTCGAACCGTTTAAGGACCCGCCGGTTCCGGCGGGTCCAACGGTTCCTCGTGGTGGAACCGGCGGTTCCAACCCGCCAGGAAAAAAAAAAAAAAAACAACGAAACAGGAAAATGAAAAGGAAAAATGGGAGCGTGCGCGGGCTGGATTTGGGAGGTGAGGGGGTGCAGGGCGTAAGGGGGGAAAAGGGGAAGGAGGAGTGCAGGGGGAGAAGGGGGGGCAGGGGGCGGGGGCAGGGGGGGGTAGGGGTGGGGGCAGGGGTGGGTAGGGGGTGGTGTAAGGGATAGGGGCCAGGGGTAGGGAAAAAAAAAAAAAAAAAACGAAACAGAACGTTTATTTTGTTTTCTTTAAAAAAAAAAAGAAAAAAAAAAAACGGTTCCACGAGAACCGGAACCGGAATCGCAGAACCGGCGGTTCCTTGGAACCTTGAACCGCCCGGCTCTGGCGGTTCGGTTCGGTTCACATTTCGTGGAACGTGAACGGCGGTTCCGGTTCGGGTCAGAACCCGTAAGAAAACAGTGCGATGTTACCTAGGTTGTCTCAAAGTTGACACAAGCGAAGCTTTGTAAGCTGCAACTATGACGTGTCTGTTTCACAAAATCATTGTTTTTGGATTCGTAGATATTTGTATGGTTAAAGATTTATAATATTAGGCATCATAATAATAATACCAGATCGCAATAGTGGCTAAAGGGATAAGGAACAAAATAATAACAATTTTTTTTAATTACACAATTATTGCAAAGGCAAAAATAATCCAAAAGATAGCAACTTGACCTTTTTTTTTTTTTTTTTGGAGAGACGGGGTAGTGATCTTGTCTCTTCAAGAGACGGGGTTCGTTATTTGCACTAACCTCGTCTTTTGAAGAGATTATATCGATTACTTGCAATTTTGTTTTTTCAAGAAACGAGTTTAACTTGCTTATCTATGATATTATTTTTGATCTAACAAGGTTTATGTAATTTTTTTGAGAAAGTTATTATTTTTTTCCTTATCCCAGTGGCTTAAGCCGTAAGTGATGTCGGAAGAGTATTATTAAATTATTGTTGTCACTTCCCCTTGTTACGGTCACTTGCTATTATGAGCCACTATTAATGATGATTTTGGAACCAAAGCTTTTATAATCCAATATGAACAAAAGAAATTATATAATTACTGACTCATTCAAATAAAATTATAAAAAAAATAATTATCAAAATATCAATACAAAATCGCATGTAGTACATGCGATTTATACATAAATATATCGGATTATTCTTCAAAGATACGATTTAGTACTGTAGATCTTTTGTTGAATCGTATTTTATATATGCAATTTATTAAGTAAAATATGAATCACATAACCTAAATGCGATTTTGCTTTGACATTTTAATAATTTTTTTTGTATAATTTTTTTTTACAGTTTATAGATATGTGTTTCATCTTGAATGGACACGGCTATTTTAATGGGATTGATTTAGGTTGATTCATCCCTTCCCCTAAGTTGTGAGATAATTGGTAGAAAAAGAAGAAAAATCTTTTCAAATATATTAAAGCTTTGATTATAATAAAAATCAAGAAATAAAAATCATAACCATTATATACAGAGTAACCATGATCTACACAATAATATATACTTTATAAGACGTTTAAGTCCAACGCATAGTATCACAAATCATTTGCATAGTGTCGATTGGAGATCCCCAGCAGTTTTCAAATGGTTGCTAGCAGCGTAGCAATCATATGGATGGAGGTGGCGGTGGATGAGGTTTCCATGGCGCTTGTTCTTATAGGTTATGACTTGTTTTCAATCTCCCTATTTACTTTATTGATTTATGTATTTTATATCATATCTTAAAATTAAACATATTTAATAATACAGTACAATTATTACCTAACTAAGAATTTGTTAAATTTAAGTATCATGAACAAGCAACCTGGTACCATTTGTCATTTTATAATGAAATATACAAGGTATTGAATTAAACGAATGGGCCTAATATGTTCATTTCCAGAGGTTGAGGGTTTAAAATGAAGGAGAATAAAGTTGAAGGACTCGACTAAAAAAGTAATAACCTTCCTGGTCTTTTTCTTTTTTTCCAATTTTTTCTCTAAAAAAATTTCTTGTCAAAGATAAATGATACGTATTCGTCTTATGTGATTCAAAGCACGTGACTCTTTCCATAAGTGTGTTATAGCAACTGCTAATGCAGATAATTTCAAGCACTTATATTATTATTTATTATTTATTATATTAAATTTAAAATTGTGAGGTTAAGTAAAATTTTAGTTAAAAATAAAAAGATAAAAAAAATTTCCACAAATTAAGGTGCCACAAATAAACGGCTGGAGTATTGGATAATAATGATAAAGAGTGTCGGATTTTTATTTATATTAGGTAATTTATTGGTATTGGATCTGTGTTGGTTCGGTTTGATCAGTTTATAAAGTAAAACTATTAGTTTTTAATTTGGTATTATATTTATATCGATTTAATATTAGTTTAATATCAATTTGATTTGAAAACGAAACCAAAATGAACTTGGTATCCAAACAGGCAATCAATCGCAAAATACTGTTCACCAAAGACTCTGAAGGATTACAACGACAAATTATAATTGCACCTTAAAACCATTTTTAAGTATTGGAGCATCCTATAAAATTCCAAAAAATATGGCTTCTTTACCGTCGAAAATGTATATTGAACTCTTATAAACGCCACCAAAACCCTAGAAGCGTATTCACTATTAAATTATCTTTTAGTAATAATTATTGTTTAATATGTAATTAATATTCTTAATTTCCAAGGGCTTGGAATTTGGAAAGTCAAAAACAATAACGTACATAGCTACCCGGTTCCCAAAGATTCCTTGATACTGAGGATCTGGTGCCTAGGAGAGTATGCAACTGTAATATCGATAGGATGGAGATAATGCTAAATTGAATTGGACCTCAACAAATAACATATTGCACTAATTTAATCTCACATGTACCAAATTTTGTATCGCAGACTAAACGGGATTCTGACCGCGGTTTCTTATGTAGCCTTGGTTTTGGATCCATAGTATTCTTTCTTATTTCAATAATCTTTATACGTTTCTTTTATTCATTGATGATATATCGGTCATCATTATTGATTTTTTCATTCGATTTGCTTCCAACATCTTTTTACACGTTTGCGATGTTCTTTCTCCTTTATTGTTTCAATTTCTTTATCTTTCAATTCATTGACAATAGATCCATAATTTATTCTCATCAATATGCGACAAATTTTAAGAATTATTTGAATTTATGTATAAAAACAACTTGTGAATGTAGAGATATTTGAATGATAAGAAATTATAGTGAATTTAACAGTAAAAAACTTATTAATTTTTAAATATTCACAGATAAAGAAATTAAAAACAGAATTTTGATGTTGCTATAACCATAAGACAATATATTAATTTAGGTAGAACCCAAATTTTTTATTTTGGCCAAAATGATTTTTTTTAAATTAAAATGCATTTTGAGGTCCCATAATCTGACAAAAGTCAAAAAAAAAAAATGAGTTGCTTTCAAAAGCATCTTAATTTATCAGCTAGCAATGCTAAATGGCAATAATTCGCGTGGGTATTCGAGTTAAGCATCTCCGATAAAGCTGGTATAAGTATAAATATACAAAATTTACTTTACAATTTTCATTTACAAAACATAATATAGTGGTCTTTAATAATGTAGTGGTCTTTAATAAATATTGCTATAAACAAAATGCATCCTTATTTTAAACTAAATGAATACAAATAAAAAGCAAATATTTTGCAACAAAACATATAGTACAATAAAATCAAGTCTTTAAGTATTATACGCCATACGTGAACATGCATACAACACATGAGCTTCTTACAAATACCTTTACTATCTTCTTTATGTCCTATTAGATATGTGGGAACCCACTTACTTACTGTGCTATAAATTTTTTGGTTAATGTTATTAATTATACTGAATTTTGATAAAATATATTTATAAACTTAAATTTTAAAATTAATCAATTTAGTACATAAACCTTAAAATTGATCAATTTACTATATGAAAGAATTTTTCTTGTACACTAATAATACATCTATTAAGTTATTTTAGGTATCAAATTGATCAATTTTATAATTTTTTAAGTATTAAATTGATCAATTTTAAAATCTAATACTAAATTGATCAATTTCAAAATTTAAATACTTAATTATCTATTTTTACATCCCTAAATATTTATATATACTTTTTAGCCACAAACTTCACCGTACCAAAACCAAAGAGAAGCCACAAACTGAACTGGGCCAACTATGAGAATCTTGATTGGACAGTGATAGGACTTTATCTATCAAATAAATTTATATTAGCACGCCCAATCATCACATTCTTTCAAGATCCTTCAACCTGCTATTAGTTGTACAAAATTTGTTGCACGTCTTAGGTAATTACATATACGGCATGATAATTTGCTTATTTATCACGTATTATAAAATAATATTAGATGAATTTTAATCTTATGCTTTCCGGGGTGGGGGGTGGCATTTATAATTTAGGAATACTCACAATTAAAAGTGCCATCGAACCACTTTATCTTAACATCTATTTAGTAAACGTATTTAAGTTTACTTATAGCATGCATGCACATTTCCCCAATTAGTGTTATATATAGCACTCCTTCCTACTTTCTCTCTCTCTCTCTCTCTATATATATATATATATATATAGTCAACCTAGTTTTAAATTTCTTATTTCATGTTGGATTTCAGCGTTGCTTATACTATTGCAATTGTTATGTCAAGAACCACTCAATAGTCTAAATACCAAATTTGCTAGATTAGCATAATTATGAAATTATTAATTTAAATTAGGCCTTTTTTACCCGCTATACGTATAATAATTAGTGGATATGACCTTAATTAATTTTGGGAAAATTATCATTACTCTAAAAATGATATAATTCAAAACACAAAATTAAATCACCATCTACATTCGCTAAATTACATTTTAGATCCTGAATTACTATCAATTACATGAATGACTCAATTTACATGCATAATGTTGGAAATAAAGGCCCACATTACATTTTGATAAGATAAAACAATTGCATGATCAAAATTATAACCTAAGATCAATTTGCACCAATTAATATAACTTGCAATTTGTGTAAAATTCATCTTAAAAGGTGAAAAACATATTTTTCTTATTTTTTGAATGGTTAAGTGTTTTATTAAAGCTAAAGAAAAATCTTAAATTTGCCTTTGCCTTGCATAATAATGAAGTTGCATGGTAACTGACGTCTAGATGCTAAGACGTAGAGCTCGGATGCTAGTATGATTAGGAGGCTTGATGATGTGTTGATCAAGGCTTGCAGCAAGGCGTATATATGCTAGAGCATAAGGTTTAGAGGGCACCTTGATTAGACATGGTCAGAATGCTTCTAATAATGTAATAATGATTTAACGTTTGGGTGTCAAGGTAAAGTGTGTAGATGGAAGGTGTGTTTCAACATGTATAGATTGCTTTTGACTTTATGCATTATTGTTAGGGTTTGAATCCATGGCATCCGATTGATACTTACCTTTTATTTTGTTATATGTAGGCTTGTTGCAAATGACTTGGAGAAGAAATGGGGATGGTGTTCAATTTCCATATTGCATCCCACTGATAGTCAATGGTACTTGGATGATACACATAGAAAACTAATCGTTGGAGTCATTTAATGCAGGGGCAAATGTGTAAAAAATTGTGCTATGACTTGTTTTTCTCTCATACTTATAAATATAGAGCTAGCGAATTGTATGAAGTTAGTTGAGGTTATATCTTACCATTAAGTTCCTTTTTATTATTGTAATCAAACTTCTTATCTCTTATTCATTTTTTGCAAACTTGTAAAGAGTGAAAAATTTAGTAGTACTCTTATGGGTAATTTCGTAAATTGTAAAGAAGTATTGCACTCTTGTAAAAGTGTTGAGATTATATTGTGGTGTTTGTGTGTAGCTCCAAGTGAGCAAAAATTTGAATGATAGATAAAAATGGTGTGAAATCCTACATGGGAGGTGTTCGTGTCTCTTGAGAGTAGAAATTGGTCGAACTCCACGTTGAGTCTAGACTCAATGTCTTTATGCTTAACTAGTTTGATTCTCATTATTATTATTATTATTTTTTTACCATTTTTTGAATAAAATTTAAAATGGGTTAATACAGTGTTAACCTCAAGGAGCGAATTGAGTTTATTTTAGTGGAATTTCACATAATTATTACCATATTTCATCTAATTTAGGGCTACTATAGTCATCCTAAGTTAAATTCAACATTGAATTTAAGAAAACCATCTTTCTATTGATTTCACAAAATTAGCAGTTTTAAATAAATAATTTAAATAACTATCAAATCCATATCTTTTCGCAGTCCGACTCCAAATTTGCAAAAATATAAATAAAATGCAGCTTACCCCTACAAAAATTATTTAATCACTATCAAATAGGGAATTTTCTAAAGGAAGTAGTAAAATTATTAATATGGAAATACAACTAAAATTCTAGGCGAAATGAGAGTTTTCTTCAATTTTTAAGAAATAAATACATTGATCGATAGTTTAAGCCAATAATCTAAGTGCCTCTCTTCTAAAAGCATCCTATACGGTGGAGTTCCCCCATATGAGCTATTAGCCAAAAAGAGCAAGTGGAGGACAATCTGCTATTTGAATTCCATAATTTTAATATGTATAATGAAATATAAATTTTTGAAATAATCATCTTAATTTTAGACAAAAATTGGACGACGGTCGGCAATATTGCAGAGACAACTTGGTAATAACCTTTTTAGGTGTGCCTGGGGATCCCTATGTCGGGTTGGGTCCTAATTTGGATTTTGGGAAGATGGAATAGCCTAGTCTAGGAGGGAACCAATTCTTTTTAGTTGAACTTTAGACTGCTGATTTACATGGTAGGTTTAATCTTGGATCGGGTCGTCAACCAGACGAAAAAAAAAAAAAATTGGGTAGCAAAAATTTTAACTACATTATTCATACATTATTTTGCTAATGAACTCAAAATTTGTTGCCACTATGTTATTAGTAAACTACTTTAGGATTTAAAGTGTGATTGGCAATTACGTATACTACAAGTAACGAATTCACATTCGTTAGGAAAAGAAAAAATAGAGAAGTTTACTCGGAAGAGTGAAGGAAACATTCAAATGAAGTTAGCCACTAGTTTCTAAAATACAAAATACAAATAGTCAAGGGTGATATGAAACCATACCTCAGTTATATGTGGTATGCAGTACAAAAAAAATGTATCAAGAGTGTTTTGGCCCTAAGGGTGGGGGAAAGTATTTTATTACAATTTTTAGGGTCATTTGAAGGTGTCTATGTAGCTGCTAATCAAAACTAAATCACCATCGTTTGCTTATTTATTTATTTATTTGTTGTTTTTAACTTTATCGTGTTGGTTTAGTTTAATTAAAAAATGTGGAGCCGATTTTCTATGATTAACCAACTTTAAATAATTTTGTAAAACACATAGGTCATGTAAGTTGGATTTGTCATTTATTGAACAATTAAAAAAAAGGCCTATGCAATTTTGAAAACATCAATTAATTTTATTTTAAATAAAAACAAATGTGCCAATTTTTTATGTGACAAACATTTTCTTTGTAATAAATTGATGATAGAATTTACATTTACTTACCTTATGTTCTTTAGAAGTTGATGTCGCAGTACTTCCACTTGAGGAGTTGTAGTCACTAAAATTGTCATCCTTCTTGCTAGTCATCTAAATGATGTCTTGTATGCATCAAACCACCTTGTCCCAATACCGTGCAAGCTAGAGCTTCAGCAATAAGGGGTGATAGTTTTTGCTGTGATCATCCAATATGTTTCCTTCACGGTTGAAAATCTGCTCCATTACTACTATTGATCCTTGTGATCATTTAATATATTTCCCACTTTATTACTTCCCTTAGTTCAATATGTCAAAGTTCCACAAAGTGGTGTTGTCGCCACCCTCGAACTCAATGGAAAGATAATTATCAATCTTTGAGCAGATCTTGTTTTTGCTTCTTCCTCTATACTTCGTCCATGTTTGTTGCATTAAATATAGATCTTGTAAAGCTACTTCACAAAAACTTGATGAGTTGATTGCGGTTAGCAAAGGAATTAAAACTTGACCACTATATATATAAGAAAATTGACTATTCAACTAAGTTAAAACAATTTTTGTCTTTTGTACAACAAATGTAACATTTACAGAGTACATATCTTGAGTATTTGATAATTGATATACACTTTTATAACACTCTTCCAAAAATATGTTTAGACCTTCCACTCTACATCATAGATCTAACAACCACATAATATTATATCATTGAAATCTTCTTGTAGAATCTTAGTTACTTGCATGTTATATGGCAGAAACTCATTTGGAAGATTGTGTTGTACTAAGGCTTGTACAATATATTGACCAAGTTAAGAGCCTTAAGCAAGAAGAAATAACAGTAGGCTGTAAATTCGTGAGAATGTCTTTATAAAATTGTAAAAAAATTTAAGAACATGAAATAAATTAGTACATGTTAGCTAGTCATTCGGATGCAAGGGTATGTTCAATATGTTTATAAGAGCAAAACTACAAAATAGGTCTTCATGATCAGCGTACTAGTAAAGGGCCGGTATGTAGAGTTCCTTTGGTGTTGCACATCTTCCCTAAATTTTCTATAACTCATATGATGATCCATGGACTACTATTTTTTTATGCTCTATTTATCATGGGGTCATTGATAATATAATCTATTGCTAACTTTATAGATGAATATATGATCTTTAGTAATTCCATTCCTTTTTTAACACAAGTTCAATATATGACTCACACCTAATACGGAAAAAAAAAAATCCTACTTAATGTGGGTTGACATAAATCCTTTAGGTTGTTTACGACATTATCAAATTGTATTGAAAAAAAAACATATATTATATTATATTATATTGTATTATATTAAGTGATAGTTGCCAAGTATCTAACTTATGGTTAATTATATGTTTTGTGTTGTATGTGATCTATCTATTTTCCTTAAGGAAATTAGTTGTTCATGCATGCTCCATTGTTCATCTATTCAATGGCATGTTACACTTGTCTATAAATTTTTGTTCTACCCGTTCAACAATTATTCGAATAAATGGAAACACATGTATCAAGAGAGTTAAATATACCTCGAAGCTCCGGTTTACCGCATTATATAGCTTTAGAATATATTTATGTATTGTTGTTGTACTGTATGACTGTATCTATAGATTTAGAGCTTTTCATTGCAAGAACTTTTCTATAGGTATTGGTTTGTGTCCACGCCCAAGAGCATGCCTAATGCATTCTGGTGAGATTGTCTTTGTACTTTTCATCTATGTAATGGAAAGCCTTACCTCCTTCAACTACACCCACCTAAGCTTAATGGTTGCTTTTGACTTGTTTCTATTATATAGTTGTTCAGGTACTTTATCCTCATGTACTTGCTGAAGCTTTTATAACCCTTCCTAACCTTTCATGTGTAGCTAGCGTTACAATGGTTGCAACAGCCCTCATATCTTACTGTCTAGGCCTTCTAATTTCATGAAATGGATAGTTAAAGATGATAATTTCAAAGAGTGAGGTTAGTTAGACTAGAAGTAATGACTTTGTCCTCATGTCCTTCTACACTAGTCTCCAGATCATCTACTTCAAGTGGTGGGATATCTTAAAAATTTGGCTTGTGTCTTGTTTTCTCCAATAAGATGATAAACATGTTGTCATACCCTGAATTAGATTCTAGGTGTACCCTGCCTAGCCGTGTATAATGCTTAAGCATTACACACAAGGTTATCTAAAAAGACATCATTTATTATAATCGTTACTAACTAATTTTTAACTTTTGAATTCGTATAATTAGATTTTTATTTAATATATTTGAGTAAACAATGAAAAATAAAATTTTATTATCTTATGTATCAAAAACTACTCTGATGAGTAGGGCGTCATACATATATACATCTTAGTACTAGTCTTTGGTACTTCGAAACATTATATACACAATTTTACAAAAACATAAAGTAAGATATTACATTGAATTTATAGACCATAGGCTTTCAAACGAGCCTTCACTAAAATTTACAAGTTTAAAAACAAATTGGAGTTTTAGCATAACATAAACACCATTGCTTAAGGATCTTAGTTGTCTAATTTGTCAAGAAACTTGTCTAAATTTGTACCGTACCCCATATAATCATAAGAATCATCATCATTATTTTCAATACTTGTAAAAGAACAAAAATTGATTCGAAGTCTAGTACAACAGTAGTACATATATATACTTGTATGTCGCACCTTGAATCGATTCAAGGTGCGTTCAGTCTGCTACGTATAATGCTTAGGCACTATACGCTAAGGTTAACCTAGTCTAGAGTTTATAGTGATTGTTGCTAAACAAATTTTAGACTCTAAAATAGTTGAATTAGTTTGTGGAAAAATTGAAAATTTGTAGTCAAAAATAAAATTTCTCAAAATATCTTTCTAAATAGGCTATTCCAGAGAGTAGACCAACATATTTATAACAATATTATACCACCAGGTATTTCAAAATAAAGAGTTTCAAGTATCTCAAAATACAAACCACGTGCTTACAGATAGGCCCTCATTAAAACATAATTTTAATAGTAAAGTTCATCAAATAGACATAAGATAATGATCCCACGGATCCTAATCATTCCACTCGTCGGGAAATTCCTCGAAGTTTGTGCTACATCCCATGTAATCATAGGTATCATCATCACCTGAAAAAGAAAGCAATGAGCCGAAGCCTAATATGACAGCAACACAAGCACACATGAAATAGGCACGCATACATGTTCTAAATGCAAAGGAATAATCAGTACTTTATATATTTAAATTAAAGCATAGCAAACAACAACGGAGCACTCATACTCTAGCAACACATTGGGAACCGGGGGGTCCTTAGTAGCAGCAATTACTCAGGGGATTGGTATAGGTAGTCCAAATACCTATCTTCTACCTTTGCAAGTAATAGCCTCGTTTAGGGATTACAGTCGTAATGCATCTCTACCTTTCATAGTCCATAATACAGTGTAGCTCAGTCAGTGCTCATAGTTGTGAACCACACTATACTACTTCTTTCCATCCAGGTAGACGTTATCCCACTACTGTTTCCCCTATTAGTTACCCACCAAGCCACCCATGATGGCCTAAACTCTAACTATGGTGCTGGTATCTCCTAGCAAGGTTGCCGCCCCTCAGATTAGGTCTTAAAAACAGCCACGCACAAGAATCAAGCAATTATTGAGCCAACTTTAAGTATTAATTCATTTAGAATGCCTATCCTAGCAAGCAACACACAAGTCACTGCATACCTGATATAAAATCTGGATAAATAGAAGATAGGCTAGAAGATAAAGTAGGGAACAGACTCCTAATAAATATCTGTTTCAGAGATTAATTCATATAAGCATTTGAATCAATTATCAACTTATATCAAACTTTTATTAGCTACTTAGTTTTCTAGCAAATATACATTTGAAACAACATACTCCTTTTATTATTTATGGTCTATCATATTACAATTATCTATAAGCCAATTACTAGTTAATTTGATCATACAAGAGTTTACTATTTAGATTAATAGCTAAGTAAAAATTGTGGCTCTCTAAAGAGTTTACAAAGCCAATATTGGTTAATAAATCTATATTAACTTAATTTAGCCAAGTTGAATAGAATTAGTCAATCAAGTTTGTTTTATATCCTACTTAGTCTACTAAACCCATTTTATAGTAATTAAGTCATTAACTAGTATTTTAAATAACATATCATATGTAAAATCTAATAAACTTTTATTAAGTATAATAACTCATTTAAATTATAATTATTTTATTTATATCATTTATAATCTATTTTCACATCTAAATATGTTAAGGAATTTAAACTAGTTTCCTAGTATGTTTATATTATGTTAAAATGCTATATTTAATCCTATTTTATTAAAAAAATTCATAAAATCAAAATAATTAATTATTTATCATAAAATTCATTTTTTAATATGTGAACATATTATTTAAATTTATTTCATATTTATTTGATTGGAATCTATTTACCTTAAATTCTAATATTTCATTTCCTATAGAAAACTAGTGTGTATCCTAACTTTAATAAATCGGTTCACTAGCTTAAACTTGGGTTCTTAAGCTCAAATTTTTATGCAAACTCTCTAACACATATATTTATATGTTTATAAATTCATTTGGCCTAAACTAATTAGTTAATTATGGTTTTATTTTCAATTACATGTAATTTGTATAGAAACAGGGGAACCAGTGCGATGACCAATCGGTTCACTCTAATTTAGCTGTCAAGACGACTGGTTCTTGGCTAGTTCACCATCGATTTGTAAAATAAACACGTGGATAAACTGTTTTGAAAAGTTTTGAAGTCATCGAAGCTCATTTAATGGCTAGTTCAACTACCGACATCACCGCTACAATGTCAACGCCAAGATGATCCAAGACTGTTTTATAATTTTTCAAAATTCCTTTGTTTAATCCGACTTCTAACCTATTTTAGTAATCTAAAACATGTTTAATCTATCTTGTTTCATCTAATACATACTTAGATTCATTGTTTTACAAATTAAATTACAAATCATAACTCAAATTATCATCATCAACATAATTTACCTAATTTCCAGCATATATATCAAAACATACATACATATACCCAAGATTTTTGTTTGATGATTTCACTTCAATACAACATATCAACCTAAAATAATCATATGTATATACAACACACATGTGTATATATATATATATAAACTTGCAACAATTTCTCTAAATCAACAAATATTATAACATTCACCAACTATTATAACATACATATTACATGTTCATTTAGGTTTTCATGCATTTATACATATATTGATCAATACTTAAATCTAAGTTTGTTTTTAGTAATTTACATGAATATATATATCATTAACATAATAAAACATATTAATTACAATTACTTACTTGAATTGCCTCTACTACTACTTCTACTACTCAAGAGTTGATGAAGCTTCTTCGAGCTTATTTTTCCTAACATCAACCTTGTTTAATTTCACCTAAGATTTAATTTGAAATAAAGGTTAGATTAGAGGGGAATAAAATAGAAATTTAGAAGTATAGACTAAGGTTATACTTTACTTCTTGTGTGATTGGTTGATGGAGGTATTTTTATACATTTTTGGGGAGACTTTTTAGAGTGTTATGAGGGAGGATTTGAGAGGAAAGGGGCTACTGAAGTTAGGAGAAGCGTTAAGGTTTTCTAAGGCTGTTTTTATAATATTTCATGCCTTGTAATTTCCTTTAGGGTTTGGGGCATTTTGGTACTTTTGCTTGATTAATTAAGGACCTTTTGGTCTTTTCCTAAGTGTAGAAGCCTTCAAGAGTTGGTTTGGTCAATTTGGTCTTTTCACTTGTTAGATTTTTCTAGATATTAGGATTTTATATCATGTATGAGGGTACATGATAAGAACATGGTCTAGTGGCCTTGATTCATGGGCTATGCGGGCTTTCTAGAAATGGGCTTGGCTAATGGACTTGGATTTTTAGATGATGAATTAGGTCTTAGGTTATGCGCTTTAGGCACTTAGAATTAGAAATTAAGAAGTAAGCAAGAGAATTAACTATTAGATATTAATTCTAGGAAATCTAATAAAAGGAAAATTAATATCTTACTTGAATTTAGGAGTTTAGGGACTTAGGAATTGAGATTTGAATGAAAATATTTAATTTTAAATTTCCAATATTTAAGAACCTAAAATTTAGGCTTAAATGGCTAAATCGATGATTTAGGGGTTTACGCAATTAAACTTGATGAATGGTATTTAGTTTAACAATTAAAAGGTGTTGAATAAATTCGAATTTATTGATATAGGTGATTGAAGTAATTTAATGGGTTAAATCGGGAATTTAAGTCATTAGAATCACTATTTTCAATTAAATTTATTTGCTAGTTTAATTAGGTTAAAATATCTAATTATATCCTATAGTTTGCAAAACTCCACTAGCTAAATTATTCAAAATCAATCTTTAAACTAAATTTAAGTTAAGGTTCAAAATTACTTGTATTTTCATACTAATTTTCTAATAATGTATAATTAACTTAAATAAGAGTTTAATTGATGGGAATCAGGTCAATCAAGTTATAAGACCGATCATTAGAGGTTGAGCTAGAGGATTACAGAATCTTACCATGCGAGTTTTGTCAGACAATTTGGAGTCAAAAGAAGCTAATTTGGTTGATATTCCATCCATGTATCATGACTTCAATGAACTATACGTGTCGGTGCTTCAGAAGGACGAGCAGATGAAGACTGGAGCGTCATGGCATGTAGGCTGCCACTTAGGCCGCCATCCTTTAATTTAGGTAGCCATCCTTTAATTATAGGCCGTCATCTTACTTTTTAGGCTAGCAGCTTATGTATTTGGCTGAACTATCATTTATTATTTTCACTAGTTTTTAATAGTTTTTGCCTTGTTTAAGGGTTTTACTATAAATACCCTTTTATCTAATAGACTCATAAGTTTTTGGATGTTACCGAAACCCTAGTGAGAATTTTCTCTCTATTTTCTATCAATCAATTGTTTAATTGTGGTGAGATCCCGTTCTTATCTATCCTTACGATCATGGGGAATAACCCGTTCTTATCAATCTATATATGGATTGTGGTAAGCAAACCATGATCCCTATTTCGCGAGTCATATCGACCTAGGGTTAACGTATTTCAAGTTGGTTCGGTGTGTCATATCCTTATCAATGTCGATCATATTCATTTTATTTCTTTTCAATCAAAATATAAAAACCCATAAAACACCATTTTTATTTTCTTTAAGCTTTTGAAATTGAGATCCGCTGTGTGCCCAATTCGAGATCTCTCTGCCTTGTGTTTTAGGCACATCATAAGGGTATTTTAATATATATATATATATATATATATATAAATTTATTTATTTTTATGAAGAACACAGGTGGATAAGGCTAGCCGTGTTTCACTCGTGTACTAGTGGGTAAGAAACACCATTAAACATATCTAGTCGTATTCCCATCGTATTTTATTCTTGGTTGGAACTTAGAGAGAAGCATGACGAAATAAGACAAGTCGTGTTTCCCCCATATTTTGCTAACACTCAAAGTGCTCAAAGGTTTAAAAAAGAACCGTGAAAGAAACGCGATGGAATAGGGATAATCGTATTCTAGCCGTGCTGTTCTAAAATTGTGTTTAACAATTAAAATAGAGAGAAGCATGGTTGAATAGGGCTATTGCGTACCAGCTGTGCTTCTTCTCGAGTAGGTTAAAATTCATTAGTTTCAAGAAACAAAAAGGAGCATGACTGATTATGACACCCCTTGTTCCCTCTTGTACCTTTGTGAAAATAATAAAATATGCTACCTTTAACTCTTAAACAAACTCTTATGCATTACAAGTTTACATACACACTTAGTAGTATCACACATGCATAAACATAACATTTATCTCATCCAATAACCTAAATTCATCATACAAGTTCTTGAGTTCTAAACCATGAATTTCAACACTTAACTTTACCTATTTATCACTAGCAACAACAACAACATCCTAAACCTTATTTTCAACAATAGATCAACATATGGCTAAATAGATTCTCCTATTTTACAAATTAAACGTAGCAAACTTTGCTACTCTACTCTTTTAAGCTATAATAGATTATTCAATTCTAAACTCAATCTAGTTACTATCTTGATGTACAAACTCACTAAGAACTTATCGATATAGAGATTGATTTTTTAAAAGAAATAAGCAAATAAAAAGGATAGATAAGGTAAGTAGTGTTTTACCTATATTACTCTTGACTTGAAAATAAAAGCTTAAGGAGATTTTGTGAATTATTTGAAGAAAAGTTGATGAAAATTTTACTTCTTCTTCTTCATCTTCTTTTAGATGGCATTTGTTATAGCTACTTTAGGGGAAAAATTTTATGAAATTTAACAAGATAATTATCTCTAAAAGTCTAACTTGGACTTTATGTGATTTATTGAAATTATTTTGTGTGTGTGTAGTGTAAGGTAAGCTTAAAAGATATGGGCATCTTGGGCTTAATTTTCATAGAAAATGGGTTTCTTGAAGTTCTTGCACCAATAAAATAAAATTGACACAAGACTTAATCAAATTGAACTAAAAACTCGTTTGATTAAAGAATTCTCTTTGAAATGATTTGTAATGAAAATTGTCATGGATTTTTTTTTTAAATTAAACAAAATCTAAATTCATATGAATTTTGTAAAGGCAAAAAGAATGAGTAAACAAATTTGAAAATAACATGAATTGGTTGACAATTTTAAATTTCAATAGTAAACTATTGAATCTCTATTCTCAATTTATTCATTCTACAAGTCTAATATATCCAATGACTTAATCAAAAGCTTTCATCTACATATTTCTACAAACAAAGTCATTAAAAAACAAATTGCTATATTAATTAACCAATACTACATAGTTACATAGGTTTGGATATTTGGAGTATTTCACATGTGCTCTTTACTTGAACCATGGGAGATAGAGTGGATATTGAATTTGTTGGCATTTGCCCATACCTTGATCATTAAATTTAAAGAAGTCGAGGTCATCATCTATGGTGTTGAGTTTTTACTCTAGCTCCATTGCTTCCACTTTGCTCTTATCATACCTATGATTTTTTAGATTAACCATCGTGAAAAATGATGCCATTTCCAATCCTGCAATAATTTCAATTGGAGCAAACAATATATATATATATATCACAGTAGCTACTAACAAACTATTACGTGAGAAAAATATTTATCCAAGTCTTCTTCATTTTGAAATAACTTTTTATTAATAAAAAGATAAAATATTTGACGTTTCTTGTTCGTATGAAAATATTCCCTTAAACATAATAATAAATGAAAGTATAATATGGGAACAGAAGAGCGTTACGGATAAGAAAACTTGGCAAAGTATTAGAGAGAGGTTGGGAAAATCTCTTTAGCAAAAACCACCACATAGAAGACCTATTAATACTTGCGTTTATTGGCTTATTATGCTCCTTCAAAATTCAAGGGTGAAACCCATTACATAAATAAAAATTGTATAAAAAGAATGATCCAATTATTATCTCTATGTCACATGTTAGAAAAAAGATATCAAAATTTCTACATGTATTAGACCTGAAATGCACGATATAGCAAGCTACTACATAAAACTTATATCAAAGTAGTATCACATGAGGACATAATGATATACAATTTTAAGAAATAACACATAATTAGTGTGCGATACAGTGGTCAGTGTGTCCTTTGGTTCTGTGAAAACTTTGTTTGCGATCGGTGAAAATGAAAAAGATCCAAGACAAAGGTTAAAGTAATACAAAATGAAAAGAATTGCACGTGGACAACTATATATAAATATTAAAAAAGAATGAAAAGGCTGCTGAGCATGTAAATGACCCGATTTGACTAAGGTAAGCTAAATGAAAAGAATATAACACAAAGATAAAGAGACTGATTTAATGTACAAAGAGAGTGAGATTAAAAACTCTTATGTAAAGTTGACCTTTATTGATAGGCTGGTGAAAATGTGACATAACGAATGTATTTATGTAATTTTTTTTTTGTTTAACTAGTATTTGTGTAATTTTTTTAAATGGGTTGGTATATAAAAAATTATGTCAAAATTCAAAAACTAACGTGACATTTACTTTTACTAGAGGGTTCATTGACATCATCATGATTTTTGCCGAGTGATGAATTGTCATTCACATGCATTTAATCCTTTAAACATATAGATTACCAAAGCTCAATCTAGCATGTGAAAGGTTTGCAGGCTTAACTATAATAGGTTGTGATAATCTCTTATGATCATCCTGAAGAAAATATGGTACATGCTCTTAGTTCTTGTCCATCTCTTGCTTCACTTTGGTTATTACAGTGAATTCAAACCTTTACTTAATGATACTTCTTTTCCAAGGTTTTTGGAGTGGGTCAAGATGAATTCTCGAATCTTGCCTTCAGAAGTTGCAGCCATCTAACCTCCCTAAAGGTTTCAAATTTGCATTCTTTTGTGGCGTATTTGGTTTTCTAGAAATACTCCGATTTTTAAGTCCACAAGTAGTTCTGTTGATATTGATTTAACCTCAGAATGTCTACTTATGAACTAGAGACTTATACTTGTAAGCGTAAAGTTGTTTCCACTGAATCTGTCATGATTGCTTGGACCCTTCCTTTGACAGATTGGATTAAACTTAACACCGTTGGCTTTGTTTCATCTAGATCAAGCCGCACTTGGATGTGTAGGTCAAGATCATTTGGGTACTCGGTTGTTTGGTTTATGCTTGGAAAATAGGCTCCTTGGATGTCTTACCAACTGAATTGTGAGCAGTGGTTTATGGCTTGGAACTTGCAACACGAATATATAAATGTTGAACTTGCTCTTGATTCGCATGCTGCAGCGACTATTTTAAACTCCAAGTTATATACCGATTAAATATGTTTTTGTGGTTGTTCTCTGTAGGGAAAGACTATCCCAGCTACAGCAGGTTAAAGTTCATTTTCAACGACACCAATCTAACTATGTTGCTGATGCCTTGGCTACTTTTGGTCACTCTCTTTTCATTACTAATGTTTTTTGTGCTACTCCTCCTTAATCCTATAAGGCTCAAGTTGCTGCCTTGTGCAACCTTAATATATGTTATAGGCCCATGTCTATGAATTCTTTTTAAGGGACTTGGTGGACTTCCATGGGTCTACCCATGGGTCAGACTTTGTTAGACATGCTTGGTCTAGATCCCAGTTTATTTAGATAAGGTAATAGGATGTATTTTGGGAATTATTATTTTATTTACACTCTAGTACTTTCAGGCTCCAAGCTAACATGTCTTCAGACCGAAAACTCTTAGTATGATTTTGATTGGAATCTTATGAATCTCTTCCTAATTTAGAGGGTTGTGATTGATCCAATTTTTTTTTTTTTTTTTTTTTTTTTTTTTTTTTTTTTGTGAAAAATATTAGCTTAAGTGTTGTGCTACACATTCCTCGAATGTCAAATCTTCCTATTTGCGTGACACTTAGAATTTCGTTGTGTTACTTTATACGCAAAAAAGTATTTTTACTTATTTTCAAGCTTATATTGTGGCTAACAGAAATGAAAGTAGAGGAAAGTTGTGAAAATAGAAAAAAAATCAATGAAAAAAAATTTATATTTGGATATTTTAAATGATAGTGAAAAAAGGGAAAAACAAATAGAAACCTTAAATAATTGCTACTTATAAATTCAATCTGTTTCTCTATTTTTAGATAGAAATAAGTGAAAATTGAAAGAAAGCTTGTAAAATTATGAAATTACCACCTAAGCAAAGTTTAAAAAAAAAATAAATTAATGGATAATTTAGTTAATCTGTACTATGAATGGTAAACTTTTCATTTCATTTCCTTGAATTTAATCTTAATAATCCAAATAAAAAAAAGCTATCTTTCCTCTTAATTTCTTTCATTTTCGTTCATTTCTTCTCATTTTCATTTTCTTTAAAATTGCAAAGTATAGAGTTAATTCATGTGCAAGAGAAAACCCCATTTGAAGTGATAAGTAAATAATGACTATTGTTGAGATATTGAATTTGAATAATTTTCATATTTTTATGCATGTGCTTATACGTACGACATGTTATTTATATGTGAAAAGTCAGCAATTTTCTTATTTAAACTCTTGATAAGTGTCTCCATCCTAACACACTTGTAAATAGGAAGTACTCGAATCCTTTTTAAATATACAATCCATGATTTGTAGTTGCCAAACATTAACTTCGTAGTCTTAAGAGAACTAAGATGCAAGTGGCTTATAAATTATAATTAATGGTATGTTTAGATGCAAGGCAATAGTAATAATAATTAGCCGTTAGTGATGATAGTTATAGACAACCAAAAATGATATTGAAAAATTAGAAAATTCTAAACCGAAAAAAAAAAAGGGCTAATAAAAAGTAAGAAAGTTGAGCTTCTTTTCTAAAAATTGTAAACAATATCTCTATTTTATTAATAACTCTTTTTTTATTTGTGATTATTAGAGCAATAGTTATTTCACTCTTACAACATCCATCAACATTAATTATGACTAAATACTAATTTTATCAATTGTTGTGTAATTTCTAAAGACTAAAAAACTATTAATATTAATAACCATAATCTTTAAGATATCAATATAACATTTAACAATTTTTTAATTTTTATTTGGATAAATATGAAAACCCGAAAGATATTTTCCAAAAAAATAAAGCAATCTTAAAAAAAAAAAAAAAAAAAGCTTTGGAAGGTTTTCAAATATCTCGTGACTTGGGAGTAGATAGATGGGTGGGCACGTGATCAAATGATTGAATTCACGATGATCCGGTGATCTGGACCGTAACCCGGAGATTCCTGATACAAAGCATGCACTATCCCTTTCCTCAAGATAAAAACAAAAAGCACCACTCAAAAAACTAATAATTGGATTTATGCAGTTCAACCATATCGTTAATAATATCATAATTAAATTAATTATAAAAATTTAATTTAAAAAATTTTAAAATTTTGATTATAATTAAAATAGATTTGAATTATTTACTAATATGATTAACTAACTCGTTATAACTATTCCATGACTCATAAGTTCCTTAAAATACCATATTAGCATCTAAAGAAACTTTTTATTTAAAAAACCTCGAAACTTTTCTTCAAAAGAATTTTTTATATTTTTATGGATACTATTTACTTTTATATAATAATTTATTTTTATAAAAATAATAATTAAATATTTTTAAGTAATTTATTTTTTGGATCCTTCGCAAAAGACAAAAAAAAAAAAAACCTTTATATTTGTAAGAATCTAAAAAAAGAGGTCTTTATTGAGATTTTTGTATCAACTACCACCAATGTTGATATTTTAATATTATAAATTTTTTAATAATATATAAAGAATTACATAAAAAAAAAAATGAAATTGAAATTTTAAAAAACTGGTGATAATGTTCAAATTTTTCAGACCCCACCCCTAGAAGTCCGTTAGCCATCCAAAAAGTCCACACAAAAATAGAGAGAGAAAATCAAGAGAGAGAAAGAATTGAAAACCCAACAAAGCAACTTCAAACGTACAAAATCTAGAGAGAGAAACAAACCCAGAACACACACACACACACACGCATCACCTAGGACACAAAAAAACCTTGTCTATGCCCCATAAATGCAATGTTTCTTCAACCGCCTAATCGAAACGGGGTCGTTTTGCTCTGACTTAGTTTAGAGAGAGAAAGAGGAGTGGAAGAAGGAGAAGGAGAGGGAGAGGAGAGACTGGGATGCAAAGAAGAAGCAGCTACTGGAGTTGTAATACTGCAAATTCTGTAATTTACGATGTCGTTTCGTTTTAACAAGAAACCAAATCCTAACTCTAACCCTAACCCTAAATCTAGTCCTAATAAGAAGAGAACACCACCGGCACCACCACCGTCAAGCTGGTCAAACTTGTGGCCTAAAACTCCCAAATCCCTAAACCAAGTTATCTTCACCATGCACTTGCCATCTCTCTCTAAAAACCCTAATAACAATAACAGCAACCCTAAAACACCCACCCAAAACCTGATTCCCAATTTCTCCAAAGTTGATTTAACCCTTTTGCTTCCTGACCAAATCCTCCTCAAAATATTCTCTAAACTCCCACAGTCTCAATCTGTCTCCACTTCACTCGTCTGCAAACGTTGGCTTAATCTCCAAGGTCGTATGTTTAGGTCTTTAAAGGTGTTGGATTGGGGTTTCATCGAATCCGGTCGGGTGATTATCCGCTTCCCCAATTTGACTCATGTAGATTTAAGCCGTGCCTGTGTTGTTTCGCCGCTGAATTCGGGTATTCTTCTCCATAGGAGTGAAATTTCTTTGCATTTGAATACCGGTTTCTCGCCGATTAATTGTATCCTTGAGGAGAATTTGTTGTCTGTTGATGTAGTGGACCGGGGTTTGAAAATGCTCGCCAGCGGTTGCCCGAATTTGTGTAAGTTGGTAGTGCTTGGTGCTAGTCAGTTAGGGTTGTTGAGTGTAGCTGAGGAGTGTTTAACATTGCAGGAACTAGAGTTGCATAGGTGTAATGATGACGTTTTGCGCGGTATTGCGGGTTGTCGGAATTTGCAGATAGTTAAATTGGTGGGTAGTGTGGAGGGTTTCTATTCCTCCTTAGTGTCGGATATTGGGTTGACGATTTTGGCTCAAGGGTGTAGGAGGTTAGTTAGGTTGGACTTGAGTGGTTGTGAAGGGAGCTTTGATGGGATTAAAGCGGTAGGACAGTGTTGCCAAATGTTGGAAGAGTTGACACTTTGTGATCATAGGATGGATGGTGGGTGGTTAGCTGGGCTTTCATATTGCGAGAATTTGAAAACATTGAGGTTTGAGTCTTGTAGAACTATTGATGCTAGTCCTGGACCGGATGAGTATTTGGGTACTTGCCCTGCCATCGAGCGGTTACATTTGCAGAAGTGCCAATTGCGGAATCGAAAGAGCATGAGGGCCCTGTTTTTGGTGTGCCAGGCTGTGAGAGAGATAGTTATTCAGGATTGCTGGGGTCTGGAAAATGATATCTTCAGCTTGGCGGGTTGCTGCCGGTAATGAGTTCATCTGTGATGCTAATCATGCTTAGTAAATGTTACTTCAATATCATATTCCTGTTGATTGATAACAGTTTTCTCTGTACCATCTCAGTGGTAGTGAAGTTTAATTTGTCTATAAAATTGACTGACTCTAATTCGGAATGGTTAATAAGATGTCTTCTGTGTCCTTTAGTGTTTTTGTGATAGAGTTTCATGTGAAGACCTTTTCTGGGGAACAAAAAGGTCAATTAGTGTTATAGTGTTCTGGTTTCCACCTTCCATGAAATGCTCATGCAGGTGCATGATCATTGTCTGCTGGCTTGTAAATTCAACTACAAGGTGACTTGATAAATGACGCTGAATATTCCACATTCTGCCTTTTCATCTGCTTTGTGTGTTTGTTGGCACAAGATGCTGGAAAATTTCAACTTATCTTCATTTGTGAGCGTGGTTTGATGGTCATGTGTGGATTAACATTACAGGAGGGTGAGGTTTCTTTCCTTGGAAGGTTGCTCACTGCTTACAACGGAGGGCCTGGAGCCGTCATTCTATGCTGGAAGGAGCTTGAAAGTCTAAAAGTGGTATCCTGTAGAAGTATAAAGGACAGTGAAGTGTCTCCTGCACTCTCGACATTATTCTCTGCGTTGAAAGAGTTGAAGTGGAGGCCAGACACCAGATCTCTTCTTGCAGCCAGTCTAGCTGGAACAGGAATGGGGAGACGTGGTGGCAAATTTTTCAAGAGGACATGATGGCCTCAGTCTGCCTGAAAAAACTTAAATGTGTGGACTGGCTTTATATAGTTGCAGCCGCAAATTGCCCGAGGCGTGGCTGTGCCCGTGTACCAATTCTTGTTCTGCTGTCTTGCCTCGTGTTGCTCATATGCTGCCTCTCGTGCAATATGTAAATCCGGTCCACAAGTATTTTCTGACTACAAGCCTACAATTCAAGAGCCCTAGAGATACAATACCACTGTTACATTAATGAAGGATGTAGTTCCTTTTGTTTAGATAATTTACTTAACTCTGCTCGATATGGTCTATCTGTATACTCGATCAGGGGCAGTAGATTAGCTTTCATAAATCATAGCTATGGCTAATACGACTGACTGGCCATTTACTGGTGGCGGATTAGTTTACCCGTTAGCAAGCTTTGAGAAATTTTCATTTGCAAAATATACTGCTATTCTAATAGACCTTCCTTACCCTTTGCTAATATGATTTTGTGAGCATCAAGAGCTACAGATATAGCAAGCTGTTGGCCTTGGTTCTCCAACCCAACGTAACCTTTTTTCGCTGTAAATGTACTATAAAACATGCACATGAGCGTCTCCAGTCTATGGTCTACACTTCTTTGTGTTTTTGTTGGTTCTGTTGTTTTTGTTTTTAATAATTGATAGCATTATGCATTTTTTGATCTTTTGAAACATGAGCCGTTACAAGTTGAATTGTGTGATGTAGCCGTTGATACATGATGTTCCAATCTTCATGTATGGGTCCTGCATGTTGGCATCCGACATGCGACTAGTTTGGCTATGCAACGGGGAAGATAAAATGTGAGGCGGGTGATGGGAACATACGAAGGAAAATGTGGGAAAAGGAAGGAAAGGGGGTAGAGAAAAGTGTGTAAAATTTCCATTCTTTTCATCTGATTTGGCCAGTTCACTCATTTCCCCTTTACCAAACACAGCAAATGCATGGATTACGATAAATAGTGTAAAGAAACTTAAACATTTATCCTTCTAAAGATACAAGTCAAATCATATTCTAGGATTTAATACAAATATATTGAAAGAAGAAAAGCTTCTTTTCGTGAAAAAAAAAAAAAAAGGTGTGTCTTTTTGGGTAATTGAAAAAAAAAAAAAACTTGTTATATTAGAGAAAAATATTCCGTAAGTTGTTTAAGGAGTTGTCAACATACAAAGCAACTCTTCTTATAAGAAATTCTTAGTTTTATTGGTGAATTTTTTAAAAGAGAGACTTAGCAATTTTTTAAAAAGTTTTCCGCAAATGAAAATAGGAGAAGTTAGTTTGGCTTTAATTTCCAGATCAAATACTTCTTTTTGTAATTCATTTTATTGGTTATATCAACTAACTCCAATAGAAATAATCTAACTATATACAGTATTGACATTTCTTTAATGCCAAACAACGTGGAACTAATATTGATACCGACAGATACTGAATTGATATTAAATCGATACAATATGATACTAATAAAAAATTAATAGTTTTACTCATAAAGTGATCAAATTGAATAAATACTGAACTAATACCGATATTGAACCGATACCAGTTTGATATTAAATCGATAGTGATAAAAAACTGATTATCCAATTTGATCTGATATCATAAAGTACACCTCAGATAATAACGTGATTGAATTAAGCTGTTTTACCACTTTGAGGAAGGGTATGTGTAATGTACTTAATCGCCTTAATTTCTTGTTCTGTTAGCATATGCAAATGAAGCCAAACTAGAACGACCACTTGATGCATCCATACAATCTTATCTAATTTGAACTTTAATAGAAAGTAAAGCTTAATTTGCAACAAATTTAACAAAAACAAATACAGTAATTATAATATATTGAATTATATATATCAATATTCATCTTAAATTAAACTTGTTATCATCAACATCAACTCGAAAATCAAATATCGAGTTCTTCAGTAGACAGTGTGGATCCGGCTTATCAAGCTTGCAATTTGTTAGCCTATACATGTGGGCGTTTAGGCTTAATCCAATTGGAGGTGGTGTGAACGTGATAATTGTGGGTAGACTTGATACATTTATATTTCTATATAATGTTTTATCACATGTTTGTGTATGTGATGCTAGACAAACATAAGATAAAAAATTAAAATATGTATCATGTGAGAGAAAAAAATTAAACTTGGCAGCTAAATTTTTCATGAAAATTTAATTTGGTACCTTAAATTTAAAGTAATTATTTTTGTATCCAATCAAATTTTTTGTAATTATTTTTAATACCTCATCTAACTCCATCTATTATGTTTGTTAGCATAAAAGAGACATCTTATCAGTGTTAGACAATGTTAAGGTATGTAGAAAAAATTTAATTATAGTTTGCCTCTTTCAATGGCATGATTATCAAAATTGTAATTTTACAATTTACTGGAATCTATAAAATCATAAACTTGCAGAATCATATATTTGATTTGCAATTTTGATATGATGTAAGGAAGATAAAAAAAAAAAGTTATGAAAAGTTTGATTTAATATTATATTGGATACTTTAAAATTTAGGTATCAAATTGAATTTTCAGGTAAAGTTTATACCAAAATTTTCATTTATCAATTATGTGAGCATGTAATAAGGAGATTAAAATTAAAATGAAAAAGAAAACAGTAACCCAGGTTGGATTGGAGCAGTGCCGGCCACAAATCGCCACGCCGGGTCCTCGACTGCCCGACTTAACCAATGTGATTAGAAGAAGGATGAAACTAATTTGGTAACTTAAATAAATCCCTCTTTACTAATTCCCTTGAGAGTCAAAGTCAAATCCGAGCGGACAAACGGCGTTTATCTCGCATGCAAAGTTGGACTCGTGAATGACTTTTGTTTAATGTACCCCATCAGCAAAAATTTGAAGCTAATGTGAAATAGTCTAATATTTTCCCCGATTATGATTCTATATTGGTAATCTAGTCTGCTTTAACCGTGACGGTGGCATTCCATTCTAATGCTGCGATCAATTTACAGATTCTTTATGTATATTTGTAGAAATTTCATTTTTTACCATTGGGAGTTTAAATATTTAAAAATATATAAATACATGCATGTATTTTAATAATAATACAAAAAAGATATAAGATAAAAGACAATCATAACAACATGCAAATTTTATTGATGAGCAAGATGATGGGACAATAACTGAGAAAAGGATTACATGTACAGGGGAAAAACTCTCGTTCAATGTGGATTCACGGTCATATTGGGAAAAACTGCATAATGAAGAAAAATGAAGATAAAAGGCAGCCACAACAACATGCAAATTTTATTGATGAGCAAGATGATGAATGTAGCAAGTTGTTCATGTCTCCCAATTTTATCAAGACAATAATGAGCAAGTTTGGGCCATTGATTGTAGCTGTACAAGTAACATGGCTAAGGATGAACGTCTATTTTGTGATTTTGATATATCAATAAAAACTAAAGTAAAGCCTAGAAATTAGAATGTGTAATTTTTGTTCAAGGTTAGGGGACTGTTGTTATCTACACTAAACAAGGTACAAAACATTCATGACGACCTTTTTATACCTTGTTTTGCACAAAAGCTACTTGATGTAGCTTAGATGCTCACACATACTATTCTATATCTTTCAGGCAAACTCTACTTTATTTGTGGTTCCTGTGAATTCTTAATTATTGAAGTTGCTTTGGAGGATAAAAGTTTCCCTCTAAAATTGAATGATGTTTTTTTTTTTTTTTTTTTTACAGCCATAGAATGATGTTGTTGATCATTCTAATTTTGTGGCTAATGATGAATTACTATTATAGCATAGGGAAAATGAACACTTCAATCTTGTTGTATTTAGAAATGTGTTGTTGAAATGACTAACTAGGGGTTTACTAAAAATAACCACGGTTCAAGATATTTATGGTTTTTGCCAAATTGAAAAATGCATAGAAAGCCATTTTTAACCCGATCTTCATGGAGAGCTAATGAAAATCTTAGTTTATTTAGATTTATATGAATCCATGGACACAAATCTTTATAGGTATTTTGTGCTTTTCATCACTGATTATTCCGAAATGGCTTGGGTTTATTTCTTGAGCAACAAAGTAGTACTTTCTATACTTAAGAAGTTCGAAATCGTGATAGAGATTCAAAGTAAAAGTACTTTACAATGTTTGAGGATATCTTTTGAAAGGTTTTGAGAAACTTTATCCTGAAATAGGCATTGGTCATTGACTTCACCTTCTTCTCCTCAATAGATAAGCATTTTTGAGAGGAAAATTAAGACTGTGGTTGAGATGGAAAGATCTATGCTTGCTGAAAAGAAATTGCACCTCAAGTTTTGAACTGAAGCTGTGAATACATTATATATATATATATATGTACATACTCAATAGATTATTAACTAAGGTGGTAAATAGAGTGACTGCAACTGAAGGATAGTTTGATGTTAAACCATCAGCTAAGCAATTAAGAACATGTGCTTTTGTGTGTTATTCATGTTTCATTTGTAAAAAGATCCAAGCTGAAGCACAAGGCATAATGAGGGATTTTCATAGGTTATTTATAAATGTCAAAAGTTTATAGAGTTTTCAATTTGAAACTCATAAGATTACTATCACCACTAATATTGCAGTGGATGAATCGTCTCATTAGAACTAGCAAATAGGTGTTGCTAAAAAGGATGAACGAGAAATTGAATTGAATTCACTTCCTCCGCTAAAATCTGTAGATTTTCATAGCCAAGATGGTGAAGAAGATGTTGATGAATCTCCACCAGATACACTAATTACAGAGATCGAAACTTCATTTGAAGTTAGTAAATGAGGTCAATTTGCAATGTTAAAGCCTTATTTATTTGATGAGGCAACAATTATGATATATGAAAGGTCGCTATGAAGGAAGAGATTGAGATAATTGAGAAAATGACAATTGGTAGCTAGTGGATAGACTTATAAACAAGAATGTTATTGGTATAAAATGAGTTTATAAAACAAAATAAATCTAGATAGCTCCGGTCATAAAATTAAGGTCAGGTTGGTGGATAAATGATATTCTCAACTTGCTATAATTAATATGGAGAGACTATGCTCTTGTGGAAAGTCATGAAACTATAAGCTTTTTATAAGCCTTAGTAATTCAATTGAAATATGAGGTCTTTCACTTGGATGTTAAACCAACTTTTCTTAATGGTGAACTCAAGGAGGAGCTATTTATCGAGCAACCTAAAGGATTTGTGGTATCTAGTTGTGAAGATAAGTATATGTGTTATATAGAGCCTTATATGGACTCAAACAAGTTCCTAAAGCCTGGTATGGTAAAGTTGATGCTCATTTGATTTAATGTAGTTTTAAAACGAGAAAGAATAAAGCAAATTTGTTTGTAAAAAATGCTGGAAAGGGCTATCTTCAATTATTTTAATCTAATCAGATTTTAGTTATTGAAAATGATTTTTCATTAATAGATAACTTCAAGATGAAGAGAAAGTCAACATTTGAAATGTCAGATTTGGGCCACATGACATATGTCCTTGGTATGGATATTAGTTAAACAAATTCTAGAATCTTTACATCTCAAAGAATATGTGCATTGGATTTCGTGAAGAGATTCAAAATGGAGAAGAGTAATACAGTTGCACATCCTCTAATTTACAATGAGAAGCTGTCAAAAGTACAAAATAGAGATGAAAATAATGATTGCAATTACAAAAAATTAGTTGGTAGCTTAATGAGTCCAACTTCATCAAGTCCTGGCATATAATGTTTGCTATAAATGTTTTGTTGAGATACAAAGTCACTAGGTTGCATTCATTTTAGCACAGGTAAATGCGTTTTGAAATATATTAAGAGGACATTAGATTTTGATTTCTAGTATACTAAGGCAATTGATGGAAAACTAATGTATACTCTGATAATGATTAGGTTGGATGCTTGGATGGCATGAAAAGCACTACATGGTATGTGCTTTTAGTTGGTTCTAGAGTGTTAGAGTTCAAAGAAAGAAAATGTGGGGGCTCAGTCTACAACAAAGGTTAAGTATATTACTTTTGTAGTAATCGCAAATTGAGCTATTTGGTTGAGAAAATTTTGATGGATCTTTACTAGGTTCAAAAGAATGCAATATTCATTAAGGCTAATAATCAATCAACTATAGTAATAACAAAAATTTTTGTCCTTCATAGCAGAGCAAAGCACATAAATATCAAGTTTCATGTTGTTAAGGTAAATAGAGAGGAAAGGTGAAGTTTGATAGTTATAATACAAGTAAGAAGATTAGTCACTTGACATTATGACCAAGACATTACCATGTAGAGGATTTGAGGGCACCACTTTGAGAACTGAAAAAATTTAATGGAATATTATTAATGTTATTAGAATTTCTAAGATACTTCTAGTCATACTTATTTTTTATGGATATTTTATTTTACTTGTTTACTTTGGAAATGTACGAGAGTCTATACTTTGAGGAATTATTAGATTCAATTGACTGCATTAGTTGTAGTTGGTATAATGACATGGCGGTAAAATAGGTCCATTGATTCGTGCATGAATATCAGCTTGAGATCTTCAAAAGCTTATTGATTTTAAGAATTCCCAGGCTAATGGCATCAAAATTCAAAATTTTATGATGAATTCAAACTTTGGGAAAAGAGCAATGACGACTTTGAAATATTTTTGAAAAAAATGATATATGACTGTCCATTTGCTTTAGAGTATACAATATATAGGCTATCTTAAAAGCTACTAAAAATATAACCAAAATTGTCAAAAAATAAAATGGTCTTAAGATGAAGTACATGAAAAGAAAAAACTAACTCCATGGATAGGTGCAAAACGACACTCTGATAAAAAGTTATAAGAAAAATAAAATCTGCCAAAAATACTAAAAATGGCATAAACAAAAGAATTTAACCAAAAACTGGCTTAGCTTAGCACCAAAAATGTTGACTTCTTCGAGTTATCTCATTTCCTTTGAGATAAAGACCTGTAATCATAGGCTGCTACTGGCTAGTCTTTATCCCGTTTTCTTAGATATTTGTTTACTACTTTTTCCAGTTCATCATAGAATTATTCCCATGACCATATTTACTTAACCAATTAGCTTAGTTTTTATAAACCATGGAGGAAATGGTTAATGTATTAGATGTATATAAAACTTATCAATACAAGCTTCTCACATATGTTAAAATGAGAGGATATTACTTTCATTTTTTTTCCTCTACCTCTTATTTTATTTCATTCTTTGCCACTACACATTTTCTTTTTAGCTCAACTTTTACTTTAAAGTTTTCACTTTCTTCCTAAAAGCATTTTCACCTTCTACCTTTACCTTATGCCTATGCCATTGCATGTGCATTTTATTTTATTTTCTTATAGCTCCTAGAGTTCCTTTTTACCCTAATCTAGCCAAAACAATCCTCAATAATAATAAAAATAAATAAAAAAAGATAGACAAAGGAAAGAGAAACTACCAAAAGATGCTCTAGAGTATAATTAGTAATTCATCTTAGTTAGGTTTTATTCTATGTGTTCTCTTAGTTTTGAATCTTCTGGTTTCATGTTTGCTTCAAGCACTAATTTGTAAGTATGTATCAATTCCATCTTTCCTGTGATTCTTATTATATTATATACTAATGTCAATTGATAACATTTTTTATTTGAACCAACTGCAGTAAGCATCCATTGTGATTTCTTTATCTTCCATAGATTGTCTTATACTCTTACTTTGTTGAATATTAGACTTTAAAAACAGTTTTGATACTTTGCTTAATTACCACAATCATTAGTTTTCCTTCCACTCTTTATAATTGAGATATTAGTTTTGAGACTAGCATGTAACGTAAAACCACACGTGGAGAGCAATGCGTTGGATATCAAAAGATTGGACAGGAAAGCTAAGGAAAAATAATGTTTCATAGAGAAGGATGATATAATGAAGACGCACAAAGACTGCTTCATAAAGGCAATCTTATTTTTTAAATTTTGCCATATTACCTTGGTCTACAAATGGCTTTTGCAATTGTTGCAGCAAAAGAAAGCAGATGAATGAATGATGTAATTAGTGGAAAAACAAGCCGTATTCTTTAAATTTTCTTTTCAGCATGTAAATCTATGTTAGCGAGAGACATGCACCAAATTGTTACATATTGCCTATTCTTTCTCAATTATGGCAAAGGAAGAAAGAAGAGCATAGACTCAAAATTCTTGAGCTAGAGAAAGCAAGTTAATGCCAAGCAAGCATTATTAGAAATTGTGTGCTTGGGAGGAGGAGCTTTAGGAGTGATCAAACATATAGGTGATGACATGGATAACTGAACCAAAAGAAGAATGAATGTAATTAATACCAGCTGATTTGTAGGAGAAAGAAAAAGAGTTGAAGGCTCTTAACCAAACTTTGATGGTTAAGAAACGATGCTTAAAGGAGTTATTAAAAATCAATCTCTCTCTTTTGTAGTGCATCATAATCCTTTGAATTAAAAATTAGTTCCTAAGGAGTTTATGGAGTGCATCATAATCTCACAACCACATATGTGTTAGTTTGGTATCAGAGTAGGATGGATCTGCATCTTTTTATATATTTGAAAATGTTTAAATACATAAAGTTCTTTAAAGGGAATCACATTTTGTAATTAGTCAGTGTAGGATAAGATATTAATAATTAGTAACATAAGTATAAGAACTACTTAGAATATATCCATAACCTTATTATTTTTCTTTCTTTGATTAGTACAAGCGAGAGAATACAAATTCTAATTCTTTTATGATGATCTAAAACCCTCGTCTTAGATAATTGGTGATGATAGTGAGATCGAAGCATAACAAAAATATAAAAAACCAAAATTAACACTATGAACAAGTGGTATCACCCATTGATGTATCATATAACAATGAGTTTTCTTCAAATTTATTAACTCACATAACATAATAAGGCATTTTCAGGATTAACTATATTACATATTGACCACACGAGCGGTGAATTGTAATTAGTCATGTTTATTACACCCTCTTGCCATTCAACAAAATAACTCACAAGCTAAAAATAAAATAAAAAATATAAATACAATAAATAAAATATTAACTATTTTAGGAATTGGATGATGATTAGTTATGATAGAATCATAGAATTTCCAAAAACCTTTGGACCAAGGGCTTTTCTAACTAGGGATAAACCTCAATATTCAACAATAACATTGATGGAATTTTAATGATATTGTAATGCGAAAAGCTGCTTGCTTAAACAATTCGTTCCATTCAAGTCCGTCCTCTCTTTTACACCTGGAAACAGTGTCAACATAATGAGGTCAAAAGCCATGGAAAGGTCATCAAATAGGTCAATAGCCTCTGGTTGTAGCACAATATCTTATTATTTTTCCCATTGTCTTAGAAATTGATCTTTTGCAATTCTGAACTATTTTCACGCAATCTTGATCGCTCCAATCATGCAAAATCATCTGAATGATAATAAATAATAATGTATGAGAAAGTGTGTCATAAATTTGAATTAAAATAATTAATAAAAGAGCAGATACAAAAGGGGAAAGTAGGTGAAATATAATACATACATATAGAGAGAGATAATTTTTTTTCCTTGACATCTACTGAAAATTATATGGTCCTATTATTAATTTTGATGGAACTAATTTTATCTCTGTTCAACTACTCACATCAACCATGATCAAATAATTAAAATAGTTAATATTTTAATTATTATATTTATTTTAATGGTTAGATGGTTTACTGGACGTATCTTAAATTATTTATGAGGCTTTGATGAAATGAGATCTTAAAAAAAAAAAAAAAAAACTATATCCCGGTAAGTTATATATAAACTAACTATACATATGTTAAAAATTTCGGATTTTAAGACAAATAATTAAATACATCCTATTATTAAATCAATTATTATATTTTTTTTTTGACGATTCGATTGTAAGAATAATGACAAGCTTCATGATGGTCCATGCAGCTGAGGAAAATGGTTTTTTTGCTCTCTTCCATCGGCTCCTAAAGTAGTGAAACTGACCATGAGGTACTACAAAATCTTGAATGATTATTTCCTTATTTATTTTGAAGGATAAGCCATTTGAAGGTATTTAATGTCATGAAAGAAATTATACTTTTCACAGTTGAAGGAATCTATTTGTGAATGCGGTGAGACAACAAATTTGGAGGTAACTTTTTCTGATCATTACTTGATACATCAAAGGTAGGAGTGTTCATGATTTGGTTTGGCTCGGTTCAGAGTCGAACCGAATCGAACCGCATTTTAAACAATTCAGTTCAAACCCTTAATAAAATGAGCTATTTTTAACGTTTGAGCTTTTGAACCGAACTACTTCAAATGTGGTTCGATTTGGTTTAGTTCGGTTCGAACTGCTTTTTAAAAGTATTTGTTTCTAATAAATTGATATTCATTTGAGTTTCAAGAGAAAAAAAAGATGTTTATATTGAAGAATGTTATGCAAGAATTAAAGTTACTTATCATTATATCATATTCTGTATTTAATAATTTTATTTATGCATATTATCCTGTCCTAAAAATATTTTTTAATGCAAATTTAAAGTAACATATATTCTCAATAAATCTATAACACTAACTAAAGAAAATCATTTTTTTACATTAATGCCATGTTTATTTATAATATTTTCTTTTATAACGTATTTACATTTCCGTTGTAGCAATTAAATGATTGTGCATGTTCTAAACTCAAATTTATTGCTTTATTTTAATTTATGCATGTATACTAGTTTTATAAAGAATTTAAAATTAATAAAATAGGAAAACAAATTGTAAAAGTTTTGAATCTAGCAAAAGATTGCTTGTTTAATATTATTAGACATATAATATATTTAACGGTGTATTATGTAAAATATATAGTACAATATATATATTTACAACATTATATTTATAAATAACATTAATGTGGTTAAAAATATAATTCACATTTCATGAATTAGAACATAATCATAATTTTTCTAATAAATCTACAGATTGAAATCTTACTCAATTCCTTTTTACAGATGCATCTAAATAGAAGAATGGTATTAGAATTCAAAATTGTGATTTTGTTTTAAGTCGATTTTAATATGCTATATACATCCGTGATATTAGAGTGAAATATTATAAGTGACCATAATATCTAATGTTTAAGAGTTATAAATAAATAAAATAGTACTTTTTTTTTTTTAAATATGAAGTAGTTTGGTTTGGTTCAACCCCTCAAACTAAACCATAACTGTTTAAACTTTTCTTGAATTAAACTGCAAACCGAACTGAATATAAAAGAACCATATTTTGCTATTCGGTTTGGTTCGATTTTTAATTAGCATCCCTGATCAAAGGTAATCATGTGTTGTTCTATCTCCTATTATTTTGTGCGACTTCAAATGCTAATGACCCCCATTTATAAAAGAACAACTTTTTGAGAAAGATATATCGACAATAGAATATATTGTTTTCACATTTCATGAGCGGAATAAGTTGATTTTCTAATACGAAAATTGCAGTTGCTCTACCATTTGAGCAATTTTAAGTAAATCATGTATTATTATTATTGTTGTTGTTGTTTTAGGGTAACCTGTAAAGGAAGCATTTGACTAAATCTAATTGTATCTTATCGATTTTCTATTTTTTAAACCTTTTTAGACGAAATTTACTCAAATCCAATATATATAATCAATATATCAGCCTTTATTATATATATATATATAAAGATTTACTTAAAAAATGTGACAAAAATCAAGATTCACCAATAATTCATCATAAATAATAATCTGTTTGTATTCTTTTTCTCTAAAATCTCACTAAACCGACCTCATTCTCTCTCTAAATTTACTTGTGATTTGAATAATTTAGAATCAAAATGAAAGTAATTTAGGTTTGTAGGAGTTGCTAGATTTCGAAAATGTTATCTTTCACCTGTTTTCACCTTGATTCATCCTCAGTGTGAATCGAAGATTGGGTTTTCAACCTTTGACAACCTTTACAATTGCCATCCACCACGACCGCGACTTAGACATTGACCAATGCGGTCCAATGGTAAACTCCACCACTAGTTGAAATGATTGGATGCGCTCATGACGCTTGACAACTTGTAAAGCTATTTGGTGAAGAGAAGTGGCTATGACCCCTCAGTATATTTCCGACTCTTAAATCGATAACTAATTTCGACCCAAAAAAAAAAAAGAAAAATCGATAACTAATTATAGATTAACAGTTAATAAAATAATTAAAAGGACTGAATAATTTAGAATACTCGAAGAGACATTGATGATCGATTTCCACATCAGATAATTTCTATACATGTTCTAAAAACCCTAAAACTAAAATCACGTGTTTACTTGCCAGATTAAGAACCTTAATTGCTGATTCTTGAAATTATGTAAAGCCTTAGAGATAATTCAATTGTAGTTAATATGCTAAAAACAATTCTAAACCTTAAAATTATCTAAAATCTGGGTGCATAAACCCTATATTGTATAAACACCACAAATACCCTCATATAAAGTTTAAACCCACCAAACACCTTAATTTAATCGAGGTAAACCAAGTTAAACCCCAAAGTTCCCTTAAGGAATATTTTTCTCATTATCTTATAATAAAAAGTCACTTATTAAATAACAATTAAAATTAAGATAACCTTTAGAGAGGTTAACTAGGTATCTTATTTAGGAAGTTATGCTTGATAGCTCTTCAAGGAAGCAACCTTTCTAAGAACTAGCCTACTCAAAATGATGTTTCAAGGGATGATCTCTTTAAGAAGCTAAGTCTTACCGCTTCCCTAACAAGTAATTTCCCTTACAAGTTTGCTAATTGTATACATAAGATCCTATTCCTCCTCTCATCTACTTATCGCTTTCTCTCCCCAATTAATCAACCTCTCATCTTTCATTTTCTCCTTCTATCTCTTTGTCAATTTCTTCTCAAGGATATCAATACATTCCTTCTCTTCTCCTCATTTTCCCTCTCATTCCGATCTCTCTTTCCTTCACTAAAAGGATCAACAAATAATCCTATACTCTCCTTCTCTACCTGCGCTCCTAGGAGAAACAAAGGAACAAAGTAATTTATATCTTCAACCTCTTGCTAGCAAGCTCATATCAAGAGGTATGTCTAGTTTAGTATTCCTATTGTGATTTTTCCTTCTTACTTGTCTTTTATAGTAATGTAAGTTCAATGGTTTGCATTTTTTTTTTTTTTTGTGCAAAAGATATTTTTTTTTCCTTGTATCTTTAGGAAATATAAGATCTTCCTTGTAATAATCTCCTTCATGTTCAAATCTAAGGGCAGAAAAAAATCCTTAAAAATCTCAAGACTATGCATATATTAGATTTACTTGTACCTAATTTGAACTCCTATATTTTAACAAAATTTATTTTTGCAAAGTAAGTCATGACCTCCATGATTTCTTAAGAATGTCATACCTAGGGTGTGGGAAAATAAAATGACATTTTCACTATAACAAATCAATACAACCATAGGTTTGATATTGATGTATCCAATATAATTAAGGAAAACAACCTTAAGAAAAGAAGAACTTGGTGAATATCTTGTTTGGCTAAAAGCTATGAAGGGTAGAATTAATGAGTGAATGACAAATGTTAGTTCATAGAGTAGATTGAATTTTAGCAAAATTGATATGAGTAAGAGTGTTTGTAAGGAATGCCATAGAACTTCAAGAATTTCATAAGAATTGCTCTGTACGGGTGAGATTAGAGCCTAGAGTTTTTCTTAAAAAACATAATTATTTATGACCCCACCAATTTAGGTAAAAAAATGTGAATTGTTATTGTAATATTTTGAAAATTTTGAGATATCAAGTGTTCATGAGGATATGACTACGGGATATTCATGAAATCTCAGTCTATGAAAAAAAAAAAAAAAAAAGAATTTTTGCAGGTGATTTCTAGTAACCCTATAATACCTTACGTGAACACTAAGACAATGATTAAAAAAACTTGACCATCTAAATTTGATCCTAAGATTCCCATAACCCTAGTATTGCCTAAGCCTAGATAAAATCGATAGTAGATAAATAATATAACCTCTAAAACGATTACCTTTTCTCAATAGTAACAATGTGGTCCCATATTTAACACAAAGACTAAAGAGATGAGTTTAAATGTTCAAAATTGCAAAGATTATATGTACCGACTCATATGTGTATAAACCTAATATTATAAGCTTACATTATAAAAAAATGAATAATTAACAACATTACAATAACCTAGAGGTCTAAAGGACCAAATGAACACTCTATAGTTCTAGTTTAACTAAGCTCATTATCTCATGAATAGTATCCTCATATGGACCCTAAGAAAATTTTCAAGGAAAATATTTGGTGATATTTCCAGCAGCCACAATGAAGCAAATATAGCAAAATTCAATAGAGATGGGTCATATAATTTACAAAACAATAAGCTTACTCGATAAAATCATGAACAAACAATAATGTGAATCCCTTTGTAACGTAAGGCATAGTGAAATGGATTTAATGCAAATCGACTTATTATATGTATAATACTGTATGGAACAAAATAACTAACCCACTCAATTACCTTAACCGAATTAACCTAAAGTCTAATTCAATATGAACTATCAATATCAAATAAAAAACAAACCCTAAAGCTGCCCATGTAACTCTTGCCATACCCGATGCACTTTCTTTAACTACAAATAAACAATTTCCTTAAGCCATGAATTAAGTGTACACTTTTGAGTGGTTGGAAGAAACAGGTACACTTACATATTGACCAAAAAATCATAAGGTAAATGAACATTATAATGAACCAGAATCCAAACGAGTAATGATCCAATTACATCCCCTCTTCCCATTTCTTAAACAACACAAATCGCTACCTCAAGCATAGGCAATTGAACTTGATATAGTGGAAGTTGGAACAAAATACAACCACAAATTTTGACCTGTGGACTAGAGGCTTTATGCACTATCTAACAAAGCAATCAAGTCACGATTTTTGTATGTTGTTTGATTTTTTGTTATATTAGTTATTGTAAGTCACATGTAGCGTGACATTGTATGTGTGTGCATGTAGTGGCTTGTATTAGACATTTCTTGTTTATTCCTTATTTTCAAGTTATGTGGATTATATCAAGTATTGCTACGATTACACAGGTGGCAAATCGGTCGGGTTGGCGTGGACAATGAAAGAAAACTTGTTTTATAATTAATTTATAAAATGTTTACATATAGTCATATTAAGCATGTAACTTATTTAGAATAAAAGTTGGTTATGTTAAGTAAGATATTAATTATCTATGTATATTTATCATATGATGGAGCAGTAAGCCACTTTGAGTTTAAGGTTAGTCTTGATCTCAAATATCTTTAGACCATGCTTTTTGAATAGTTAATACAAAAAGGAAAAAAAAAATTGCAATTATATTGTATTAGTTTAGATTATGTATATGTGATTTGCATATGCTTGTTTATATATATGTGTATTGAGTATGCTTTGGGCTTTATGCTCATTTATTTGGGGATATCATTTTTTGGGAACATGTGACTGCCATGGGTTTACACGAGTATCTATGACATGATACGTTTTTGGGGATTGAAGTGCCAAAGTGCAGATGCACATCTAAAACACTACGATGAGGTTGGAGGTAATATTAAGGTAGATTTCCAAGAAATGATCTTGATTTAAAGATCGTTGTACTTTATATTGTTATGGAGACATTTAAATTGAAAATTTTTTCTAACCGATTCTAAGCTATTAAGAATATTTGGAAGTTTCCATTGATGATCAATATACATTTTATTTAATAATCTAATGAAGTAAACTTTTATAAGAGTTCATGCAATACATATTTATTTGTTTGCAGATTTTAATAAGTATCCCGAGTCTTATCATATACGTTCTTTAATACAACTATCTTGAATATTTAGAGTTGTTAGTTATCACACCCTAATTTTCAAACCATGATAGTTGTAGAGAAAATTATGCTTTGCTTAGGAAGCAAATAATCTGACTAACCAAACTCAAAAAGAATTGTTTTAGAATGTATTATTCTTCCATGTCCTTAGATTCCTAGAAAGGTTTACTTTAGAGAGATGTAATCTTCTTTTATCTAAAATCTTTATTCTTTGACTTAATAAATTAGAGGATTAGGGATCATATTGAATATAATAGATATCTAAACTCTGAAAATCGCATCAGCACTTGGAATGATTTCAAACATGTTGCCCCCTACGTAGGTAACCCTTTCATATGCTGGTGCCATGTCGATAACATGTGGTAAATCAAAGTTTTATACCTTTGATGTGAGGATATGCCCTTGTTATCTTAAATTTCGTATTGCCAATCCCAGCACCGATATCAACCAATGAATTTAATTTGCTGAACCCATTCTCATATCCTTTTATGATCGATTCAACCATGATGTTTGATAGACCTACAAAAGATAATGACAAGAACAAGTATAAGTGCTTAGATGCTCCGGTCAGGTAATTTGATGATTTTGATTTTGTTTAATGAAAAGCATTATTCAATTCTTTAATGTTTATAAAAGTCTAGAATCCAAAAAAACATAAGATCCAACTTGGTACAATACTTCAATACAAAAAGCCATTTGTTAAACAAAGTACATGTGGCTAAAATGCAGATATTTGGAGGGGAATGTAGAATTTACTCATTAACAACTACTTCCAAGAAACTATCCTTCCACCGTTTCGTTCAAAAACAAAACTATCCGGTTAGTCTTTATATATAGCGGCTCTATTTGTATATCCAATTGAATCGAGTATCTTCCATGGAGTTGTTTAGTGATATTGATTAGTGCAGATTGTTCGTTTTCCATTCATATTTTAATTGTTTCACCACATCCATAATCCAAAGTTCATTTCAATTCTTTTTCTTACATTCATACCTTCTACTTTTTCTTATTATGGTTAAGCGCTAATTATATTTTTAATTATTGCTACCCAATCTTTCAAAGTAATTCATATTAAAGCCTCTATGTCATTCTTGACTACATTTTCTTTTCTTTTCTTTTCTTTCTTATATAAAATTAGGATTAGTGTTTACTTGTATAGTTTTTATGCAAATGCTTACATAACTAATTAATTGTATTTTTGTATGTTTAATGGTTTTTTACACTTCTTCCATTTAATGTTAACAATGAAACATTTAGCTACCTTCTAATGAAATTTCATAATACTCGTATTTATATTTTTAAGGTATGGCAATAAAACCTTTGTTCGGTATATTCAATAAAATTAATCTAAAAATAAGATGAAAGGCAATGATAGCGACTATTAATAGATTAATTAAGTAGACTATATAAATAGAATATTAAAATTATGGTTTCTTCTTAATAAGAGTAACAAAGATGTGGTTGATAGCTCCTATGACATAGAGAAATAGCATGGATAGAATAAGAATTACAAAGATACAATCTTATAGAAAATCTTTTCTAAAATTAGGGTTTCAAAATGTCGAAGTATGAGATATCTCACAAAAGCCCTAAAATATAATATTTATAGTCTCAACCAAAAAAAAAAAAAAAAAAAGAAATTAACACAACAACTAAAACAACGCTGGCAAACAACGCTGCGAGCCTTGGACTTGAAAGGCCAGGGCCTTGAATCCTATGCTGGTGGCTTTGGTTGCAACGTCGGTGGCTTTGGGCCGCCTGGGACTGCCATCTGCATCAGTCTTCTCCACTTAGGAAAAACTCGTCCTCGAGTTTGGAGGATGTTTTGGATAAAGAGAAACATCAGAGTCATGAAACATAGATAAGTTCTCCATATTAAATGTCTTACAGATACCCATACTATCTGGAAGATCCACCACATATGCATTATCATTGATCCGTTGAAGCACTGCATAAGGACCATATTTCTTTGACTAAAGCTTACATAGGTGCTGATCAGAAATCTCTCTTGCATAGGAATACCATGACTTGATCACCAAGCTAAAACACCTCACACCCCCTATGTTTATTGGTAGCTTGCTTGTAGCGTCGATTTGCTTCTTTTGGCCTTCGTTTCACCTCTTTCTACTCATCAATAACTACTTTGCCATATGCCTTACTGAAACATTAACACTATCTCCCTTAAGCAACTTAATCAAGTCAAGAGTATATTGTGGTACCCTAGTATAAACAACTTAAAAAGGAGATTGCTCAGTTGAACTGTAGACAATGCTATTGTATGCGAATTTAGCCCATGGAAAGATAATGTCCCATTGCCTAGTTTTGTCACCACAAAGACTGTGAATCAGATTTCCTAAAGTGCAGTTGATTGCCTTATTTAGCCATCAGTTTATGGGTCAGCTGTGCTTCTGAATTGCAAGGAAGTGTCACACAACTTCCATAATGTCTGAAAAAAATAACTCAAAACTTACTATCATGATCTAAAGTGATTGTTTTGGGAACTCCATAAAAACGTATAACCTCCTCAAAAAATAACCAAGCTACATCAACCGCATCCGTAGTTTTTCTGCAAGGAATAAAATGCTCCATTTTGGAAAATTTATCAACAACCACAAAAACAGAATCAACATCTCTCTGTGTACGTGGCAATCTTAACACAAAATCCATGGACAAATCCTCCCAAATATTTTCTGGGACTAGTAACGACATGTATGATCCAATATTCTTAGACTAGCCCTTTGATCTTTGGCAAGTGAAACACCTCAATAAATCTATACATATTTTGCCTTAACTGAGGCTAATAAAACCTTTCCTTCATTACTGCCAATGTCTTATCACGCTCCAAATGACCAGCCAATCCGCATCCATGCAGGTCACTAATCACCTGCTCTCTCAATGAAGTTCTTGGTAGGCATAGCTGGTTATCATGCATTAAATAACTGTCGGATAAATAACAACTAGAAATAGGTTGATTATTTGATACCCGACTCCATATCTCTGCAAAATCCTCATCATGTTTATACTCCCTTTAAGATGCTCAAAACCCGAAATTTCTTGGCTCAAAGTTAGTAGCAAAGAAGCTTGCCTACTCAAAGCATCTACTACCCTATTTTGTACCCAAGATTTATGTTGCAACCTGAAGGGAAATTTCTAAAAAAACTGGCACCATCTCGCATGCATATCGCTACTAATCCTCTTCTGGTTGTTCAAATACTTTAAAGCCTCATGGTCTGAATAGAGCGCAAATTCCTTCCTAATTAGATAATGCTCTTAGTTTTAAGAGCATGCACCACCGAATAAAATTCTTTGTCCTAAGTGCTTTATTTTTGCCTTGCCTTACTAAGTTTCTCACTGAAAAATGCAATTGGTCATTTTTCCTGCGAAAGAATGCCCTTAGACCTACTACACTTGCATCACAATCCACTTCACATAACTTGTCAAAATCTGGAAGGGCAAGGACCAATGCCGTGCACAATTTCTCCTTCAAAATTGCAAAATCGTTGGCTGCTTCATCTGTCCATAGGAATTTTCCTTTTTCAAACACTCCGTCATTGGTGCAAAAATGGTGCTAAAATTCCTGGTAACCTATGATAAAAAGTTGCCAACCCATGAAAACTTCGTAGCTCAGAAACATTATTAGGAGTAGGTTAATCTTTGATTGCCTAAATCTTTGACTCATCAACCTGTATACCATCAGCCGAAACGACATACCCCAAGAAAACAGTTTGTTGGTCAGGAAATTGCACTTCTTAAGGTTTATGTATAGCTTATTTTCTTGCAGGTTGGTAGTATACTTATCAAATGCAATGGATGCTCCTCTTTACACTAGCCATAAATCAAAATATCATCAAAATATAGCACTGCAAATTTACCAATAAATGGCTTCAATACTGGTGCATTAGCCTCATGAATTTGCTAGGGGCTTTGGACAACCTAAAAGGTATGACTAGCCACTCATACAACCCCTCCTTTGTTTTAAATGTAGTTTTTACACTCATCAATAGGTTTAATCCGAATTTGATGGTACCCATTTTTTAAATCAATTTTCGAAAGCCATTTTGCTCCATGTAACTTGTCAAGCATATCATCTAGCCATCGTATAGGGAATTTATATCCCATAATGATCTAGTTAATGGCTCTACTATCAATACATATTTTCCAGCTCATATCCTTTTTGGGTATCAATAATACTGGTACTACACATGGACGCGTACTCCCCTGAATCAACCATTTTTCTCAACAGCTCCTCTACCTTCTCTTTCAAAATCTCACTCTTCTTCGGATTCGTTCTATAATGAGACAAATTCAAGAGGCTAGCCTCAGGAATAAGATAAATATGGTGCTGGATGTGTCTTATTGGTGGTAACACATCTGGAATATCCTTAGGCATAAATTCTTTAAATTCCTACAATAAAGGACGAACCAACTCTGGTTGCTTCTTTATTTATGATTCGACATTATTCATCAATACCTGCTTTACAATCAAAGCATGCACTTGCCTAGTCTCTTTAATTTTGCCTAAAAATCCATTACCAAAGACAAAAACATACTCCTATTAGGTAAGGCAGCCGTATTTTTTAGTGGCAACAATGTATACTTCACTTCTTCTTTTTCCAGCTTATATACATTACTCTTACTCAAGTGTTGTGCAACCGTATGATACAACCAAGGCCTACCAAACAAAAGATGACACACATCCATATCCAAAACATCACAATATACTATATCATGAAACTTACCAATGGAGAAAGGAACCTTGCAACGTTCAGTCACTTCAATTTTCCCCGTAGCTAATCTAATCCACCCTAATGTGTAGGGATTCAGATGTTTTTATATAGGCAATTTTAGTTTGTTCACTGTCCTCCTCCCAATGATGTTTTCGAAGCTACCACTATTGACTATGGTGCCAAATACCTTTACGTCGATAGTGGACTTGGTTCGAAACCACTGGTGGCACTAAGTATGATCTTCAAATTTTGGGGTCAATTATCCTTCAAACGAAAAAAACCCATTCATCTTCTTCCTCATATTCTTCCTTCTCTTCTCCATCAACCTCATAAAAAATTCCATCATCCTCTTCTTCCCTTTCTACCACATTAACTATTTTTCTTGTAGGACACTCATTAGACCTATGTCTTAGTTGACCACATCTGAAACACTTTCTGACACTTGGCTTCGCATAGGGATTATCTACCTTCTTAACCTCTTTATCTCGCCCCTCATTTACAGGCATTTTCCTACAACTTTATCCTTTAGAGGTTACCTGTTATCACTGTAACTACAGGCTAGTTGTTCCGTAATAACCTTGGTTCTCTCCTCCCAAACTGCGATGGTTTGGTACCCTTCAAAATTTTTCCTTCCACGTTCCTGCTACATCATCTCAGCTTTTAGAGCTAGATTCTTCTCATCACTTAAGGTACGAATAACCTGTACTCCAATTCTATCTTGCAAAATTGGCTTTAACCCCTCTAAATACCAAGCCACTTGCTGTCCCTCAAATTCTAGGAGGTTATTCTATTTTGCCAACCTCATAAATTCTACAGTAAATTCATGAACCGATCTGCCTCACTGCTAGCATCATTGATATTGCTGGAATAGAATCTGCTCATAATTTGGTTATAAGAATTCCATCTTTATCAAATAATTCATCATATGGGATTGAATTCATTCCCATCATGCTGAGGCTATTCTCTTCAGGCGATAAGCCACCAACCTAGCTCGTTTTTCTAGAGGAGTTCCCATGTAATCAACGAATTTGTTAGTCTCTACAATCCAATCTAAAAAATCTTCAATTCCCAGGCTCCTATTAAAGTATGGAATATCTACCTTCAATAGAAAGTCTCTAGCATCTCTATCGTCATAATCATTCCTTCTTTGACAACCATATGGTTGGTTGTGACTGAACCGAGATGTTGCTTTCTTTTGAATCCTCTTTGTAGACTGGTTACCTATACGTAGGGATAGGTCTGTCAATAGGGTCACCACGAGCTACCTCGACCCCTGGCTTTGTATTGCCATTTCGTCTCCTGTATGCATCAATTCCACAAGTATCCAGATGTTCTACAATCTTCTCAAAGCATTCCCCAAAAATGCTAGAACATGTTGCTTCAGATGATGCTCCAATCGTTGTAACACCTCTTTCCCTTGAGGGGCCATACCCTCTTGAACACAGTCACGAAGAGCATCACTATCGCTGCCATTTGCCAACATGCTCTAATGCTGCCAAACACAGTGAAATAGCATGGATAGAGTAAGAATTGCAAAGATGCAATCTTATAGAGAAATCTTCTCTAAAATTTGGATTTCAAAATGTCAAAGTTTGAGATATCTTACAAAAGCCCTAAAATACGATATTTATAGTCTCAACAAGAAGAAAGAAATCAACACAAACAATTAAAAGAACGCATGCAAACAATGCTACTAGCCTTAGGCTTGAAAGGCCGATGGCTTTGAATCATATGCTGGTGGCTTTGGTCGCAACATCAGTGGCTTTGGGCCGGCCTTAGGACTACCATCCACATCATACTATCAGTTGTCAATTTTAACTGATCTAGTTCCACACCATTTGAAATGAAATTAGGGATGAACTCCAAGGTGAGACTATATGTTGAATACTTCTTCAATCGCTATATTAGCTCTTCAAGAACTTTTCCTTCTCACAAAAAGGTCTCTTTACTTTTATTCGATGTCTATCATTTTAGTGTCCCTAGGTACCACTATCTTATTTTCTATTTATTACCTAAAAAATACAACAAAATTATATAACCATCTATATATTTTTGAGCCATTGATATTTGTAAAAAGTTTGGAAACATAAGACAATAAGGACCTTAAAACGCTAAAAGACCATACGATAATAGTGAAGAACCTACAAAAGATAGGCATTTATATATGAAATTGTGTCAAGAAATCCCGTTAAATATGTGCTAAGTAATAAAAGAAAAACCAAAAAAAGTTATTAGTATGTATTTAAAAAAGGGAGAAAGAGCCTAATTTATTTGTAGGAGTAGTATGGCATTTGATACTTGAACATTGACTAATTATACCATCAAACTACATATATTTTTAAATTCTTAATTTCGATACCTTGTTTGCCCAGCTAGGTCTAATAACTGAAGCCAGCTTATGAGGCTAGGTTTGATTTGGGCGAGAACCCATTCGGGTCCATGTGTCTAGGTTAGTTCGCTTGCGTTAATCATGGATCCACTATATAAAAGTAAATAATATTTGATATTTAGACTAATTTCTAATGTTAATGGAAATAAATTATTATCTATCTACAATGTGTATTGCGTTACTGATACTAACACAAATAATAAATATACTTGAAAACTATGTCTTGTTTGCTTTATATAGAGTTGGAGTAAAACAAGAATCTCATATGTTAATAATGGGGACTCCTTTTCTTTTGTAACCTTCTTCAGAGCCTCTAGAGTGTATTATAGTCCCATGATGCTAATATTACAAAATAAATTATGTGCAAACAAATTCATGTCTTTAGTAATTCCTTATGAGCATGAGTTAAATGATTATAATATTCTTAAGCTCAATTTTTATTTTAACTTTAAATTTTTTTCTAAAATAAAACCTTTTATTTTTAATCATGTTTTATTTCATTGAAACTGGTTCGAGGTTGGATTTGCCCCATGAATTAGCCGATCCATGGTTCAAGAATCGACTTGTCTTTAGACAGTGTGATTTTGGTTCAACAATATCTGTACCAAAATCTGTTTGGTTTTGGATAAGAGTTGAACCTGAACTGCCTCGTAGGGACCACAACCCAATTAAAAATTTTAAGATCATTACACTATCTATGTTTTCTTTATATTAAGCTTTTTTTTTTTTTTTTTCTAATTGATATTGAACCAATTATAGATAGTCACATGTTAATTGTATAAAGATATTCTACGTAAAATGTAGATTTTTTTTAATAAATATAGAAGAACACCCATGTTAACTTCTTCATATGAGATTTTATTTCTACCAATTTGTTATTTGAAGAGAATATTTTCACTAAAATAATCATTTAGCACACATGTAAGACTATAATTAATAAAAAAACCTACTGTGCAGATTCTTTTAGACTTAAAAAGTAAGGAGCAGTACCCTAACCTTAAAATATTCAATTGCTACTGAAATCAGCAATCTCAATGTATAGATAGTCAATTCAATAATTGACCACAGTTTCAACACCAAATTCGATATCATCTCTTATATATATGCCAATAAGACCAAACCACGCAATAATGTTAGACATAGTTAATTATGGTAAGATGCATCCCTTAAAAAGTAATAAATTTCATTCGTTTAAAATGATAATAATTAAGTAGGTATACTATCATTACATAATATATATTATATCATAAACAATAGTTGTATACTTTCAACGCTTCTGTTGTATAAAATAATAATAATAAATAACAACAATTATATTACTTGATGAAAATTATCATTATCTTATTGATTTTTTTAATGTTGATAATATAGAACAATCTTGCAAAGTAATTATTAAAAAAAAAAAATTTGAAGACTACTCGTATTTATACTATGTTGTTGTTCTTGCTTTTTTTTTTTTTTACTTTTTTTTCCCGTTCCACTTATAATTTTCTATTTGAATATGGCTTTGCATGTGTCTCTTAACATCTCTAATATTATTAAAGTAAAAAATTTGTGATAGTAATGACCGATGTTAATTGGAATCAAATGATATAATAGAAATACTTTTTTTTTTGGGACAATGGTAGATCAACTGTTTTTACTTTTAATTTTTAAAATCAATATTAAATACTATTCGATGTACGCTTACTTTAATGACAAGATAATATCCTATTAGATGTCTGTAATTTCAATCTTTGGCATTTTTTTATGACTTAGTGTTGAATCTTTACGTTTTGGTAATTTTTGGCCAATTATTTGTTATTATCTCTTTATCAAAATAAATGCCCATTAAATATTATTTAACGGATATACTAAATCACATGTATAATTTGAAAGTACAAGCACTAATTGACAAAATCTAAAGATGTGATACTAAATTACTAAAAATTGAAAGTAGAGCCACTTGACTTGCTTAGACATCTCTAAGGATTGGTGTGATTCGTGAACAAGGACTTGACTCAACCTGACCTGGCCACGCCAAGTCTACTTGTGGACTTGCTTCGACGAGGTACTCCAACTCGTTGTTTGGACTTTCCATAGTCTACAAGTCTTGGCTAGATCTACTAGCCATATTCGTGGACTTGATAGATCCTATTGAGTTCTAGTTCTTAAAAATGTAAATATATATTATTTATTATAAATATAAGAACTATATACAAAAATAAAATGTAAAGTAAGAAAAAATTGAAAAAATAAATAATATTTAATTTTTAAACTAATAGAAATTATCTTCTATTCGCAAGTATTTGATGAGTTCTTGATAACAAAAAATATAGTAAGTATAATTTAAAACACATCTCAGACTTTATGTAGAGTTTCTTAAGAGAGCAATCTCAATTTTAAACAATGTAAAGCTTTCTTTATTTTATATAAATTCTATTCTTTTAGTGTGTTATTCTAGTTCCGTATTGCTAATATTTCAACTCATAGAAATGTGCTTGTATATCAATAATTTTATCCTCGATGGTTTTAAATAAAAATGGGCTACAAAGTAGTATATTCCTATGCCCAATAATTTGTAAGTTTGAAGTTTTATTTTAAATTAAAAAAAGTTTGTTTCTTTATTAAAATAAAAAAATGGTGAGTATGACACAGAATAGATCTAATAGATAGGGACTCACCCTGTCTTTGGCCAGGGCAATTTCAGATCATATATTTTGGGAACTTGACCTAGATTTGGTCTAGACCCTAGAGATGTCTATGTTTGCCATTATCCTTAATTTCTTCACAAGGATTATCAGTTTGTCAAATGTGATGAATGTTATTGACATATCTAATATATGACAATGACGTGTGATATAATCTTACAAGAAGATAAATGGAAGTTCAAATTCACTCAATACGTATATGTGTTATAAAGAATAAAAAAAATCAAACCCACTATATATGAGTAGAAATTGTATAGTATCGATCTTCTAAAATAAAAATTATATAAATACAAATTACATAAAAAGCAATTATCAAAATACTAAGGCAAAATCGTATCTAGTAGACACGATTTATACTTACACATAAATTACATGTACTATGTGTGATTTATATATTAGCTTAAATTGCACATAATATATGTGATTCATCTATAAATAACATAAATCTCCGTTATAAGACGCAGTTTAACAATATACAACTTTTGCTAATTTGCACCTTGTCCGTGCATTTTGTTTTGTTAAAATGAAAATTGCATATGGTACATGCGCTTTTGGCTATTATGCATTTGTAGTTAAAATTATGCAATAATATGGATTTATTTTATTTTTTTTTTTAGTAGACACGTGTTTTCCTACTGTATTAAGACCTCAAAACCCTTTTGAGTGAAAAAAGAATTTGCTGGTAAAGGAACTTGTTACAATATAATAACAAAGTTGCTGGTAAAGGTCCCCTCACTGTAATTTGATTGCCTCAAATGCTTAAATATTTTTTAGTGTGTAGAAGAGGACACCCACAAGAAATTATAATTCAACTATGTTATATTACACACCAAGTATGAATATAATGGACTGATTTATGCACTTACATGTCATCAAATCATCAAATCATTGAATATCTTGTTGTAAGCAGGATTTGGAGCTGCAAAATCCCAAATTTCGGAACCTTGTGCGATCTTAAACACACTGCCTTTTGTCCAACCGTTTTCAATATATTCACTTAGGTAGAAAAATGATGTAAAGCTGTGATTTGGGTTCAGATCGAACACTGGGGTAAGATTCAATTTTGAGTCATCATGCAAAAACCATCTAGAAACTGGTGTTAGTGAATATAAGGTTTCGGTTTCTCCAGAGACAGATTCTTGTGTACTAATGGAAAAAAAACCTTCTTATGAACTAAAAATCTCATTATGTTATTAAGAGTATCAACATTGAGAGAGGGTGAGGCAATGCTTGAAGCTATTTGTGACAATGTCGATTTTCCACCCAGACAGTCGATTACGTCAGGTATGTGAAGATCAACAGCACATTGTAAAACCATTGAGTCAGCAAATGCATAAATAAGTTTAAATGCATCTACTTGGCTTCTAAGCATTGTTTCACCTTCTGTTGGCTGCATTTTTCGGCGTGTACAGGTTTTAATCAATGTGGTTTTTGTGGTTGCAAATGCTGTGCTTGTGTTTGTGTCTCAGTGTATCGAACTCCTTATATAGAGGTTGAGTTGATCATTTAAATCTACTAACAATGATGTTAAATGCATATGCAAGTTCTTTTATTAGTGTAGACACTTCATTCTATTGTTTATTCAATCAGTAATGTATTTTGAACTTTCCTTATAGCTAATGCTTAGGCCTAGCTTGTGAGTTTAGTTTTTATCAATTGTCTCTCTTTTAAGTGCAACAATATATTATTAACGGGTAAATGTAACATTTGGTATCTAAACTTTTTCAGTTTGTGCAATTTGCTCTTTGGAGTTTAAGATTCCCAATTTACTTTTTAAACTTTATCCACTTTTGCAATTAACTATTTGCACTTTGTCATATTTTATAATTAGCTTCTTGAACTTTACAATTTTTTTACAATAAACAACCTTATCTAAGTACAATAAAATGAATTTGAAAAGTAACATCTTTAAATTTTAAGTAGTTAATTACATGAATAACAAAGTTCAGGTACCGAATGTGATATTATCTTATTATTAGTGGATGTGATTCTATCCAATAAGATAACATTATGATAATAAGGAAATTTAAAAATTCAAACAATTTCAACCATTAATTGATGAAATTGTTGAAATGGAGATGTTATTATATATATATAATATATATTGGTTATTCAATTTGGCCAACTTTGCGTTGAAAGTCTCTGCTGATAGAAAAGACAAATTCTATAAAGAAAACTTAGAAACCTATGCCAAATATTAATGCACGTTCTAGAGAATCAATATTACCGAACTCTAATTAGATTGTAATAAAAAAGTATACCTAACATGTTTGCTATAACTTTTATGAGAAGCCACCAACCATAAAACTTAATGCCTATAAAATAGGTTTTTTCATTTATACTACAAATAGTTCAGAGTTTGTAGAAAATGTTATGACTAAGTTGCTGTGACTACTCATTCAGTTTGCAAATTAGATATATTTTCGTTTTTCTTTGATATGTTCAAGAATTATCTTAGGTTCAATTGCAGTATTAATTGGGATATAACTAAAATTATCATGATGATCCTATTAGGTTAATTTGGAATAAATTAAAAAGTTATTTAAACGTACTTTATACATACACAATAAATACATATAATATAAATATTTGTTAAACATGTAATATGATACAAGCTACATTTATATATATACATAACAAATGAATTATATATGTATATACATATAAACATATAATCTATTTATTTGTTATATATATAACACAAATAAAATGTAGATTAAGTATTTATAATCTATAGATTATGTATACATATTTACATTTGTTGTACATGTTATATGAATATATTTATATATATTTGTATTATACGTAATCTATACAATATTTGTGTTATTAATATAATTAATCTGCTAATATATGCTTATATAATTTGTTATATATAATTTATATATTATACTACATCCACACACATATAACTTATTCTTTCTTATATAGAAAAGGTGAGTCAAAAGATAAATTATTATGAAGGTTTAACAATATGTATGATAGAATGAGCGCAAGTTTTGATAGAATCAAAGAAAGCAGTAATTATAATAATTTGCTTTATGATTTTTTACAGGTTGTACGTATATGTATGTATATATATATACACATATATATATGTAAACTGACATTCATTTCATCTGATAAAAATTTATTGTGATGCCATAACCTGAGCACAAAGCACAGCAACCAACGCTTGTCGACAATGGATAAAAAAAAAAAAAAAATTTAATGGCTAATGCATACCATAGTATGCACGTATAATATGTCACAACCAATTATATTTTAATATGTGAAAGAAATAATTGATAATTTCTTAAAAAATTAACATTCATGATGATTTATGATATATATGATTTTGCATCAAAATATGATTGATATTTATTCATTATTGCGTGACATGTTTTACCTGCTAAAGGTTTCTTTGACAAACCAAATCCGAGCAGCTCCCAAAAGCAAGCTGTACCTGTACTCAATCAAGCCGAGCTGTGGAAGCTTGAATAGACCAGGCCGAGTTAATCAGTGTAACAAGCTTTGTATACTCGTGAGCTGACTCAAATTCTAAAGCAAAGCAGCCCATTCGAATCAGAGCCCGAGCTTTTCAATAAGGGAATCGATTACTTTCATAGTTCAACAAGCATTGTAATCCATCGATTTTTTTTAACCTTAAAAGACCAATAATCAATCTCTAGGATCTGCTCGAAAGTCGATAGTTGTGGCGTAGTTGGAAGGATTTTGAAATAATTCTTATCGTGATTTGAACTCTCAAATACAACACATTACAAGAAAATTAAATTTTAGAAATAAAAATTTTGTGATGAAAATTAATAAAATAGCTTATATCTCTATAAATGGACTAGCGATGATGATTTTTTCAATAAAAATTTATATTTAAAAATAAAATCTTGTCTCAAAAACTCAGTTTTTCTTATAATGATATTCAAAAAATAAAATAGAAAAAAAATTAAAGATCCTAAAAATGCATTCCAAACTTTTTGTTGATGAAAACAACAATATTATACAGTTAGCCCGAATATAAATCTATAAAGATAAAACTCAGAAACTATAGAGTAGAAGTTCTAAACCGTACAAGGTAAGCACTCAATTTATTTACTTAACTATAAGATTAACTGGATGTTAGAACTTAGTGATGCAATTGGATCGGCCATTAACGAGTTTTCGACCCGTCCAATCTGATAAATACCTTATAGGGTTGAACTCTATAAGATAAAAGGATCGGGTTTGGATATAGGTAAAAAAAATCCTGTAGGATATTAGGATCGGGTTTGGATACTACTAAAACTTGATGGATATCCAACCCATATCACTCGATGCGTTAGTCCTAGTAAAGAAAATTGCAATGTAAATACATTTAGTAACACGCTAAATTTAAAAACAAGTTGGCAAAGAGAAGGTGAATTGCTATATTATTAGACTATTATTTTATTCGCTTAAGTTTGCTATATCTATTGAAAAAAAAACAATAAGCGAGGCGGATTCGAGTTGATAATAGGGTAGATGGTCGGGTGGGTAATCAAGTTGATAGTTGGGTGGGTTGTGGGATTTAGGGTAAACCTACAGGATGGGTTTGGATATAGAAGAAAAACCCTATAGGGTTATAGGATCGGGTTTAGTATGTCCTATAATGTAGCAGGTTTGGATTTAGGTTCATATGATCTGCTCGAAATCCAACCTAGTTGCATCTCTATTTGAACTAAACTGGAAAAAAAAAAAAAAAACTTATATTAGATTTTCTTAAATTATTGCATGGCTGAACATAGAAACCATAAGATATTTCTTTAACTTCTCATTGGTTCATGTTAGTGACAATAATGGCCTATTTACTTGACTGAATTAATAATTGTTATTATTGAGTAATAGAGTAAAGTTGCAACAGACTTTTATTTGTTAATTTTTTTATTTAACTAAGAGTATTTTGAAAAAAAAAAAATTAGCATTGATAGGAGAATGAATATTAAGTGTTTTTCGTAATAATGATTCTTGTTATTATTGTCAACTAAATACTGTAATAGGTTTTTATAATGAAATAAAGTTGTAATGGTTTTGAAATTAGAGTGAAGTAAACACAAGAATAAAGTTATTCGGTTAAAAGTAAAATGAGTATTAATGTTTTAGGGACAAAGGGGTCCCCTATGCGAGTAAAAGAAAATATCATGGAAAAGATTACTAAATAATAAATGCCATATAGTTGTTAAGTTGCTAAATTTTAAAGAAATAAGAATTTTTTTTCAGTGGGAACGAGGAATCAAACTTAATACATCTTACTTAAGAGATTAAGAATAAAATTACTAGGTTACAAGGCCTGGCTAAGAAATAAAACATTGAATGAAAGGATGCATGTATACGTGCACCACATGAAAATTTGCATGCTTATACTAATTCATATATATGTATATATGTATGTATGCATATGAAGCAAACATTTATGGATGTAATCATATGTACGAGAAGTAGATCAACAAGGGCACTTTGCAAGGTTATAAGTAGGATGAAGTTCTAATCTAAGTAAGGCGGTTGTTCAATTTATTTTAAATTTTTTTTGAGATTTTGAAAATTTGTCTTAAGAAGTAAATTAGAAATATTATTATAGTTTGCAACACGAGTAATGCCCAAATTGAATACATTGTGTTATATGATTTTAACATGCCTATGAAATTATTGGGAAAATCATTGATGATGTTATTCAATATGTAGCAATGACTATGACTGATGAGTGATCTGAATTGGACAATTCAAAGAGAAATATGAGAATAAGTATGATTGGACAAAATTTGGCCAGAATTTATTCATATATTATGATTATTTCAACGAATTTAATCTAATTTCAATATAAGTGGTAAGTACGTATTTAATGATACCATGCCTAATAATTAAATGTAAAAGCTGCAGAAGACGACGATTAATTATAAAAGAATTAAGAAGAAAACTTGGCCATTGTGTTAATTTAATCCATCTAAATGCTGAAAGTACTTATGGCCAAAAAAAAAAAAAAAAAGGGGCTGAAGGTACTGCCTAAATAACTCATGGAATTTAATGATAGGCTGCTTGGAGGAACCGACTATCAGAAATCACGTCTGCTGTGGTTATTGATTAGAAGAGTGTCTAAGTAACGAAAGGAGCCGTGGAATAGAAGTTAGATGTTAATTAATAATGGTGTGACAGTTGCAAATTCCGGTTAGTGATGTACTGAAGAAACAATGTTGGAGTTGTTATGCATAAACATAGGCATCGATTCTAGTATCGGAATCGCAAGTCACGAAATTAAGGAAACGAAACTAGAATCGTTTTTTGCAATACTCTTCCGATCTATGGAATCAGTGATTTTCAATTCTAGTTTTGGAATCGCAGAATCGCTAATTTTTTTAAAATAAAAATAAAAGAAAATGAATTTTAATTTTGATACAACAAATTTTAAACTTAAAATAATAATTGATTCTAAAAGTGTAAATTATTTATCCAAAATTTAAAAAAATTGTTTAGGTTTTGCATTTACTTGTATATAAACACATCCCATGTTAATTTTAGTTAGTAATATGATATTACAAAATACTCTAAACGCTAAAAATGAAACTACAATTTAAAAAATAAACTCAGGAAATGGATTTTTATTTTGGGAGAAGTTTTTATAAACTAAATTATATATGCTTTTAAATTATATTTATTTGTGTTATTAATAAGATCATATTAAAAATTATGAATAAGAAATAAATTTTACTATTTATATGAAATAGTTTAAAGTTTGAATATTAATAATTATACATTTAATATTATTTTTTTAAAATTTTCTCTAATTTTTTTCAATGAAACCGATTGAAACTACTGGTTCTACCTGGTTTTAGGCTGAGGAACCGCCTAGGAACCCAGAAACCAGTGGTTCCTTAGCCGGTTCTAGAACTACCTAACTGGTCCGGTTCTGGTTCTGGTTTTAAAACCGTTGGTGGTGATTTCAGTTCGGTTTTTGATTTAGAACCGAACTGTGCTTATATCTAGACTTATGGATAGCAATCATTTTATGAATTATGAATAGTTGAAGCAAGAAAATTGATACAAAAACTAAGTGAACTATGGACTAATTTTACCAGTATGATGAGATAGAAAGAAAAACTAGCTTAATTTAAAAAAATTAAAGGAGCCAATGAATTATATTTAGAAAAAAAAAAAAAAGGATTCATTAAAGAAGTGTAGAAAAGAAAGCAAGAGCAAGTCATATATGAAGGAAGCCTTATAGTTATAGGATCATAGTGTTGATGATTAAAAATTGATGGTTGATCTAAAATGAGTGAAAATAGGAAATCATGCCATGTTTTTTTACACTTTATTTGGTAAGATGGATTACATTAAGAAGGAATGATTGTGAAAGATAAAATAAGATATAATGCTAAATTACTTATATGCTCCTAAAATATAATAAAGAGATTAAAAAAGAATGCTATAAGAGTAATTTTAATATAGAATACTATATTTGTGTTCCTTCTCCTTGTCTTCCCCTTTCAAAAACAAACAAAGAAGTGAAATTTAATTCCCCTCATTTCCTCCTTATTCCTAATCATTCCCACCCAATTCCCCTTGTACCAAATACAGTGTTAAGGATAACAAAAAAAGAGAAAGACAATGAAACTTGTAGATAGATGGATGTGGATGCTGTAATTTAAGAAAACAGCCAGGAGACGGTGGATTCTTCAGTATTGGGTAGACAATAAAGGAAAAGGGTGAAATTAAGACATTGTTATTTATCCGGCTAGACGAAAGCAACAGCAATTAAAAATGATAAGCTTTTGAAGTGAGGACAAGATGTTGAACCACCACCCAATACGCCATACCATTGGCATTCTTATTTACATAAACAAAGGAAAACTTTCTATTTAGCTCTCTGTTGAGAGCTATCAGACTCATAATATTAGCCCACATTGGAAGAGAGGCCCAATTGTAAGTTCTTGTCCCAATTGTTGATGGAGTCCACAGCCAATTTGCAATCAGATTGTAACGTTACAGTACACTAGTCACTGCTGAATCCCATCTTTCATTGCCACCAACTCGAGACTACATCTTGAAAGACCATTCACAACACTTCCCTCCCAATCACGGCATACAACTCTTGTGGCTACTTCCTCTAACCCCTCCATCAGACTGCACCAAAGCGTCTCTTGATCTCTGTTCTTTTATAATGTACATCTTCCTGGCGGCCACTCCTCCATCTTCCTCTGACATTAAGATTGAAACTTTTTGAATAGCCAACTCTGGATCCAAACTTGTACCTTCATACAAAGCTTCGCAACGCATCTTTCTAGTCTGCCACACAGAAACCTCAACATTACAACCCTTTGTTGCTTTCTCAAACCACTCAGCAAAAGAGAGAACGCGATTTCGGTCTACGCGTATGCCAAGCCCACCAAACCACAGCTTTATCCCACCTACAATTGAGAAGAGCACCGTTTAACTGATTCCTCGTTGCAGAAATTGCATCTTGAAGAGGGAGTAACCTTTCGATGGAACAAATTTCGCGCTGTTAGTAGAGTATTGGAGAAAGCGTGCCAGAGAAACTTCTGTACACGAGGTAAAGATTTAATCTTCCACAATCTCTTCCACTGATTTGTTCTAATAGCTCTACAAGATGAAGCTTCGATTATTGTATTTTTATCAAATAGCTTTTTAACAATCTGATACACCAATTTAACTGTGCAGACACCTCTTCCACTCGCCGGCCGTACGATCGAATCCGTCGCTTCAATATTTTCAAAGATATTTTTTTAATTGGATCAATTTTAATTGGGCGGTTCAAACCTGTGCCTATTACTTAAAAATCAGAGTAAATGTCATCGGCTATAATGCATTAACAATTTCAGCACTGTTAAACAGCCTCCTTAACAATGACAAATTCCAATATCTAGTATTTGGGTCAATTAGGTGACATGAAAACAAATTTTCTCCTTGACTCTCATTCCTTCGTTTCGGTCAAATATAGATGTTTATTTATAATCATAACGAACCTTGAGGTTAGGAATATGATATGTTGATCATATACAACAACAAGTTAAGGTAATGACATCTCAATCCTCAACAACGATTACAAATTCAAGTACACCTATTGATATTCAATACTATAGTATAAGAACTAAATATAAGTATCGATCTTATAGAATCAGTGAGTATTAGCAATCCACTTTCTATTATTGTTTATCAGATAAAATTCAAGTTTCAAAAATCAATTAATAATTAAACTAAAAACCAACATGGCATGAACAAAAAAAAATATATATATATCAAGATTGCAAGAATGTCTAGATTTTGAATCTTTGTTAGATTTCTATGCAATTACACAAATGATAATTCAATACGATTATCGATATTCTTGAATTGTAGAAATTCCTAATATAAATAAATATATATCTCTAGATTATCAATTTTTAATCTTGGTTGATTAATCGAAATTTCTTCATAGTTAAAACTCTAAAAAATTGCATTAATGTTCTATAAATTTTCATATTGGGTTTGATTGTAATCTAGGATATTTACACTATTTTACCTCTAGAATTATGTACAACTCTTTCAAATTGTAGCGATATATTCAAAAAAGTAATTTCTCAATGAACTAATGTAAATTAAATCAAGAATCAATACTCAGAACTAGCCATTCAAGATAAACGTGCAAAACACACAATGAGAATTAAGAAATTACTAACCTATTAAAAATAACTAAGAACAAAGTATATAGAAACTACAGTTCATCAAAATCTAGACTTAACAGTTCAATCCTACTTAGAAATAGCAATAAAAACACAATTCACAATGGAATTCATAAGGGAAACCCCTCATACAAAAGTACTCTTGCAATCCGAATGAAACCTAGGGACCTTGTCTTACTGAAAGTCTCTAATTGTAAGTACCTGGATGTAAGTATCTTAAAATTAGGATCTCCCCCATTTTATAAAACTTTGCAGTTTGCACCATCTAGAATGGGAAATTGATATCTCCTTAAAGTGGGAAAGTTGCATCTCTTAGAATTAGAAAGTTACATCTTCAAGAATTAACAAGTGAAATCTACAAGAATAAGAATTATAATCTCTCACGTATAGGAAGGTTGTAAGTCTTTAAATTTGGAAGATTCTTCCTTTTGATATAGAAAATATTCCCTCCCTTAATTAGGTGAATTTCCTTCTTTAAACAAATGTTTGGCATAGAAAAATTTAGCTTTTAATTAGACATGGTAAATGACATGGTCATGTCTGCTTGGTTGTATAAAAAATCGACATTCTTTCACTCATCTTCAAATTTCCCCAACTGTAACACTGCTCTGTCGCATCTCATGTCAAATTTGACATGTAAAATGTTGAAACCAAGGTGCAACATAGGCACACACATATCCTTTGTTGATTTTTCGTCTTTAAATTTCTTTGCTGCCTTTGACATAGTATTAGATACGGTTATGTCTTTGCTCTTCATTAATTTACCTCCAAGGCATGTGAAACCAAATTAGACGTATGTTATGTGCTGTTTTCATAAAATTATATGTCACACCCCACCCTCAGGTGGTGAACGTGATGGCCGGCAGCTCCCCTTCACTGCCACAGGCTTTGCTCTTACGGAGCACACCTCCTTTTTAGGAACACTTAAAGGTATTGTTATACATAGTCCATGCATTTGAATGAGCCAACTGTAGCCGCCAAAAGTCGAACCTAGACCTATGCCTTTTGTTTCTCCCAAGGGAGAATACCTTCACCAATTGAGTAGCTCAATTGGTGAGAGGCGTTGCCTTTGGGGCAAACAAAAGCATCAGGTCTTGGGTTCGATTGATAAGCATAAATTATCATCATTTTAATTGACAAATTGGGTCTATTTTATAATATAATTGATGGATTCTTAATAGATAAGGTGCTTAATTGGTATACATATTTATTTCAGGTCAATTTTGAACATAATTGTAATATAAGGAAGGAAAATGTGGAGAATCCAATCAATATTCAAACAAAGCAGCAAGGATGCATAGAAGGAGACTTGATGTACGGCCGTACAACTCTCAAAGTGAAGAAAATGCAAGCCAGTGGCTGGTACGGGGTCTTGTACGCCCGTGCACCAAGAAATTTCGGAGCAAATTCAACATGTACGGCCGTACATGTGGTGATGAAGAAGTAATTGAAGGAGATCTATGTTGCACGCCCGTACAAGCTTGAAGTTTGACTTCCAGTACTTAGCACTCCCTCTTGTACGACCGTACAAAATGTATATTTACAAAGAAAATGAGTATTGTACGGTCGTGACTTTTAGAAATGGGTCATTATTGTTTTCTTGAAACAGTATGACTGTTAGTTTGTTTTAGTAAAAGGTCGTGTTTTTAAACACGACCCCTATAGAATATAAAAAGGGGTGATTCGTTCTAAAAGAAAAAACACATGATATATTTTAGAAAGAGAACTTAGAGGAGAGAGAGAGTCGGATTCCAAGAAGAACTTGAGAAAGTCATTGGATCCAGAATTCGTTTTGTACAACCACTTCATAGTCATTAAAAAGGGGTTTTTACTTCTTCTCTTTTCTTGTTCATTGAATCTATTATGTTGTTATACGTTTGTGTTTATATGTCAGTATGAATGAGTAGTGATTAAGTTATTACGAAGTTGTATTAACAGGAAGCATATATATATCTGTTATAATCTGTTTAATTACGAATTTTTAGTGTTGGGTCTTCAATTAAGTTAGGAATTTGTAGTGCACGACATATTCCTACATCAGATCTCATTGGAAAAGGTTGAGAAACAATTCCCTTGAGTAGATCTAAGGCACTAGACAAACTACTCTTGTTGATAGAGATGTTAATAAGAAGTTTGCTGCATGTTTTCAAAGAATTTGAGGATAATAAGAGCTTTAATGCAATTCTGAATTGGCTATTAACTTAGAAGAGATTCTAGTAGATACAATTAGGATTAGATTGATCTATTATGAGAATAATGGTCATGAATTAAGAATTCTACAGATAAGTAATTTACGGATGAATTTAGTTAAATCCTGTTAATATGATGGAGTAATCTTTCTGTATATTGTGTTAATTATTTATTAAAATTATGTTTTATATGTCATTGTGATAAAAATTGGTAGTTAATATAGTTAAAATTAGAATTATCTAATTAATTAATAATTAAACATACATTAAATTGATTGCTAGATAATGATTGATAGGGCGAGTAATAGTAATTGTCAGGATCTCAAGGAATACGACCCATAATTCATTCCTATACTACAATTGATAGGTACACTTGCCTATTGTTAATCTGATGTTAGGAAAGAATTAGTGGAATTAATTGTTACACTCAGATGGAACGCATCAAGTTTTTGGCGCCGTTGCGGGGAATTTAAAATTGACAATATTAGGAAAACCCAATCGTTATTAATCTAGTTTCTTTTAATTCTGTTATATTATTATTCATTTCAACTTTAATTGATCTTTGATTACAGGTGTATGACCCGCAGCAGAAAAATCAAGCTTTTTGATTTTACCCAGAACCTGAGCGAACATTTCGTCAAGGATTAAGAAGAACCAGAGAGATTATCCAAAACTCTCCAACTATAGTGCAAAGAGCAAGACCACTATCATTAAATATGAATAGAGATAATGAGAATCTAAACCCACGAGGGGTTGGTGAAGTTGAGAATCCTGGGGGTAATGTAAATCAAGCCGGTGGAAATATAAATGATCCCATTAGAGATGCTGGAAATGAAGTTCATAGACCCATGTGGGATATGTTTATGCCCACAATCGATGGAGTTGCTCCATCCATTCAGTATCCTCCAATTCATGCAAATAATTTGAGTTGAAGCCTGCTTTGATTCAGATGGTACAAGTTAATCAATTTGGGGGAGGAGCTTCAGAAGACCCGCATGCTCATTTGAAGAATTTCTTGCAAATATGTGCTACTATAAAGGCCAATGGAACACCAAATGAATCAATACGCCTATTATTGTTTCCCTTTTCACTAAGGGACAAGGCGAGAAGTTGGTTGGAGTCATTGCCCCTCATTCATTAACGAGTTGGAATCAAGTGGCTCAGAGGTTTTTAGAGAAATTTTTCCCACCTAATAAGACGATTCAATTAAGAAATGAGATATTTTCCTTCCGTCAGTATGAAGGAGAATCACTTTATGAGTCGTGGGAAAGGTTTAAAGAATTTCTTCGTCGGTGCCCTCACCATGGAATTTCATTGCACGATCTGGTCAGGATATTTTATACATCATTAGGAGACCAAAAGAAAACAATGATCGATTCAGTAGCTGGTGGAGTTTGATGAAGAAAAGTGCTCCTGAGGCTTATGATTTAATCGAAGAATTGGCAAGGAATACATTCAGTTGGCATAGTGAACGGAACAATCTTCGACCCGTCGCTGCAATGTATGAGTCCGAGTCAGTTTCTCAACTAAAGGCACAAGTGGCATCACTTACATCTCAGATGAGTAAAATGAAAGCAAGCATGGAAGCTTTACCCAAAGTGATTCTTTTGTGAGTTCAATGGAAGATTTTCATGCTTCTGAAGAAGGTTCAAGTATTGAAGATCTGAACTTTATTAATAGAACAAATAGAGAAGTCGGGAATTATAATCCTTATAGTAATACTTATAATCCCGGTTGGAGGAATCATCCTAACTTCTCATGGAGAGATCAGAATGCACAAAGGTCAAACTTTTCATCTGGATTTCAGAAGCCACAACCACAGCAATTACAAGCACCACAGCAACGTCTTGCGTTACCACCACCTGAAAAGAAGACTAATGTTGATGATGCTTTGACACAGTTTATTCAAGTTTCTGATGCACGCCATCGGAATCATGAGGCCTCTATTCATAACTTAGAACAACAGATTGGTCAACTGGCTAAATTAATGTCGGACAGAACTCCAGGATCATTGCCGGGTAACACTGAGCAAAATCCTAAGGAGCAGTTAAGGTTGTGACACTTAGAAGTGGTAAGGAATTACAGGGTTCAGCAAGGAATCAAGAGAGTGAAAAGGAAGTTGGTTTAGAAAGTGGGGAACAAGTGAATGAAAAAAGAATTAATAGAGAGGAGTTTACCTACTGAAAAACCAAAGGAATTTCATCCAAAATTACCTTACCCATCTAGATTTAGGAAGGATAAGGATGATGAACAATACAAAAAGTTCTTGGAACTTTTTAAACAGTTGCACATTAACCTTCCACTAGTAGAAGCTTTAGGACAAATGCCTAAGTATGCTAAATTCCTCAAAGAACTCTATCTAACAAAAGGAAGTTGGAAGAACTATCTACTGTCACCTTAGGTGGAGAGTGTTCTGCTGTTATTTTAAACAAATTACCTAGGAAACTAAAGGATCCGGGTAGTTTTACTATTCCTTGTTTGATAGGAAATTTACCGGTTGAAAGAGCATTAGCAGATCTTGGGGCTAGTATAAATCTCATGCCCTATAGCATGTTTAAAAGATTAAATCTAGGTGAACCCAAGAGTACCAGAATGAGTATACAACTTGCTGATAGATCTATGCGATTTCCTAAGGGAGTAGTGGAAGATGTTTTGGTTAAAATTCACGATTTTATTTTTCCTGCAGATTTTGTAGTTCTGGACATGGATGAAGATATAGAAGTCCCACTTATATTGGGGAGGCCATTCTTAGCAACAGCTGGTGCTGTTATCGACGTCAAAGATGGGAAATTAGTTCTTCGGGTTGGAAGCGAAGAGATGGTGATCCGAATGCCAGATGTTTTCAGAAAATCTATGAATGGTGATGATACTTGCTTTGCAATTGATTCTTTTGAACTAACCGTTTCTGATTTTCTGCAAGATTCTTTGAGTACAGATTCCTTGGAGTTGTGTTTGTCAAAAGGAAGTGAAATTAATGCAATTGATGGAGTAGAAGAGATTATTGCTCAATTGGAACGCTGTGATGAACAAAAGAAGGAATTTGGAGTTGAGGAAATATACCGAGACCATATAGATAGGTTAAAACCTTCAGTAGAAGACCCCCCTGAATTGGAGTTAAAGCAACTACCTTCATATTTGGAGTATGCCTTTTTGCAAATGACTCTAAGTTACCGGTGATTATATCTTCGGAACTTAATTCATGCCAAAAGGAGAAACTAATTTCTGTGCTCAAAGAGCACAAGAAGGCAATAGCATGGAAGATTTCTGATATAAAAGGAATCAGTCCCTCCTTTTGCACTCATAAGATCTCAATGGAAGAAGGATTTAAGTCAGTGGTGCAACCTCAAAGAAGGCTAAACCCAAATATGAAAGAAGTAGTTAAGAAAGAAGTGGTCAAATTATTGGATTCGGGACTTATATACCCAATTTCGGATAGCCCATGGGTAAGTCCGGTTCAAGTGGTCCCAAAGAAAGGAGGCATGACAGTTGTGCCCAATGAGAAAAATGAGCTTATTCCAATGCGTACCGTGACTGGATGGAGGGTATGTATTGATTATAGGAAGCTCAATGATGCTACTCGGAAGGACCATTTTCCATTACCCTTTATTGACCAAATGTTAGAAAGACTTGCAGGTCATGATTTTATTGTTTTTGGATGGAATGTCAGGATATTTTCAGATTCCTATTGCACCGGAAGATCAGGAAAAGACCACATTTACTTGCCCCTATGGTACATTTGCTTATCGTAGAATGCCATTCGGGTTATGTAATGCACCTGCGACCTTTCAAAGGTGTATGTTAGCAATATTTGGGGATTTAGTGGAGGATGTGATGGAGGTATTTATGGATGACTTTTCGGTATTTGGAGATTCATTCGAAAAATGTTTGCTGAATTTGAAGAGGGTTTTGATGAGATGTGAGGAAACCAACCTTGTGCTAAATTGGGAAAAGTGCCATTTCATGGTACAACAAGGAATAGTGTTGGGTCACAAAGTGTCAAAGAAAGGGATAGAAGTGGATGTAGCAAAAGTGGAGGCAATTTCCAAATTGCCACCACCAACTTCTGTCAAGGCAATAAGAAGCTTTCTTGGTCATGCAGGTTTTTATAGAAGGTTTATTAAAGATTTTTCGAACATTGCAAGACCAATGACAAAGTTGTTAGAGAAAGATATTACATTTAATTTTGATGAGAAATGTATGGAAGCTTTTAATTTTCTGAAGGAGAAGTTGACTAGTGCCCCTATAATGGTAGCTCCAGATTGGAATTTACCATTTGAACTTATGTGTGATGCAAGTGATTCCGCAATAGGGGCTGTTTTAGGTCAAAGAAAGGAGAAGCACTTCCAGCCAATATACTATGCAAGTAAAACTCTTACTTCTACACAAGAGAACTATACCACAACAGAAAAAGAATTGCTTGCTATAGTATTTGCCTTTGACAAATTTAGATCATATCTTATCTTATCAAAAGTAGTGGTATATACTGACCACTCAGCTTTGAAATACCTTCTATCCAAACCGGATGCTAAACCAAGACTAATAAGATGGGTATTGTTGTTACAAGAGTTTGATTTAGAAATCCGTGATAAAAAAGGAGCAGAAAATTTAGCAGCGGATCATCTTTCTAGGTTAGATAACCCATATTTGGAAGATTTGAAGGAGGAAGAGATTAATGATAAATTTCCAGAAGAAAATCTTTTTACTGTACAAGATCAAGAAATTCCATGGTTTGCTGATATAGCGAACTATTTGGTTGGAAAAGTTCTTCCACAAGATTTGGATCATTACCAAAAGAAAAAGTTCTTTTCTGAGTTAAAATATTATTTTTGGGAAGATCCCTATCTCTTTAAGATATGTGCAGATCAAATTATTAGGCGTTGTGTCACATGAAGAAGGGCAACAAATTCTATACCATTGTCACAGTGGTCCCACTGGAGGCCATTATAGTGCTAATAGGACAGCACATAAAGTCTTAGAAGCAGGGTTTTATTGGCCTCATATTTTTAGAGATGCTAATTCTTTTGTGTTTTCATGTGATAGGTGTCAAAGGACTGGGAATATTTCAAGAAGAGATGAGATGCCCCAAAATTATATCTTAGAGTGTGAAGTCTTTGATGTTTGGGGGATCGACTTCATGGGACCATTTCCTAATTCCTATGGTAACAGGTATGGCTCCAAAGAAAAGCAACACGAGACCATCTCAAAAGAGTACTCAACAACCCAAGCGGCCTAGGATGAAATATGCAAAGAATGCCGGCCCATCTAGCGCTTCTGTTCCAGTCCCTCCAGGATTAAAAGTGGAACACCAGCCGGCTTACCAACAATTTCATCAGAAGAAGGTGATTAAACCCAATGGGATTTTAGACTGGGATGTACTGAAAGAATATGGGTTGGTGCCGGCAATGAGAAGACTGCTGCAAGACCCCGCTTGGTTAAGACTTTTTAGTCTTCAAGAAACGGCCTACAAGGTTACAACATTAGCTTTTCTTGCCTCCTTTTCTATAGAAAAGCGGAATATAGGTCGAATGTTGAAATTTAGAGTAAATTTTTATGCATTTGGAGCATATCACTCAATTTCAATGAGGAAATTCATAAAAGCTACGGGTCTTTACACAAAGGAAGAGATGAATGACCCGGAGTTTAATAAGTTGCCTATATTGATGCCTTCGGGAGTTACAATTGAAGAAGTTTGGCGGTCAATCTCAAGAGAAAAAGTATTCAGACCAAGCCGAACCAAGGCATCCACTATGATCTGGACAAGCCACCGGGTGTTCCATTACATTTTGGCGAAGACACTAAACTCCAAAATGGACACTGCGGGTACGGTTACAAAGGAAGATATTTTACCTTTGACAAGTGCTATTCGGTCCTACAAGGTCAATGTTGGCGTGTTAGTAGCCTATGCAATCCAACGCCAAGCCGGGTCCAAGATGAATGGCATATATGTGGGGCAAATGATCACCCGTGTTTTGAAGAATTTGAAGCTTTGGCCCAAAAGTTCTTCACAAAAACCAAAAGACGGAGTGGCACAATCAAAAGGGATCACACATGCTCCATTTCAGCAATGGGGAACCGCTAAGGTTGATGATCCATGTTTTGATGCTGAGGCACCCGGAGCTCAGCCACAGCTAGCATCCCACTCGAGTTTCTCAGTCGGCAATTTAGCACATTTGGAGGCGGATGTGGCGGTTATCAAGGCCGATGTAGCAGAGATTAAAAAGAACCAAAATATTATCATAAATCTGCTAACAAAATTGGCTGAGCATGCAGGATTAGCCATCTCCTCTTGTTTTAGCGGGGCCTCCAGACCTGAGCAACCGAGTGAGGACCTTCCAAGCACTAGTGCACCACCGGTACCCCAAGAAGATCTTCCTTCAGTCCCTGAGCAAGTGGATCCTCTAGCAGATTTGGACTTAGAGGCTCTGAAAGTAGGAGAGACTTATGAAAGCTCTGAGGCTGAATCCTCTGGTGATGAGGAGATGGAGGAAGGAGGTGAAGAAGAAGAAGGTGAAACGGATGATGAAGAGGAGTCGGATGATGAAGAAGAAGAAGATGTCCAAATACATTTCTGATCTTTATTTTATTTTTCAGGACCTAAAGACTTATTTTATTCCTAGATTTTCCTTTTAATTTTATGCATTCATTTATGTTTAATGCTTTTGTTTGTTTTGCTTAGTGTCGTATTGATGGCACAGTCTTTCATTTTGATCATGGTTTTGGATGATGTACATGCTGGAATTCCATGAATGTAAAGACACTTTCGGAAACAAAATCGGCCTACAAAACTCAGGGGAGTTCACTTCTTATTTTTACTTTGTTTATCTTTCCTTTTAACCTAGTGAGACATTGAGGACAATGTCTTTAATAAGTGTGGGAAAGGGAGCATGCAAGCATGCTAAATGAAGTGTTTGTCTTGAATGATGATAATGAATGCTTTTCTCACACTTAAGTAATGAAAGCTGTTTTGTTGTGGTGTTGATGATTTCATTTTAATAGTGCTGGAATAATGAAGATTTTAGAAGTTAAAGATGCAATTGTTTCTAAGGCTATAGTAGCAATGTGAAATCATTATGGGGCAGTCTTACTCATGCTTTAATTCAGAATTTTACATCTAAATAACATATGACTACAAGTATATTATCAATAATTATTACTACCACTAAGTAGCATGTAGAAAATTACTTTCATGAATTACCATTAGTGTACAGTTCAAATGATACTTTTCACTTGATGATTTCTCCAATTTTGTTAATTTTTCTCTCCTTTCATAAAAAAAAAAAAAAAAAAAAAAAAAAAAAAAAAAAAAAGAGAAGATAGAAGTGATTGAGGTTCGATGGGGTCCCTTTAAAACCTAGTCACCTAAGGTCGTCCGGCCTGGATTGATTGACCAAGGATGTCACTTCATCGTTTAATAAATCTTATAACTCGGATAAGTAAGTCCGAGGGATGCCCTTTTTAAGGGAATAACATCTGTTAACCTGAGTGACGAGCTCGGGATTATCGACTGAAAGTCTGCTACATGGGTTATAGGATATTTAAAAAAAAAAAAAAGTCATAAATTAAAGGAGAGAAAAATATATATAAAGGAGAGAAATTCAAGGGATTGGTTGATGTCTATGCTGTCACTAAGGAATTAAATTCAATGGTTGGTGGTAGTATCCACTTTGGGACTTAATGAAATAAGAGATGAAATATTCAGTTAGTAATTGTGGTCATGTGTTTATTTTTATGTTAAAAATCTAACTTAAATAATGAGAGTAACTGACTTATTATGATTAGCTTTGAAACTCTAGCCTAAGGAATAAATTACTTAAGAACAGATAGAATAAAATCCTTAAATCCCCAGCATTGGAATAGTAACACCATGAGTGCTATATAATTTTCAATTGTTTTTATCACTTCTTGCTTGAGGGCAAGCAAGGCTTAAGTGTGGGGATATTTGATAATCAAAATCATCATTTTAATTGACAAATTGGGTCTATTTTATAATATAATTGATGATTCTTAATAGATAAGGTCTTAATTGGTATACATATTTATTTCATGCAGGTCAATTTTGAACATAATTGTAATATAAGGAAGGAAAATGTGGAGAATCCAATCAATATTCAAACAAAGCAGCAAGGATGCATAGAAGGAGACTTGATGTACGGCCGTACAACTCTCAAAGTGAAGAAAATGCAAGCCAGTGGCTGGTACGGGTCTTGTACGCCCGTGCACCAAGAAATTTCGGAGCAAATTCAACTTGTACGGCCGTACATGTGGTGATGAAGAAGTAATTGAAGGAGATCTATGTTGCACGCCCGTACAAGCTTGAAGATTGACTTCCAGTACTTAGCACTCCTCTTGTACGACCGTACAAAATGCATATTTACAAAGAAAATATGTATTGTACGGTCGTGACTTTTAGAAATGGGTCATTATTATTTCTTGAAACAGTATGACTGTTAGTTTGTTTTAGTAAAAGGTCGTGTTTTTAAACACGACCCCTATTGAATATAAAGAGGGTTGATTCGTTCTAAAGAGGGACATCACATGATATATTTAGAAAGAGAACTTAGAGGAGAGAGAGAGTCGGATTCCAAGAAGAACTTGAGAAGTCATTGGATCCAGAATTCGTTTTGTACAACCACTTCATAGTCATTAAAAAGGGGTTTTTACTTCTTCTCCTTTCTTGTTCATTGAATCGATTATGTTTGTTATACGTTTGTTTATATGTCATTATGAATGAGTAGTGATTAAGTTATTACGAAGTTGTATTAACAGGAAGCATATATATATCTGTTATAATCTGTTTAATTACGAATTTTTAGTGTTGGGTCCTTCAATAAGTTAGGAATTTGTAGTGCACGACATATTCCTACATCAGATCTCATTGGAAAAGGTTGAGAAACAATTCCCTTGAGTAGATCTAAGGCACTAGAACAAACTACTCTTTGTTGATAGAGATGTTAATAAGAAGTTTGCTGCATGTTTTCAAAGAATTTGAGGATAATAAGAGCTTTAATGCAATTCTGAATTGGCTATTAACTTAGAAGAGATTCTAGTAGATACAATTAGGATTAGGATTGATCTATTATGAGAATAATGTCATGAATTAAGAATTCTACAGATAAGTAATTTACGGATGAATTTAGTTAAATCCTGTTAAATGATGGAGTAATCTTTCTGTATATTGTTTAATTGTTTAAAAATTATGTTTTATATGTCATTGTGATAAAAAATGGTATAATATAGTTAAAATTAGAATTATCTAATTAATTAATAATTAAACATACATTAAATTGATTGCTAGATAATGATTGATAGGGCGAGTAATAGTAATTGTCAGGATCTCAAGGAATACGACCCATAATTCATTCCTATACTACAATTGATAGGTACACTTGCCTATTGTTAATCTGATGTTAGGAAAGAATTAGTGGAATTAATTGTTACACTCAGATGGAACGCATCATCGATCCTTGCAAGCTATAGCTAGAGGGTCAATCTACCTAAAGGTAATAATACCTTTTGTGCTCTAGTCGTGCCTGAGGGTACGCTGGGGGGCCAATGTACCTTACATCACGATTGCCTGTTCAGGGTGGGGAGTCAGTGTGGCTGGACCCTAGGGGCGTCCTCACTCGTGTAGTGTGCCTGGGATGGGGCTATGACATTACACATCAAAATAACCTAATCAAGCTAAGGTTAGCACATCAATGACGTAGTGTGAAAGCGTAAAAGACAAAAATCAACTCACCGGGTGATTTCTAAAGAAAACAAAACAATTGCAAACCATCAACCTCCAGGAGAAAATTCTCTCAATAGTATTTGAAAAGAACAAAGGCTGGCTTTAAGTTGGCAGCCTAGGAATCAAGGCTGACAACCTTGGAACTGGCTTTAGATTGCGGTGTTGTATTATTCTCTCCCACTTGTAAAGAATTTGACCCCATGTCCTCATCTGGATATAATGATGAGTTGTCCGAGTAGAAAGGAAATATATCAGCCCAAAGCTCTTTAAAACCTACATCAGCTTCATATAATTCTTTTAATGGCTCAAATCCTACAACCTCAGCATTTAAGGTCACTAGAAGATTGACCTTCTCTTCCTCATCTATTTTCTTCTTGCTTTCAGTTTCTACTGGTTTACTTTCTGGTTCCTTCTTTGCTTCTTTTACAACCACTTCAAGTCCTTCTTTATCCTTGATTTTACTTTCAATTACCTCACTAATAGCTTCCTCTTTTGGTTTAGTTTCAATGGTTTCTTCTTTTGTAATGGTGCTTTCACAGGTTTTCTTTCAACGACTTTAGGAGTCTCTTCAGTGTGTTCTTTCCCATTTTCTTTTGGAATAGGAATTTTACCCTCTGATAAGCCTTCAAGCAGTACATCTCTAAACTCCTCCAAGACTTCTTTCTCGCTAGCTACTTGTTCTACAACTTTAATATCATAGTCTTTATCCATAGTAATAGAAACTCTTTTCTCATTCACATCCATAGTAACATGGACTTGAGCAACCTTGGAAGTCTCTTGTTATTCCATTGATTTTTCAATTTCACCTTCTACCTTCTTCGAACCATTACTTTGTGCCAATGTCATAAACTTTGCAGGATATTCATGCATCGATTTCTTTTTGTGGTGACATCTGTGAACCTGTTGAAACATGATTTTCTCATAATCAAAGGAAAAAATTCATCCTTCAACAAATAGCTTCATCCTAAACCATGTTCTAACAAGTATTTTTCCTTCACAACTTAACTTTTTTTGTAACCTCTCCCACCAAGCAGAAGTATAGCCTTTCAATCTACAAACCACCAATTTCACCTTTTTTTCTTCAGGAATCTTTATATATTCGAAGACTCGCTCAATCTTAGAAATCATAATCAATAAAATGGTCAACCCCTAAATCTCATATAAAATATGGAATTTCTACATTTAACTAGAAATCATTCCTTCCATATTTATTCCTATGTCTGTAATAATTATAGAAATTACATCATCCATAGGTCTTGCCTTTTTTAGATCTAACCACCGCCCTATCTTCGTGGTTTTTCCTCTTCCATAAGCTCATCTTCCTCCTTAGAATCATCATAGTAAGCATGTAATCCTCGATTTATAGCAACAGGTCTGACAATAGGATTGTCGCACACACACTTCACCTTTGGTTGTCTCCCATAACCATTCCTATTTTTCTTGGCATCGGATCAATCAACCATGTCGTTAATGCATTGTTCCATATACTGGAGTATTTGACCTATGTTATCCAATACCACCCTTTGAACTTTTGGTTTGGTTTGTAGGATTCCCGTATCCTGATCACCATTAAGGACGCGACCATCGTCAACATTGTCATTGGTTGCCATCTTTGCAGAAACTCACCTTAGTCTGATACCAATCTGATGCAGCGTGAAAGCATAAGACATAAATCAACTCATTGGGTGATTTCTAAAGAACACAAAACGATTGCAAACCAACAATCTCCAAGAGAAAATTCTCTCAATAGTATTTGAAAAGTGTTTAAAATATCAGTTATGATTACAAAAACCCTAAAAGACTATTTATAGTCTCAAGAAAAAGAAAAAAATGCAATACAAAAAACTAAAAACTGTGTAGAACAAAGGCTAGCTTTAAGCTGGTAGCCTTAGCAAAGTAAGCGAAATCAAGGCCGATGGATTTGGATTGTAGGCAGCCTTGGAGCTGGCTTTGGGTTGTGGCACTGCATTAATTAATTAAGGGTCTATTAACATTTATCGAACTTCCTTGTAATCTTGTCCTCAAGAAAATAATTAAGACAAAGAAATCAATTAAGGACAACAAACACTTTTTTAAAACATCACTACTCAATAAAATCAATTTGCAATCACACTTTGACTCAAGCTAAAGTACAATACCATTCACCTTGCATTAAATTAAATTTAAACATTCCAATTCAAGCAACTTTCATCTTACTTGCATTATAGTCAACTTTGTCATTGAATTGTATTTAGAATACTAAAATACTAGAAATCAACAATTAGTTAAAGTAAGTCAAAGTTTAATCTCATCCATTAAACTAAGACTCCAAAGTTAAAATTAGACATAAAATCATTTATATACTCATCATGTGTTATGGGTTGTTGTGGGGGGGGGGTTTGTTCGGTGTTTGATGTTAGAGTTAGTGGTGAGCATAAATTGATTTGATTTTTATTCACACAAATGGTTGGTTTGGATTAGATTTTTTTTTTCAAGCTATTAAATAATGGTTTGGTTTGGTTCGGTTCGGTTTAGATCACAAATTAGATCGAAACTCTATTTTTGTTCTAGCATTTAACATTCATGTAAATATTCAAATATTTACTTGGAAAAAAAATTCGGTTCAAGATAATTGAAACTCGCTGCTAAATATAGACATTAAACTATTTGTATTTTGGAGGGAGTTATAGGTAAAGATTGATATGAATATAAACAACATCATTGTTGTAAAAAGAACATAAAAGTATATATCTTTAGTCATATATATACTTCAATTGCTATAACATTTTGAGGGAAAAAAAAAAAAAAGATTACTCTACAAAGTTCAAGTTGCAAATCTCAACAAAATACTTAATAAAATCATCACATTTAAGATCCATAGTCCTCCATAAAATATTCAATCATCCATGAAAAAAATAAATTCATCAACTAATGTATGATAAACTATAACCATAATCCTCCACAAAACTATTCAATTAATCATCTACTAACGAAAGTTGTTCACAAACAAAGTATATTGAACAACTAATACATAATAAAAAGTTATAACTAAATAAACAAAGTCAATGTTTAAATAATTAAAAAAAAGAAAAAAAATTAAGCCACTAACAAAAAAGTATACCATAAATATGGGGAAAAAAAGGAAATAATAAGTCAATATTAACCACATTTATTAAATAATAAATATCATAATAAAACCATAAGAAAATATATAATATTTAATTAATCATTATAAAAAAAAAATTTTTAATTGCAACTAGAATATAATAATTTGTTTCTAAAACATTTTGGTTTGGTTAATAGATTAGTTTAATATACTCGTATAAACCAACTATAAATTTATGGATTAATTTGAATTATAGATTTTCTAATTTAAACTGATATAGACAAACCATATTTTTTTGTTTAATCTGGTTCGGTTTATAGATTAGTTTGTATTTTTCATCTATCCCTAGTTTAAATCAGTGGGTTCATTTAACAAATGTTATTTAACCCGTTTATGTGCAAGTAGTGAATTCTTGTGTAACATATCAACTTTTGTATTATGTAAAAACAGACTTTACATTTTATTTAGAAGAATAACACGTCTTCCTTCCTCTCTCTCCTCTTCTTTCTTGCATCACACGATGTTCATGTTTTTTTATTTTCAATTCAAGATCTTTTTTATTTTTGTACAGAGCACACTTTTGTTTATTTGATTTCAATGTTTTAGTCAATTTTAACAAATATATCCATTCAACTTCATACACGGATGCAGCCAAAAAAAAAATATAAAATAAAATAAAACCACTTTTGGAACTAGATTATTGAGACATTGAATGGAAAACCATGATGCTGAAATTGAAGCAATCTCGAGGAACAAAAACTTGAGGTGGTGAATTGTCTAGGAGGAAGGTGACCTATATAAGCTTAACCCAAGAAAATCCTAAATAAATCAAGGGTTTGACCAAAATCTTTGTACCTAATTAACCAGTCATTTTTTAACACTTGTCCTTGGTCCAAATAAATACAAATTCCATGTTATGTTATGTTGTGACACTTGTCTCACAAAATTATCATCTTCAAGTAGGTGACTGACCTCCATAACCAACTTCAATTCCATCTATGCTTCACCCCTTATAAAACCCAAGTGACATTCTCTCGCCCTCTTCACCCATTAACAAAATTTGCCTACAAGTCTCATATAATATTCATATATTGCCCTTCAAACTATAAGTTTCTTCACCAAAAAAGAAAAATGAAACTATCAAGGCCTTTCACTCATAAAACGTTCACGGGTTTGGCATTCTTGATAACCATCATGCCGGTTTATGCTCGGATTTCGACACCCTGCACGACTTCCATACTTTCTAGCTTCACACCATGCATGAACTTCCTCACCAACAGCAGCCTCAATGGTGATTCACCCATACAAGATTGCTGCGGTTCTCTAAGGTCGCTTGAGGGTAAAGGTTTGGACTGTTTGTGCCTCATTGTAACTGGACAAGTCCCGTTTCAAATTCCTATTAACCGCACCCTGGCCATCTCTCTTCCTAAGGCCTGTAAGATGTCCGGCGTGCCTGTCGAATGCAAAGCCTCTGCTGCACCTGTCCCTGCTTCAGGTCCTGCAGCTTTAGGGCCAACCTCCCCTGAAGATTCTCCATTGAGTCCTTCGGATGAACCATCGACTCCTCAAGCAGACTCGCCCCCTTTGGCACCAGAGGCTGACACTCCACCACTCTTTACTCCCCCATCTCCACCCTCAGCGTTATTTCCAGGCACAAAACCTGATCTGACCCCATCGGGAGCGTCACGGTGTATTAGCACTTTAGTAGTGCTACTACAAGCATTAGGATATGTTTTCTTCAAGTACTATTAGCTTGGTGTTTCTAAATTTTGTTTGGAGTTTTGATGAGAGTCATTCATTAGAAGTTGATAGAGAGATGTGTGATTTTTCATTGTAATTTATCCCAGTTAGACCATTATTAGTTGATTATAAATATTCTATATTTGACATTTTATGTTGGACAACCGTTGAGACATATTTGTTCGGGTACATGTACTTATCTATTACATATTTGTGTATCTATCATTGTGTATAAATGTTTGAAATGGTTTGCGGTTTCAAAACACTTCATGATTTCCAAAATCCTGTAATTGGATCTTCAAAATGAGTTGCATCTCAGATGACTTAAGAAGTGGATCTAAATTAGTCCATATAAATACCATTTCTATAACCGGCAGTAGACTGCTCTCATCTAAGTTTACGAATTAGGAGTCTGCTTTGATATGTATGGCCTGTGCTTTCATCGGCGAAGTTAGCTTCCCCCGTGCTTCTTTAATTTTGATGAACAATTGTTGAAGCAACTGACGGAGTTGCAGCATTTTAAACAATGCAATTGCAGCCTTTACTTGTTCTTTATTTATAGTTATTGGTGTAGGCTACTCTGCTCTTGGCATTTCCTGTCCGCGGTTTCGTTGAGAGACGAGAGCTTGTTAGATATTATGACTAGGGAAAGGACTGCAAATTTGAAGGAGGTTCAAACACTTGATGGCTGATTTTTCCTTTTGTATTTAGTTCTTTGATACTATTTAGGAAGTTCAGAAATTGCTTTTCATTTCTGTTACAAAAAGTTGGAATGCATTTGCATGAAATTGCTGGTGAGATGATACATTCTTGAACTTTGTCCTTCCATCATGTGCTCTTAAACAATTTTTTCCCCCTCCTTGAGATTGTGCTTCTTCATTTTCTGATTATTTACCGCTATAATGGACTCATCACTTGGGGCCCTTTAACCATCTTTTGATATGAATTCAATGCGTTCTTATATGTTTTTGGAAACTGGTGATCTAATGTCAAATATTTTGCAATGATGTTCGCTCTTGTTACCATGATATTAAGTCAATGATACATATGTTAATGCCAATCGAAATATGCATGCTATCATTTTGATAGCAGCCTTTGCTAGATTTTTGCTGCTAAAATGACTTCAAATCAAGACATGATACAATGAAATTTATAGTTACTTCACAGCTATCATACTATTGCATGTCAAACCAATTGAACATCTGAAACTTGCTAGTTCCTGGTTGGTCATTTCACTGAGTTAGAATTCTCATTACATTAGCTTGCTTGATAAAAGATCCACTAAAAAGGATATTCTTAAATAATTTTCTGCTCAAAGCTATCCATCTATTTAAAAGTTCACCATATGGCTGGTAAAATCAAATATGATATATGTGATTATTGATTAATGTGTAAATTACACATTTATCTCCACGTTTATGGCACGCTTTTGCATTTTGTTGAGCTTTAGCTGCACAATCTATTTAAAAATAATAAGCACTTTAGGATAATTTGCATAAATGGTGGAAAAAAAAAAAAAGATCCAAATCATGGGCGGATGATGAAGAGAAGAAGTGGCAAATAGGTACATGAGAAAGTGGGGTAAAGACTGGCCAGTGGGAGTCCTATAATTATGGGTTCTTATCTCGATGGAAATAGGCCAACTTAAAGAAGTCATCGCCTTTGGCAATGAGTTAGGTCTATTTTTGGTCAAATTCCTTCGTTTAGGACCTCAAGCAGCTAATTTTAGTATTTTTGGTAGGTTTTATTTTTTCTTATAAATTTTTATTAGAGTGTTGGTTTTGCATGCCATATGTGGCGTTAGTTTTGTCTTTTCATATACTTCGATTTAAGACCTTTTTATTTTTTAAAAGTTTTGGTTCTATTTTTGGCAAATTTTAAGCTGACTTATATATTGTATGCCCTAGGACAAATGGACGATGAGATATCATATTTTCAAATAAAAAGTTTCAGAGTTGTCATTGCTCTTTCCTCAAAATTTCAAATTCTTACATTAGTTTTGAATTTTGATACCAAAAAATTGCGAATTCTCATAATCAATAGGTGTTGAAGATTATAAGCCAGGTATTCGTACACAAATCAATGTCTTGCGATAAACCCTAATTTACCACTACGTCGGTAGATAGCTTATTTGAACTCAATGTGATTTCTTTATGCTTATAGAAAGAGAATTGCGTATTAAAGGTTATTGTTTGAGAGTCTTATTTGAAACGAATCAAATTTCTTGTTTCTTTCAATTACAACCTCATTTACATGTAAAAAGGAGCAGCTTAGTGATAAAGAGAGAACGACCCAACAAATCATAAAATTTTGGACTAGCTAATCTAGGAAATCTCAATTGTAACAGCAGGGCGCGCTCATTATAGACGATAGAATCACTTTTTGAGAGCTAAAATGTAGCAAAACCGAGTTGCTATTTAAGTGGAGCATGAGGACTTCCTTGTTTCTTTTGGAAGCAACAAAAAAGGGTCAGAGGATTTAAAGTATGCATACTATCAGATTTTTTTTTTCTTTTTCCAATGCTTCACATTCAAACCATGGTCCTTTCATTTGAGAAGGCCTGACTCATGGATACTCAAAGGCAAGAACCATTTGGAGTTCAAGAACTGAAGAAGAGGCCAATAATCCATTTTGTTATTGTTGTAGAGAAGTGTTAGTATCACAAACCTTAACACCATATTTTATTGCATATAGTTAACATGATAAAACAACATTATCTTTACACAAACACAATTAATAATTCTAACACTCTCCTACTAGCTCAAGTAAATTGCTCCTAGATTGTTATAGATAAAATTTACTTGAATCCTCCAAATTGATTCAATAGATAAATTGGCTAGTAGATCTTTTGATCTCACATAGGTTATATCAATCTCTTCATTCAACAAATTTCCACGAGCAAAATGACAATAAATTTTAATATGCTTTTTATGTTCTTGAAACACTAGGTTCGATGCCATGATAGATCAACTAGGTTTATACATGTTAGTTTAACTGGTTATGGCTATAGAAAACCAAGTTCTTTTGGCAACTACAAAAAACGAAACGTTTCACATGTTGAAGATATCATTATTCTATGTTCAACTTTTGCACTTGATCTTACTACCACAATTTGCTTCTTGCTTTTCCATTAGATAAGATTACACTGACAAAGACACAATATCCTTAGTTGAAATTCTATTTAACAGTTAACTTGCCCAATCAACATTACTATATCCAACAACATGCATATGGCTATGATCTTTATACCAAATCCCTCTATTTCTTTAAGATAATGAAGAATGCAAATCACAACATTCTAATGACTAGTGTGAGGTTAGCTTATGAATTAGTTTACTACAATGACTATAAATGATATATCAAGTTGTGTGTGATAAAATTAAGTTTATTAACTAACTTTTGTTACTTCTTTAGGTCATCCAAGACATATCCTTCATCACACAATGGCTTATGATTAAGATCTGTAGGTGAATTAGTTAGTTTTGCTTTGGTAAAATAGATATTGGATAGTAAGTCAAGCCTATATTTTGCTGAAACAAATGCATACCTTGTGTAGAACAAATAACTTCAATTCCAAGGAAATACTTCAAATTTCTGATGTCTTTAGTTTGAAATTTTTGCTGCAGGAAATCCTTTGGTTTCTTAATCCTTAATTGGAAATTTTTGTTGTAAAAAATACTTTAGTTTCTTAATGCCGTCATGGTCATCCCTTAAAATCACAATGCCATTAACATAAATAACCAATATAATTTTCTTGCATGAAAATATTGATAAAACAAAGAATGATCTAAATTACATATGGAAAAATCAAATTTCATCATACCTGAACTAAATCTACTAAATTAAGTATGTAAAGATTGCTTAAGTTGATATAATATTTCTTTAGACCATTAGACTGAGGTAGTCTCAATCTTGCTTACAAATGGAATGTATCCATTTGAAAGAGTAACATATGGCAAAGTCGAAGAGGGTTTAATTTGTAATTTGTAATAAACAATCGAGTATACTTGACATATGACAGGTAGCGCTTGAATCAACTACTTAAGACTATGAAGAAGCCTAGGTAAGATGATAATATAATTACTCGACTAAACTAAATGTAACACCCTAAATTTAGGGTCATTTACAATTAACCACATGTCTATATTATATATGGCTGCACAAAGGCTCATAACCTGCTTTAATTGCAATAATCATAATAAATACTCCAAAGTCACTCATGAATCAATGACTCCAAAATTTATAAGATCACTTGTTTATAACCATAATTAGCTACATAAGTACTTACTTATATTCCTTTAAAGTTTAACTATCATCTACCATACCAATGTTACAAGGAATATAAGTTGTTATTATAATATAATTCTTTTAATAAACACTAAGAATCGATTACTCCTCAGACTAACTACTTTAATTTTTCACAAACTCTACTCATTATGTGAAGGGTCTTCATTGCTGCTGATATTCCTAGACCACTACACATAAGCGCCTATTGATATAAAAGTTTACTCGCTTATCGTCTATACCTGAAAAAGAAAAGAGTGAGCCAGAGTATAGTACGATATACCACAAACACACACACATGATCTACAAACACACATTCACATACAGACCTAATATTAATGCAACAACCAATATTTTATTATCTTTAATTTAAGCCGAGCAAACAACATAGAGATAATTCAATATCCCGCCACACATAAATATAATAATATACATATATATGATGTTAAGTACTCTCCAACATCCAAGAGTTCAAAACATGAATATTGGGTACTCCCAAATATTCCTAAAGTCGAAACACCTAGATCTATCCAGATCATTTTCATGCACAACTCCACTTACAACACCGTCACATACAGATTATTAGGTTGCCACAATAATAGCATGGATACTCTTTACCTATTATCAATAGCCAATCACAAGTAATAATCACATTTATTTAGCCAGGTAGTTGATAAATTCATTTAAGATTCTATCCTAAACATGCACAAGCATCAATCAAGGTATACATATAATTGGAAGTAGTTGCATTCCAAACTAGTATCCACTACTTAAATTACACACAATTAGATTATTTAGAATATTCATTTGTCTTACTTAAACTCACATTATATTCCTATTACTCTCAACCCTACATTGTTATAACTTAAGCGGTGAAAAAAGGTTCTAAAAAGGTCCATGGAGAGATACATGGTTAGTATACGAGTAATACACAAGGGGTACACAACATTATGTATTTCCTCGTGTTCTTTTCTAGGCACAAATTTTAAAATACCGAAAGGAACATCACCAGGAACATAGAGTCATGTATATATCGTGTTCTTTTTCGCGTTCCTTTCTTGTTGAAAGCATAGAGAGAAACACTGTCTGATACATGTAGCCATGTACTAGCTGCGTTTTTCTAAAACACACGAATTTGTCCATAGAGAGGTACATGACCAAAAACACGAAACCAAGTTCCAGTTGTATACTTCTCGAAAATGCCTTTTTCAAGGAATTTCTCCTCATGTAATTCGTTTTGATTCTAAACTTGTTTTAAACCCTTTTTATACATGTATCATTACTCCAAAAACATATTTAAATTCTCTTTGTACTCACATTAATATTTCCCCCACCAAAGTTCACCATCAACTACATAAATCCAAAGGAAACAACACTAAAAACAATGAGAGCATGTCAAGATCATGTTACCTTTTTGATATTTCTTAATCCTTTTACTAAACATATCTTCTCCCCCCCTTCGCATTCAAAAAAATTTCTCTAGAAACTATTCTTATATTCTTTAATTCTCTTTTAGAGCATTACCATCATTGTTGACATACCAAGACACTATCATTTGGGCATTTGTTTCATAAGAAACCCTAAAAAAAACGAAAGAAAGACTGTACTTACCATAATATTTTGTTGGAATTCGTCCAAAGTTCTTGAAGAGTCCATAGAGAGATTGTTTTGTACCATTAAGGAAAAAGAAGGAAAAACAAAGCAGTTATTTTTATTTGCCATTCTTATACGTTGGTGAGATAATCTACTTATTAAAATTTAATGGTAACGGACCATTTGACCCCTATTTTACTATTAAAAAATTACCTCTTTACCCCTTCTTAAGATTTAATGAATATGGGGTATTTCACTCTCCCTCCCTTAAAAGATATTTCATCCTTGAAGGTTCCCTTTATCACTATTAGGACTTTTCAATTTATTTCTATTTGTTCTTACAATTTCATATTCTATACTCCTCAACCTCTTCACTGATAAGTACTTTGCATGTGAACTTAGTTCAGTAGTAAAGCAACTCATTATGCCTAATCATTGATCATCTAATTTGTCGTTGAACTTTTCATTATAGGAAAATCTCTAATCCCAGGTTTACAAAAGTTGTCACTTCTTATTATCCGATTCTCCTAATAACATTAGATTAACTGCATTCCTTGCCACATCAATTAAATCTTTTTGATATTACCTACAATAATTGTAGTTGCATCCACCTAATATTCTTCTAATCCCAAAACATTTATTTACTTGCTATATTATTTACAACACAGTTCTCCAATTCCTAATATGTTTCCTTCCAAAAAGCTACCTAAAAGAGAAAGGGATGTATTAATTGACACCTATAGGCTTAGATAAACTTTCAAAATTGCTAGAATGACTTATAATTCATACTTTGACATTATTGCCTTGTGCACTCCTATAGGGTTTTAGTCCGTCTCCTAAGTCTCCTAATAAAAAGAAATAACCCCAACGAGTATTTCTATGAAGTTTGAATAAACTTATAAATTATATTCTAACAAGTTCGTCAAAGTTCGTCTAACAGGAAATTTCAACTTAAAACGGCCATAACTTGGTTAATGTAACTCGGAATTTATCATATTATATACTGATTTCTACCTATTAGACGAGAGCTATCTATTTCTAAAGTTATTTCCATCAAACAAGGTCGTTTGGTCCATGAATAGTAGGGTGCAGAATGCTATATGAGATTCCCAACCCACAAATCAATTTCTAAATTCAATCCAAGCATCATTCCAAAGTTTTGATAGATACTTAGCTATCATTATATCTTGAAAGACTCTTTTAGATAGATATATAACTCAACATCATGCATGATTCATGGGTGTTGGTCAATCTATTTCCTCATGTACTTAGACAATGCTCTATGGGATGTATAAGACACTATTTTTCCCAGCTTTGTTTCTACCAAGTGTTTTATATGTACATGCATTACCTACAAGTTGCTATCATGAATGTTATGAGATGAGCTATCTATATGTACATTCTCAATAGCAAGAATTCTCTTAGAAAACTTTTGCTTTGTACTACTTTAGAAATTGCTAGATTTAAGAAAACTAGTTTTACTCTTTGCAAAATCACACTTGCCTTCATCAAAACTCAACCTTAATGACTTATATGCCTAACACCTTCATTATTTTAATAAAATTTTTCATTTTAGAGTTGGAAAATAAATGTCTACATAGGGGGTTTACCTAGTTATGAATTTTATAAAATTTTTAAGGAATGAAAACATTGTTTAATCTATACTTTGAAACCTTTCCTTGTTTTAGGATTATACTTTGATAAATTTCATTTATCCTTATCAAAATTAGGTTTTTATTACATGTATTCCATAGGACTTCTATTATTCCATTAAAATCCTCATTTTGGCATTTGGAAATAGGTATTCAAGTAGAGGTCATTTCTAAATCTGAATTTATGAAATTTATATTTGAGATTGTTTATTTTGTAAAACTCATTTAATCTTTCTAAAATTAATTCCTAATCAAACGTACTCCTTAAGGCTTCCATTTCTTTAATAAAAATCTTGTTTTTGGGTTGAAATTAGGTGTTCATATATCAAGCTTTCCTTATTATGAATTTTAAGTTTGTTGTTAGGATTGAAACATAATGCTAACATAACTTTTGTACACTTTTCTTGCTTTGAAAATATCCCTTAGTAGATATAAGCTTTACTCATCAAAACAACTTATTTATGATACCTATTCTCTAAGCCTTTCATTTTTAATGTAAAATACTCATTTTGAAGCTGAAATATAGCTTTTCTAAATTGGGTTCTTTTAGATCCGAAGTTCCAAAAATTATTTTCGTTGAAACTAAAATAGATCTTAAGCTTTCTAATATTTTTCCACTATTATCATGCTACTACAAGTCCTTTATGTACATAAAACAAAAACCTAAGGCATTTATGTACTCAAAACAACTAGATCTAGTTTATTTTACTATTCATAAATGCAGATGCACTATGATCATTATGTAGACAAGGTTAAATGATGAATACATGCACAAAACATTAATAACAACAACATAACTTAATAATAAAGCAAAATAATAGCAAAATAACTTAAATAACAAGATCTACAATATTGTTATGGTAAGGATCTCATGTTCAAGTGTTTCCACATCCTTAGCATATAGCTCATGGGGATTTTGAGTGGAATCACACATATATGATCTTACCATTACATGTTTTTAAATTGGTAGGGTTTAGTTCTATTACCTATTTGATGTATGGAGTAAGAAAACTTGAAGAAAAATGTATGTGTGTGTGTATGGGAGGGTTACGGCAACAAGGAGAGGGAAAGAGATAGAGAAAACCAAAATGTAAGAGTGCTTTTAGAGGGAAAGAGAGAAAAAAATGAAAAGTGAAAGGCATAAAGGGGTTTATATAGAGGATTAGATTAGGGTTTGTGTAATAAAAGAAAGAATAAATAAAACAAATTGAGAGGGAGAAAAGAAAGAGGGGCACTGTTGATAAAGGAAGGGAGAGAGAGAGATGTTTGATATTTGTTTTGCGTAATAAATTCAAATTTTGAAGAAATTTAAGTAATAAAATGTACTGGAAAAGTAAATGTAAGAAAAATGATGTAATATTATAAGGATAGGTTGTAAGGATGTAAGAATAGGGTATGGGTGGTTGCACTTGTGAATAATGTGATAAGAAATCAAAAAGTAGATTAGACAATTAAAGTACCGATAGTAATGAAAATAAGATAAAAGGCTATAATTGTAACTTTTATAACCCGAAAAATTATATAACTGATATATTTGGAAATCTTATAAAAATTACTAGTCTAACGGTACTAATAGCATAATTTTAGTATCTCGAGTCCCGGGACACGCTTTTTAAAGTCTGTATTCGATCGAGTACAAAATAGGCCGAAAATTCACAAATATAATATTTTTAAGCATCCTAATATTATTATGAACTAATCTACACTCTCCACTCATATTTTGACTTCTTGGTTTAAGAACATGGGGTTGCCGGATCTAAATTGCTAGGGTTTCCTGGGAATTTGTTGACTTAAGTTTTCCGATTGACTTTCCGGTTTAGGGTTTGAACTCGAATTTACCTTAAAAATTAAGGGTTTATAGATAAGGTTGAAGTTACTCATCTATCATCCTTGCTTAATATTCTACTAGAAAATCCAAGAACTAATCTGTTTCTCCAATGAAATGAGATAACATATATCCATTATTATATGATTATTTACATAATAATTTTGGTTGTGCCTTTTATGTCTTAAACTAAAGTTTACTGATCCTAATCCATTTTTACCAATGGAATATACTTTCTAAGTTTCATAAAGACTAAGTTTTTATAGTTAAGCTATTGATAAGTGTCAAAAGACTTATTATTCACATTGTTTCAATATGATTTTATATAGATTTTGTGTGATATTAAGGAAAGGATACTCATTTGGTTAAAATGTCAACTTCAGGGTTAAAGGAAGAATTCAAGCTTAATGAAGACAACTGGATGAGTTAAGCATGATTTTATTGAAGAAATAGGAATTTGGAATATTTACAATACACATGGCTTTCAACACAAGCTATGTAGAACACTGGTGTGTAAGGGGTGAAAAACGACTAGAAAGCATTTTAGAAGTACATAAGGATCAACACAAGCCATGTAGGGTGCTCGCATAAAGGATCGAAAGTGACCAGAATCAATTTGAAAGCACACGGCTTGTCTACACAAGCTATGTTTGTGGTCTTGTGGCATTAACTTTCAAAGATTTTGACAATTTTAAAGGAACACCGACTTAAGGCCGGCGGCTTAGGAGCTGAAGGTTGGTAGTGTACATTTCAAAGCCGCTAGTGTACTAGACAAGTTACTTTGCTCTTGTGAGATTTTTCACCAGTTTTCATCCTACACGGCCTCAAACATAAGCAGTATATGATGATCGTTTGGAAGACAATTTTCCATTCCTATAAATAGCGTCCTTAGCTCGTCTTTAAGGGAATTCATTCATTCTATTAGAAACATTAGAGAGAAACTTGAGAGCTTTAAGAGGAGAAGTTCCAGGGCTTCATTGAAGACCACAAAACATTAATGGATTTTATTGTTTAATTATGTTTATTGATTACTTCTCTAGATTTCTTGTTTTCATTGTAAACTCCATGGAGGAGTAGATTTATTTACCCTAAGCCTTGTGAAACCCTATATCTATGTATTGAATTTGTTTAGTTAATGAAAGTTCATGTTTTGAGTCTATTCATGATTTCTTATTTGTTCTTGTGATTGATTTGTGGCCACAATTGATTATATGTTTGATTTCTTTTAGATAAAAAGAGATTTAATCTAATAGAATAGGTCTACATGAATAGAGAGGTTTGAATATGGATCTAGAGATGGATTGCATGAACCTTCCACATAAAGATCGAATCTTTCTAGGGAATCTTGAACAATAATGTGGTTCTATTTTTAATTAATGATGAAAGACATTTCCATTAATCATGTAGGGTTATATTTCAATTATCTTGAAAGAGAAGTTGATAAATTTAAGAATTCCTGTAGTTCAAGATATAGATGATTCATAAATCAATCCTTCGTTATAAGAAATTAGGGTTTAGGGTAGATCAAGATAAGGGGTATTGTTTTGTGATTGTATTATATTAACAAGACACATAATTAACTATTAGGGTTATTAATTAGATAATTAGTATTCTTAATATCATCTCAAGTATTAGGTGAAATAGTAGATAAACGGTAATACTAGTACGTGATATCTGGATCTTAGAGAACGACACCTATAGTAATTCTATTCTACACTTGATAGGTGCGCTGCCCTAGAGCTTATCATAGAATTTCTATTGGGTTTATAAATTTTATAATTTGATACGTGGTGTGTTAGTGATTAATGAATTTCAGTTCATACTAATCATTGACCGAGTTTTTCAAATTTATAAATGTTTCTAAATTAATTTCAGTAACTATGGTCTCATAAGGCAAGCGCACCCATCAAATTTGTAGCATAGATAGCGATTTAGGTTGGTCCCAAGGGAATGATTGGCAGCTAGTGTACTCCCAAACACATTTATTGTCTAGTCAAAGAAAGGTTTAGAAAAACATAAAGAAAAAAATCAATTATGCTAAGTTAGAAAAATTCACAAACGTTTAATGAGTAAAACAAGAAATAAGCCTGAAACTTCTATGAAACAAGTGCTTAGGGTTACTTCACCAATTCCTTATCAGAATGATTTCTTAAGCATAATAAATTTCTTAAAAGCTGTTTGAATTGTGTGTTCATACCGCTGGATTCTCTAATTTAAATTAAAGTTTCTCTCGAAGTCAGTAGTTCTAAATCTAGCTAAAACCAGTAATATAAAGTGTCAATTAGATCCGCATTAAGAATATGAATCCATTGTTTCGAAAAGACAACTCAATGAATTTTTAAAACAAATGACAGAATGTCTTCAACCATTCCTCAGCAAGAGGTAGTTAGGATCAACTCCATAGCAACCATAGATCTATTCAATTGAAATTACTCGTGGATCTAAAAGAGTGTACCACTCCTTTAAAAACGATAAGTTTAAGTTCAAGTTACTAATTACAAACACTCAATCAAATTTACTTAAAAGCGCATTTGAAATCAAATTGAATCAGGAATTGGATTCGTAATCCCTAAGCCGTAGGAGTTTATTACTTCATGGATTTATCAAAATAAGCACATATTAGAAGAATTAAAACAAATTCAAAAGATCAATCAATTAATTGCTTAGAAATTCATACAAATTATAAATATCGGGTTAAATCGATTTTACCTAGAAAATAAAAGAAATTTTCAAGTAAAAAGAAATGAAAATTCTTTTACCCAAGAATCCTTCAGAAATCTACTCTACGTTAATACTGATTTATACTGTTGATACATACTTTACAACGCACACTTGCATGTCTATTTATAGGCTAATAGGCACAGAAAGCATAGCCTACTTTATTGACAAGTGGCAAATTTGCCAGATTATTTCTTACAGAATTTGATAAATTTTCACGCGTGCATATGATCTGTGAAAACACTTGTCGAGGGTCACATGTGATCTGTTGGTCAAGGCTCATATTAAGCAAAATCAGGCTCAACTTTAGGAAGATTCCTAAGTAAATTGTGCATTTTTGTCCATGACTCTATTGAGAGTAAAATTGAGAGAGTCGAGTGTCGTATTGCTGAGACTCGAGTCAATCTTGATAAAGAATTGGTTTGTAAAAGCTTTTGTCAAGGGTCGAGATTTGAGGCTCGATAATGTATTTTGTTCCAGAATGATGTTCGATCACTTTGATTGAAGTCGTGGGTTATGTTAAGGGCTTGCAGTTGAGGCTCGATAGACATTTTTGTTGTCTTCTTTCTCTGTTTCGCTTTGGTTGTGACTTTTCAAGGCTGGAATTCCACAATCTTGAATTTTATTGTTGTTTTTGCTCCAAATTTGAATTAAAACATTTGATTACTCCGTATTTGATTCTAAGAGCTTTAAAACACATTATTTATTAAAAACAAAAATGTTGTAGGATTTTATAAAAAATTATTGGCAAAATGCACTTAAAATCTTATGAAAAATATAGAGTAAAGGTGACTTATCAAATTCCCCCACACTTAAGCCTTTGCTTGTCCTCAAGCAAATAAAACAATTTAAAGATCATAAGGCTTGTTTAAGAAAACAAATCATGAATGGTTCATTTGACCTAAATATTTCAAGCACAAATCATCTCAGCATTCTAAAAAATTTTATCATCTTGACTGACTGAAATAAATGTACTTTTGTAGAAATCAATTAGCTTATCTATGTAAATTAACTTTTACCCTCATTATTTGATAAAGAATTTTAAGCAAAATTTTTTCAAAAGATCAATCAAAGTAAGAAGAAACTCAAACTTTATCCCCTTTTATAAAAGTATATAATTTATTAATCATTTCTCTAAGCAGAGCAATCTAAGATGAATGCATGTATATCAGTTCATCCCTAAATCTTTTTCCTTGTTTGTGCTTTTTATTCATTAGTTTTATTAATTAATTAAAGCTTCAGAGCGATAAGGTGTTTTCTGTATCTTTTCTTTTCCTCTGGATGGGGTGTTGCCCGCATCTTTTTACTTTCTTTTTTTTTTTTTTATGGTTTTTGAAATTGAAAGAGGGTACAAGAAGTTGCTCTTTTGACGGACCGACCCAAGCTCATTCCAATTTAAAGCATAGGTTTTTTGTTTAATTTTTTTTTTAGTTATAATGTACGAATAAAAATTATCAAGTTACGATTATCATTTGAACATTCATCATAAATTAAAACGTCTCTCAAAATGACTAATTTGAAAAACATACAAATCATTTAAGCTTTTATAAGACAATTTGAGTAACCTTACTAAGGACCTTAAGCTTATTCCAGCTCTAAAATTCTAAACTAAATAATAAGTAAAACTACTTCACATTGATACTATCAATTGATTTAAACAAAGTAAAAATTGTTTAGCTTCGAGACAACTTCATAATTCATTTAACCGAGTGATTTTTTGAAAAAATTTTGTCAAATTTTAACCATTTCATTGAGTCCTTACGAATTTGCGTGTGAAACTTTATCTATATCAGTACATGATAAGATCATATTTTGTACTATTCTTGATGATCAAAAGAACTAGAAGGATACTTGTTTTGATTGAATTCTATGTTTTAGGTCTAATTTGAACAAAGAAATCAAAATAAGAGACTTTGAATAAAAAATAAGCAAAATTGAAGTCAAGGCCGGCAATTCATCATTGAAAGCCGCCGGCATTCAGACGGCGTAAAACCAAGGCCGTTGCAGCACAGCCAGCTTTGCCTAGCAGAAGATTCAACTACCTTCAAAGCCGCCTCAAAGCTGCTGGCGTAGAAGATGAAGAAGCCAGCGTACATGAAGACCGCAGCCCGAAACTGAAACATCACCAGCTTTGAAGGAGTTACATTATAAGCCGGCATGAAAGCTGCCGGCTTTGAGGCAGTGTACATCAAAGATTTGAAAAGACATGAAGACATGAAACGCTTGGAGGAAAATGAAGCAACAAATCTGTTAGAATGACTACACCGGTGTTAAAGCCGCTGGCTTTGGGACGACGTTCGTTATAATTCAGCCTAATGCTTCATTTCTGACCACATACGCCGGCTAGATCTACATCAAAGCCGCTGGCGTAGAAGCGGCCTACAAGTGTAACTGATATTAAAGGCTGCCAGTGCACTGCCTGCACAAAGAATAATTTGAAGATAAGCCGCCTGTAAGCCGCCGGCTTAGAATCTATAACTGCTGGCTTACAAAGTGAAACAGCAAAGTTCATTTAATGTTTTGCACGAAATTTTTCCTATAAATAGGGGGTCTTCTCCTCACTTTCACAATCATCCAAGCAATCCAAGTAGCTTTAAATCATACTATAATACATAGATTAGAACAAGCATTCCATAGAGATTTTTGAAGAGATATTTGAAGATATACAAGATTTGCAAGTGAAGCTTTGATATTTTGAATTGGTGATATCTATTCTTATCCTTTTTATGCAATTCATATATCTGATTATTTTGATCATAATGAAACCATTTGCAATTTCTTATTTGATTGTTGAATCATCATCCATGAGTAACTAAATCCTTTTTGTGGGAAGTTAATGAAGCTTTAAACATGCTAAGATGATTTTTGAATCCATGTTATAAGATATTTAGAATCATGAAATATTCATATTGAATTCTGATTATTCATCATGCTTTTGATGTATAAGAATTCTAATAACTCGGAAGGGAAATTAGTGTTCATATGAATTCATAAATTTAGATTAAATTGCAATTGCAGAAGCGGCGTAGTCTAACTTAATTTAGAAATTGTCTAAAAATATTAATGCAATATTTTGTGTTGATTTCTCACTAAGGAATTAGGAGATGTTAATATAAAGTATTAGTCAATTATAGAATCGAAAGGTTTATAATTTTAACTTTGATTCCACTAATGATTTATTTAACGGAAGTTATTGAATTATTTTGTGGTTTAAAAGGTTTTTAAACTCTGTTTTTAAATCTTAACAATTTCTTATGAATGTTCATGAATCTAATTATCATTATAACATGAGTTCAAGTTAATTGGCAATAGTTTAAAGTGGATTCTGCTCCTTCCCACACTTTTCCACCATATCCCTTTCTTTAAAAAGCTCATTGCATTCATATAGATAATTAATTAGTAAGTTAGTTTAATTTAATTATTTTAAAAAGATCAATTGCCTAGATATTAGTATTAGTTGATAATTGTCTAGTAGTTAATAAATCTCCGTGGGATCGACACTTTACTTATGCTATATTACAATAGAAGGCCTAGTACGCTTGCTAGAAATATGTTTTAAAATTCAATACTAATTACAGCACATCAAGTTTTCTGGCGCAGTTGCGGGGATTTATTAATATTAGACTAACTTCAGCTTTGCTAGTAGTTTAGGTTTAAATTATTTTGAAATTTTTCCTTTTCTCTTTGCAGGTTTTATGCGAAGAAGTAGAAGTTCTGAAATTCTACCCTTAGATCCCGAAATCGAAAGAACCTTGCATCAACAAAGAAGAAGGAATCAAAGAAGAGGAGCAATGGTAGAAGATCAAGGAAACAATGGTAACAACAACCAGCTGCAACATGCTCCCGCTCCAAGGGCAATTCGAGACTATACGGTGCCTACTATTCAAGATCCCGCCATACGAATGCCCACTGTGGAGGCTAATAATTTCGAGCTTAAACCATCCCTGATTCAAATGGTTGAGTCACATCAGTTTGGAGGATATTCGAACGAGACGCCAGATGAGCACCTTGCCAAATTTCTTCAATACACCAACACTGTCAAACTTAATGGTGTAAGAAACGAAGTCATCCGACTTCAGCTTTTCCCTTTTTCTCTTAGGGATAAAGCTTTGGCATGGTACAACTCCCAACCTCCAGACTCGATCACTACATGGGCTGATTTGACAAAGAAGTTTCTAAAGAGATTTTTCCCTCCAGCAAGAGCCGCTAGATTAAGAAATGAGATTTCCAACTTCACTAAATTCCCTGGAGAATCATTATATGATGCTTGGGAAAGATTCAAGGAGGCGGTCAGAAAATGTCCACACCATGGTCTTCTTGATAATCTACTAATTGAAAATTTCTACCTCAGTCTTGATGAAGCTTTAAGGTCTTTAGTAGATGCTACATCGGGTGGATCACTAATGGGAAAAACATATGAGGAAGCTAGTAAGATTATTGAAGAATCAGCTTCTGCTGCTCATAATTGGAGTTGTGAAAGAACAAGATCTAAAGTAGCATCTTTGGAAGACAAAGAAGATATCTCACAACTCAAGGCTCAAATGGCAACCCTCATCACTCAAGTAAGTAAACTCACAACTACAAATACTTCCAATAAAAAACAACAAGTGTTTTGTTGTGAGATTTGCTCAGGACCACACTCCTCTTTTGAGTGTCCGCATGGATCATCTTCAAGTGATGAGCAGCTCAACTATGTGGGAAATTTCCAAAAGGGTAATTTTGGAAACACATATCATCCGAATATGCGAAATCATCCCAATCTATCATATCGGAATGATGCCAATGTTCTAAAGCCACCACCTGGTTTTCAAGGACAAGGATTTGTAAGAAATGCCCTACCTCAACAGCAAATTCAATAATCCACTGATGCATTACTGAGGGATTTTATTGTCACCACAACAAACTCACTCAACAATCAGAATGTAATCATTCAAGATTTGCAAGGGAAACTCCATCAACTTGCACAGCAAGTGAGTAATAGACCATCTGGGTCACATTCTTTTAAAGCTCTTTATACTTACAAACTAGATCAGTTGGCCCCTCCTCTGGCCACATTCTTAATTTTCTCAAAATCCTTGTGATCAAGCCACCAAGGAATATTCCTTTGCAATTCAGTGTAGCTTGATACTTCAGCCTACAAGCTACCAATAACCTTATATTTATCTTAACCCCTCTTACGATGCTGATAATTGGGTGCAGCTCCGCTTCAGAGACTATTGACCTTCCCTCCAATTTAGAGAAAATGCTCTTCATCAGCATATAGTGCAGCATCCGCACACTCTTATTCCTAAAGTTGGACCCTATGGTCCTTGAAGGAGCAAATCTACCTTTAATTTCTACTTCTACAAAATTCTTGAAGTCTCCTTCGGGTATCTCAAAGGGTAGTTCTTGGAATTCTGGTTCCTCCAGATACCTTTCATCATCGTATAGCCCCATGGTATAGATGAATGTCCTCATTGGGACCTCTTTGTATTCTCCAAAGGCATAAAGCTTTACTACACTATCCAAGCTAGGCACTTCTCCTTCCATTTTCAGACTAACCAGAAAGGCTAAAGTAGTGCCAGCATAAACTTCCTCCTTAATTTAAAACACTCTCCTCTATACAATATCTTCAAAATATTTTAGAGATTCTTTTTCCATCCCAAAATTTCTTAACAATTCCCAATTTACTACAGCATTTCCTACTCCCTTTTTCTGGGACAAAAACAAATAAAACCTATCCGTATCTTCAGTACATAAGTTTTCAAGAGCTTGGGTACTTACTTGGAATTGGGTTTGTTACCTTTTTGGTGCCATTTGTTTTGCAAAAAGAGATAATATACATTAGTTCATACTTATTCTTGAAACATATATTTCTATTTTGCTATCATCATTTTGAGTAATCAGAGACAAACTAGGGTTTCGATAGAACTAATAAGTCCAAGAAGAAAATGAAGTTTGTAACTGCTTACTCAAACTTTTCAGAACAACATTACTTAACAAACTACTTTAAAAATAGAAGTTCATCATTTTTATCAAGTTCATACAAAAATCTTTAAAAATCCTAAAAATTTAAAATATAAAGCACATTCTATAATAACAGTGGAAATTAGAAAAGAAAGAAAGTAGAGAACATACTTGATATGATTATAGCTTTGAGATATTAGAAGATTTTTGGGATTTTTAGTGAAGAATTCGTAAGTGCAAGTAAGAGAGATTTTTGAGTGCAAGAACAGTGTTTGTGTCGAATATAGAATGAACAATCTTTTCTTTTTAAAATTTTGTAAGAGCCAAGGCAGAAAATGACAAAAAATGGTATTTTGTTTATTTAAGACTAAAGAAATAAAGAATAAGCGACACTCGACTTAAAAAAAAGTCGCGACTTATTTGAAAAGAATTAAAGAATGCGAAGGCAAAAATTCCTTTATTTTACGTACAAAAAAGAATTTAACATTGTCGAGACTCAAATGGGAGGGCTCGACAATAAGGCTCGACTTTAATAATTCACCTCAAAATTTTCAAGGCTGAAACTTGGACCTACACAAAATTTTCACAAAATAATATAGAACTTTATTCATCGACCATTCCATTCAAGCATATGATATGACAAAATTAATCCATCGCATTCATCATAGAAGAGTTTGCTCATAGATTTTGTCTTAGGACCACTTCCATCCTATCAATCATTCTGTCATCCTTCCTATCCCTTAAAACAACCAAATCATTTTATCAAAAACAAACAGAAACAAAAGATGCAGGATAATCATCTTAGAAATCATTCTTGCTTCATTTGATCACACGGATTGTGCTCAGTGGTTGAAAGTAATGATCCTGAAGGTATCTCTAAAAGAATTTTGGAAATTTGGCCAAGCTGGTTCTCTAAGTTATGAATGGCAGCAATATGATTTCTCAAGGTTGCATCTATTCCATGATGCCTATTCTTAGAAGCTTGATAAATTGAGAAACTAAATCTTCAAGGATTTATTATTTCTTTGATAAGCTCCTGACCTTTGTACTGATGATTTCTGGAAATTGGGTGGGTTCAATTGATTTTGGAAATTACTATTACTCCACCTTAAATTTGGATGGTTCCTCCAACCACGATTGTAAGTGTTATTGTAAGGGTCAGTTTTTTGGCCAGAAAAATTATTCACAAATTCACAACTGTCAGAGATCATTCCTTCAACATTTTGGTCAGAAAACTCAGTAATCATATTCACTTGGTTTCTCCAAGAGACAAGTGTTCAGCTTTTCTACTTAGAGCCTTAATCTTGGTAGTCAAATTTGACATGGCATCAATCTCAACAACTCCTCCTGATCTCTCCTTCTTGGCTCTCACATATGACCATTGATAATGGTTATTTGCCATATCTTCAAATAGGTTTAAACACTCCTTAAGGGATTTATAATTTAGACTTCCTCCAGTAGCTACATCTATTAATTGTCTAGTCCCATAATTCAATCCATTATAAAAGGTTTGTACCTGGGTCCATTCAGGCAATCCATGGTATGGTCATCTTGCCAGCAACTCCTTCCATCTCCCGAAAGCTTCATACAATGTTTCAGAATCTATTTGGTGGAACGAAGCAACGTCAACTCTTGACTTGGCTGTTCTAGAAGGTGGGAAATATTTCATCACAAAATTCTTAGCCATTTATTGCCAAGTGGAGATAGAGTTCTTTGGTAATCCATTAAACCATTTTTTTTGCGTTTCCTCTGAGGGAAAATGAGAATAATCTCAACTTAATTGCATCCTTAGACACACTGTTTATCTTGAATGTATCACAAATCTCCAGAAACTGTTGTAGATGGTTATTGGGATCCTTATCCTGTAGGCCATCGAACTGGACCATCTGTTGGACCATTTGGATGATATTGGGTTTAATCTCAAAGTTGTTAGTAGCAACCCTGAGTCTGTTGATGCTAGCATTGGCTCCATCTAGGTTGGATATGTGGAAATCAATCATAGTTTAGGGTTGGTTTACCCTAGGTTGTTCATTATCTTCCTAAATTTCACCATGGTTAGCCATTTTTTATTGTTTGCTTTTTCGACCTATACGTTGTGGTTCTAAATCAAACGGAAACAAGAATTTAGATTGACTTCTAGTTATATGCCTACATTTTATTTGGAAATAAATCAGAAGAAAACAAAAATATGTACAAAGAATGAATTAATTAAAGAATAACGAACAAAAGAATAAAGAATCAACAAAAGAAGAAACAAGAAACAAATATACAAAATAAAAGAGTTAAAATAATTAAAGAATTGAAGAACTAAAACAAAATAGAAATATATATATATATAGCAAAATTTTTACAGCAAATGTATAGAAAAGAGAACAAATAAACAAATATATACAGAAACAAAAAGAAGGTTAGCTCAACAAAAGATATTTACAAAGCTCAAAAATATATACAAGAGATTTTTACAAAGTTAAAGTGGCTAGAACAACAAATGAAAATTAATTTCTACTATTGCCTTGTTAGGCTTCAAAAATATTATTGAATCTAACACCATTCCCTGACAATGGCGCCAGAAAACTTAATGTGTTGGTGATTAATGAATTTCAATTTATATTAATCATTGACCGAGTTTTTAAAATTTTTAAATGTTTCTAAATCAGTTTAAGTAATTACGGTCTCATAGGGTAAGTGCACCCATCAAATTTGTAGCATAGATAGTGATTTAGGTCGGTCCTAATTGAATGATTGGCAGTTAGTGTACTCCCAACCTCATTTATTGTGTAGCCAAAGAAAGGTTTAGAAAAACATAAAGAAGAAAAGCAACTATGCTAAGTTAGAAATAAACACAAACGTTTAATGGGTAAAATAAGAAATAAACCTAAAACTTCTATAAAAGTGTAGCTCAAGATTACTTCTCCAATTCCTTATCAAAATGACTTCTTAAGAACAATAAATTTCTTAAAATCCATTTGAATTGTGTTTTTATACTGCCAGATTCTCTAATGTAAACTAAAGCTTCCTTCGAAGTCAGTAGTTCTAGATCTAGCTAAAACCAGTAATCTGAAGTTTCAATTAGACCCGCATAAAGAATAGGAATCTATTGTTTTGAAAAGACAACTCAATGAATTTTTAAAACAAATGACAGAAAGTCTTCATCTATTCCTCAGCAAGAGATAGTTAGAATCGACTTGATTAATAACCACAGATCTATTCAATTGTATGATCTATCGATCTATTTAATTGAAATCAATCGTGGATCTAAAAGAGTGCACCACTCCTTTAAAAACCACAAGTTTAAGTTCAAGTTACTAAATACAAACACCCAATCAAATTTACTTAAAAGCACATTTGAAATCAAACTAAATCAGGAATTGGATTCGTAATCCCTAAACTGTAGGAGTTTATTTCTCCATGGATTTATCAAAATAAGCACAACTTAGAAGATATAAAACAAATTCAAAAGAATAACCAATTAATTGCTAAAAAATTCATAAAAATTACAAACATTGGGTTAAATTGATTTTACCCAAAAAATAGAAGAAATTCTCAGGTAAATGAAATGAAAATTCTTTTACCCAAGAATCCTTCAGAAATCTACTCTACATTAATATTGATTTACACTATTGGTACATAATTTAAAATGCACGCATGTACGCTTATTTGTAGGCTAATAGACATATATAGCATGACCTACTTTACTGACACATAGTAGATTCTTTCTAATAGAATTTGATAACTTTCCATGCGCGCATATTATATGTGAAAGCACTCATCGAGGGTCGCGTGTGATCTGTTGGTCGAGGCTCGTATTAAGTAAAATCAGGCTCAACTTCGAGAAAATTCCTAAGTTAATTATACGTTTTTGTTCATTGCTCTATCTAGGGTAAAGTTGAGAGAGTCGAGGGTCATATTGCTGAGGCTCGAGGCAATCCTAATAAAGAATTGGTCTGTAAAAGCTATTGTCGAGGGTCGAGATTTGAGGCTTGACTTTGAGGTTCGACAACGTATTTTCTTCCAGAATGATGTTCGATCACTTCAAATGAAGTCGAGGATTATGTTGAAGGCTCGTAGTTGAGGCTTGATAAACCAATTTTGTTGTCTTCTTTCTCTGTTTGGCCTCAGCTATGACTTTTCAGGGCTCGACTTCCACAATCTTGACTTTAATTGTTGTTTTTGGTCCAAATCGGAATTAAAACACTTAATTACTCCTTATTTGATTCTAAGAGCTTTAAAATAATATTATTTATTAAAAACATAAATTTTGCAGGATTTATAAAAAATTCTTGGAAAAATGAGCTTAAAATCTTATGAAAAATATAGAGTAAAGATGACTTATCAATACGACCGATACGCTTTTATCAAGTTTTTGATGTCGTTGCTGGGGATCTAGCAAGCCAATACTACAAAAAGCTTTAGCGGCTACTACTTTAGCCATTTTTTTTTATGCCTTTTGGGGTAATTCATTTTGATTGTATGTGTTCTTGATTTTTCATGATTGTATGAACTATAAATTGCATGGGATTTTTGTGTTTGTATTGTGGAGGTGACCATGAGTCTTATAAATGCCCTAATCCACATTATTATCCCTTTAACTCGTTTTATACAAATGCATTTTCACCTGTCTCCTTATTAAGAGTTTGTAGATACCAACCCTATGACTCTCAATGATATGATTTATAGGGAGTATGGTAGTAGACATTGGACTTTCGAATGTCAAAGTGAGAGACCTGTCTCACATTTTTCTCAACAATCATATTACAACCATCCTCTAGTCACATTGACCACATCATCTTCCTCTTTAAGCCATATTGAAAAAGATCCTTAGGAAAAATGTATTTTGAAAAGGACCCTTAATTCAAGATATGATAACATAGATTTGTTTGTTAGAACGATGTAAGCACTTTTTGAAGTGGACTCATGACAATCTTGTGCTTCTATTCTTTACAAATTTAGATGCTTGGAAGAATTGGCCACTCTTCTAGGACCATCTCAAGAGTGGGCATATAGGTTGATCGAATCTTTGGAAACTCCTGGGAGACATGAGAGAGTAAATAAGAAGATAATTACAAGTCCCTTCAGTGCATTAGGAGAAAATGATCCAAATATATAACTTGAGGAAACAATAAAAGTGAAGGATAAGTTGGTAGAGAAGGAACATGAAATTGAAGATCATAGGGTAGATCTGAACAGTCATGAAGACGAGTTAGAGTCTACTAAGGAAAAAGATGAATATGAGGAGACTAAGGTTTTATATCTTAATTCTTTCCCTAGTGCTTCAATCTTGGAGAAGATAAATTTAAAGGACATTCCTGAAGTTACCCTAAAAAGAAGAGATGCTTAGAGAGATTGAAAAAGAGATGGGAATTGAAGATATTTATTTCTCTTCATTTGTTGAGGTAATGGGGTATTTAGGTGATGATGAGCTTATAGTTATATTATTGAGTCTGAGCTAACACTGTTTTATAAAGTTTCTCCCTATCAAAGACTCATGATATTTGAGAATAAGAGAATTGAACTTAAAAGAATTAGAATAAGAATGAGAAAGAAATTCCCATTATTGACTTTAGAATTAAGGGAGTGGGACACATTCCCATGGGATCCAGGTAGAATGGTTAACACTAAATGTTGAGCTAATGATGTTAAAAAAGTGTGCTTCTTAGGAGGTAACCTATGATCAACTTAGGTAATTTAAGTTCCTTTTGTATTTTTTTTTTTTTTTTACTATCATAAGTATCTATTATTCTGTCAAAATTGTAGGTTTTTGGAGGTGTTTATGCCACGTTGAAGGAAGTGAGAGTTTGATCTTAAGTGTGGGGAAGCACCGATACCAAAACCTTGGAAGCATAAACTTCTTTGGATAGGTTCACAAGTAAATTAATGGTGATGCACTTTCTTCTCGTATGACTGGTTGTGGATGCTTTTTGAAGTAATTTTTTGGAAAATCGGGAAAGTCTCATTTCATTTTCTTTTATTTTCTTTCTTTTTGTTCCTTCTTGGGTTTTATTTGCTTTAATAGACATTGAGGACAATGTCTCATTTTAAGTGTAGGGAAGGGGTAGATAGGAAAGATTTAGGATTTGGGTGATGATTATATTGTTTTATGCACTTGTATTCAATAGTGCCCCACTTAATGGACATGAAAATTTGAAAAAAAAAAATTGTTGAAAATCCTAAAATTATACTCATTAAAATATAGATCTAACATTCAAATATTTAAGTAAAAGTGATTTTGTGTGTCTTACTCACCTATTTTGAACTTGGTATACTTAGTTGAAGTTTTAGGATGAAATCTAGGTGGAGTAAATTTATTTGCTATTTAATGATTGAATCTAGAGTTGTGAAATGGGTCAAAGTCCCTAGTTTTAAAGTTAAATGGTTATATTTCTAAGCTTGTTAATTAGTATATTTGCTTTTCAAAAACTTTGAGAGCCCTACTAACCTTTAGTGAAAGGGGTATATGAAATCAACCACTTAATGATTATTCTTGACTAATCTATTTGAAAAATAAATCAATTAGTGCGCTAAACAAAATATAAAAGGTTAATTAATATGGGTAGACTTTGAACCCTCAGAAGAGCGAAGTTTGACCCCACTATGGACTATACAAGCTTCTTATAATCAATTGATAAAAAAAAAAAAAAAGAGAGGGAAGGAGCTTAAAAGAAGCAGGTAAAACCCGTCTAGAGGAAAAAGGAGAAGGTGCGGGCTAAAACCCATCCCTCTAAAGACTGTTAAAAGAAGTTTCAAGAGATTTTAATTAAAAAGGAAAAAAATCTAGGGAAATGATGGATGCCGTATATTTTCATTCTAAGTTACTATGCTTAGAGAGGTAATTAATGATTTATATGCTCTGTGATAAGTGGTAAGATGTAACCAAGTCACTTTGGCTTTGTTTGACTTTATGTTTATTTTAAGACTTGGAAGCGATAATTAAATGGTGAGGATAATAGTTTGATTTACTTGGATTAATCTTACAAATTTAACTATAGTATGCCAAGTACAAGTACAATTATGGTAGATTTGAACAGTAGGCACTAATAAATTACTGTTTGAGAATTGAAGGAATGCTATGTTAATTTGAATTTTTTGATAGATTTTGAGTATAATTAATGATAGATATCTTTGTCCTTAATTGTTTGCTTGAGGACAAACAAAGTGTAGGGAAGTTTAATAAGTGTCAAAAGACCCTTATGATTCACATTGTTTTCAATATGATTTTATATAAATTTTATGTGAATTATTGAGGAAAGGATATTCATGTGGTTAAAATGTCAATTTTAGAGTTAAAGGAAGAATTTGAGCTTAATGAAGACAATTGGATTAGTTAAGAAAGATTTTGTTGAAGAAATAGGAATTTGGAAGATTTACAACATACATGGCTTTCAACACAAGCTGTGTAGAACACTAGTGTAGGGAGTGAAAAATGACCAGTAAGCATTTTAGAAGTAAACAAGGATCAACACAAGCCATGTAAAGTGCTCACATAGAGGATCGAAAGTGATTAGAATTGATTTTGAAAGTATACCGCTTGTTTACACAAGCTGTGTTCATGGTCATCATAATTGGATTTCAAAGATTTTGACAATTTTAAAGGAATGCTAGGTCAAGGCTGACTGCTTAGGAGCAAAAGGCTGGTGACACACATTTCAAAGCCGGCGGTGTACTAGGTGGCTTACTTTGCTCTAGTAAGATTTTTCACCAGTTTTAATTTCATCCTACACGAACTCGAAGATAGGCTATGTTAGATGGTTTTGTAGAAGACAATTTTCCCTTCCTATAAGTAGCATCCTTAGCTCATCTTTATGGGACTTCATTCATTCTATTAGAAACCCTAGTGAGAAACTTGAGAGCTTCAAGAGGAGAAGTGCCAGGGCTTTATTGAAGATCACAAAACATTAATGGTTTTTATTATTTAATCATGTTTATTGATTACTTCTTTAGATTTCTTGTTTTTATTGTAAAATCAATGGAGGAGTAGATTTACTTACTCTAAGTCTTGTGAAACCCTAAGATCTATGTATTGAATTTGTTTGGTTAATGAAATTTTATGTTTTGAGTCTATTCACGATTTCTTATTTTTTCTTGTGATTGATTTGTGGCCACAATTAATTACATGTCTATTCTCTTTTTGGATAGAAAAAGATTTCATCTAATAGAATAGATCTACATGAATAGAGAGGTTGAATGTGGATCTAAACATAGGTTGCATGAAGCTTCTACAGAAAGATCGAATCTTTTTAAGAAATCTTCAATAATAATGCAATTCTATATGTAATTAATGGTGAAAGAAATTTTTATTAATCAGGTAGGGTTAGAATTCAATTATCTTGAAAGAGAAATTGATGAACTCCTGCAGTTCAAGATATAGATGATTCATTAATCAATCCTTTGTTATAAGAAATTAGGGTTTAGGGCGAATCAAAATAAGGGGTATTGTTTTGTGATTGTATTATATTAAGAAGGCACATAATTAACTATTAGGGTTATTAATTAGATAATTAGTATTCATAATAACATCTCAATTATTATGTTAAATAGTAGAGAAATGGTTATACTAGTACTTGATATCTAGATCCTAGAGGACGATAACCATAGTAATTCTATTCTACAATCGATAGGTGCGCTGCCTTAGAGCTTATCATAGGATTTCTATTGGTTTATAAATTTATAATTTGATGCGACTGATATGCTCTCATCAGCTATAAAATTCGTATAATTTCATTTTTCTTAAGAATAGTGACTCTAATGATTTTAAATATTGGTTTTAATTGTGTAAACTTAAATTAGACCTATTATACTCATTTTAACTCCATTTCTAAAATATGAATAGGCATTGGAAAACATTTAAATATTGTTTTAATTATTAAGTTAAATTAATCAATTTGAATATATTTTTTTTTATGTGGGATTAGGGATCTGGAAGTTACATTATGGATCTTATTGACCTTGTTTTGTATTTCTAACTTCTAGTTCAAGTTCAATTCTTTGTTTAAGGTTTAATCGATCAAGTTTTCTAATTAAACTCAATCTAGGTCCTCTAACCTATGTTTGGCCAAAATCTAAGTTAACATTTGTTTTCATTGTGTTTCTCTTGATCTTATTTCAACTATAAAACTTTAAGTAACTTGACATCATCCTTTGTTCTACCTACAACCTCTATTAGTAAAGGATGTGGGGTCATAGTACATTATAGGTTCCAAAACATATAATCTAAATTTGAGTGTATTTCTTAAGTTTAATATTTTAATCACAATCTATGCCTCTTTATTAGTTAGTTATACTTGTTTTTCCTTAAGTTTTATTTTAAGAATCCTTATTTCTCTACATGGGCCGAATGTGATGTAATGTTTATAAGGTCATGTTATTGTGTTTGTTGCTAAGTTCAAGTTGTATTATCACTAACTCATGTACTACTTGAGTTTTATCAAGTTGAATTTTCTACAGTCCCTAAATCCATAGGTGATCTAAAACTTTTCCTTATAAATTTGATCTTATACTAAAGTTTATTTACAAGTGCTTTATTCATACATCCTTAATGAGTTGAATATGCAATTTTAGTAAAGTTAAGTCAAGGTTTGTTCAAGATCTTCATAGGGCCAAAGGTTTAGGGACTTGTCTTTAAGGCTTTTTCTAGGCTTTGTTTTCCATCTTAGGTTCATGTCTATTCATGATTACTTGTTGTTTACACATTAAGCTACTTGATTTGAGCATGGATTAAATTCATATTCATCATGGTTGAATTCTACATAGATGTTTATATAATGATTAAATGATTATGCAACTTCATAGATCAAGTTCTTGGTTGATATTACTTAGGTTGATTTAGGTTCCTTACATGAAAGCATATGAAATGTAGGAATTGCTTCATAGGGTTGAAAATTTACTATAGGTTTGTATATGTTTATATATTTGTTAAAAGATTAATTCATTTTCATGAATCATACTATATGAGCATATTAATTAGTATAGTCTAAGTTTTATGACTAAAACCACAAGATAAGCTTAAATTTCCTTAAGAGCTAAGACATGCATGTAGTTCTTGATATATGCTTATTAATTTTGCTTTGATATTTCTTAGTAGGCATGTCATATACTTGGTATAGGATAGAAATTACCTTGTTTTGAAAGGGTTTATGTAATTTCTCTTTGAGTTCCAAAAAGAACTGAATCCTTATGGTGCCGTAGCCAAGAGATCAACTTAAGTTCTATTGATTTCTATACTTGATTATATTCTAATTTTGTAATGGAGAAGTAACTACCTTCATTTGATGAGAATTGAAGTTGTTTCCCTTCTCTTATGGTGTGAGCCGAAATCCTAGTAGTGGGAATAAGATATTAGAAGTTTAACTCTAATGAAAATTTGATTTGATCAATATAATTTCTTACTTTGAACATTTGATTGCTGAAGTTGGACTTTCTCTTGATGATTTTAGGCTTTTGTTCTACGATTTGTGAATAGTTTTAACTTGGATTCTATTTAAAATTTTCACGATTTCTCATGCAAGAAAACATAGTGTTTGAAGTTGATAACTGTTATGAAAAGTATACGGGACTCATAGTTTGGAAAAAGGGGTCTACAGGTGGGGTTCTATTGTTTCAAGACTTGGATTTTTCTTTTTAGAGAAAAGTGTTAATGATGTTGAAGTTTAGAATATGTGTCACGCCTTGAAGGGTACTCTAAATGTAGCAATCTGTCACATATATTATCAAGACTAAAAAATAACTACCTTAGTCACACGAAAGTCTCAATATTATATGTAATGTGTACGACATGGTAATAGGACGTCATTAAAAAGTGTGGTTTAAGCAAGTAATAATGAACTTGCAATAATCTAGAAATAAAATTAACCCACAAATAACAATTAAGAGTCTATTACATAAGTCTTAGGGGTATTCCCCCGCTAGTCTCCAAGGATCATATATAAATTACTAAGTCTTTACAAGAAAACTTAAAATACTTTTATCAAAAGATTTTAAAGGAAGTCTATTCTAAGTGTTCGAGTAGATTTCCCCTAAAAGCTCCAAAAAGAAGACTTACGTGGATATGTTGAGACCTCAGATATAAGAACCAATGGTCCTACGTATGCAAAAATATATAGAGGTGTAAGCTTTACGAGATGTGTGAGAATATTCCCGATTAACATACTTGAAACAAAGATATGAACCAAGTTTATTATACAAGCAAGTGAAATGTAACAAACAAGTGCGCGTACAAAACATATAGTTTTTTGGGAACCATATGTTGAATGAATTTACGCTCTTCATTTAAGATTAGGTATTCCTACCATTTACAGTCAACAATTCTTAACAAAACCATTTTTATAGTTCTTACTGACTACTATTCACCACAAAAAACATGTAGATCTTATCGGCTTCTACTTATCATCAATTTGTGTAGATCTTACCGTCTCCTACTCATCACATACAGCTACAACCGGTTATGCTAACCACCACTATCATATATTTGTCCTACCAATTGTATAACAGCGAATGCGATGGGACTCAATTAGTGAAGTGCATGCATAAAATTATATTCAGAGTTTAGCCATTTAATTTTAATTTATTGCAAGTGATCAACTAATTTCAAACATTTCAACATGCTAGTAGAACATAGAATTCATTATAGGCAACTCATGGCTTGATATGCTTAAGGTTCTTTCACCATCATTATAAATCACATGCACTTTCCATTTTATATTTTTCCTATTTCTAGTGCTACTATACTACAAGCACAATTATAGGTATGAAAAACAAGGAAAGTAGACTCACTCGGCCATGTTGTGATGGTGGCTCCCTTAATCAAAATAATCTTCAGGATAGTAAACATCATCCTTTTCGTTTCCTAAACAAAGGAAATACCCAAAACAAGTATTCCATGGATTTTCTAATCAAATTTTCTAAGTCTATCTTCTAGTTGCGGTAAAATTCTTATTGATGGAAATTTCAACTTAAAATGGCCATAATTTGCTCATTTTAACCCAGAATTTCACTTATTATACACCGTTTTCTACCTACTTGAAAAGATCTATCTATTCTTAAGGTAATTTTTTTCATAAAAGTCCATTTGGATCCCAAAACAGCAAGGTACAGAATCATTAAAAAAATCCCAACTTTCAAAATACAATTTTTCAAACTTTTCTCCACCAAAAAAATTTTTGTACAAAAATATAGATATTTGCATAGTTGAAAAATCCTTTGAATACTTATGTGTGTATATATATTGACTCATATTTTATGCATGAATTTAGTGGTGTTGTCTCAACAATGATTTTTGTACAACAATGTGTCTTAAAAGTTGGAAAAAGTAAAGACTTGAAAATTTTGCTTTAGTTTGTTGGAAAAATTTCTTGAGTTATTATAAGTGAGTGCTTTCTTCTTTTAACTTCATTTCTTAGCCTTTAAGAATAATTTAATTTCTTAAAAATAATTTAGTCTTCTTAATATTCCTACAAATTTCATTTATAGTGGTTGGAAAATGTAGTTTCTCTAAGTATTTCTTGGTAGTGACTAAAATTCCTTAAAATGGTCATGTTTATATGTTCTTAATTTTTCTAAAGTTAGTCTTACTTTAAATAAATAATAATGATCTTCTAAGTTATTTACTAATTTTATTTCTTACGTAAGATTTATTTCTGAAAGGTTAATTTTTTATGATTTTGAAAAACTTGTCTAGACTTTAGTATTTTAGAGTGTTAGTGAAAACCTTACAAATAAGTTAAGAAAAACCTTTGTCAACCAAAAATTTCAATATTGAGTTTTAAAGAAACCTTCTTATTTCATTGGTTTAGAAATAGTTTATGTGATAAATCTACTTTTCTTTATTCTTTGATGAAATCCATAGTACTATTATTACTAAAACTTGTGATGAATTTATCTAAATTTTGGAAAAGATTTGTTAAGATTAAACTTCATGTTTTTATTGAAAAATCATTTCTTAAGTGACAAAAATTTACCTTTAAAGTGAGTTCTTATTTTTCTTTATTTAAGAAAACTCATTTATTTTTGTTGGACTATATCAATATGTTCATGCATGTTTATGGATATGTAGTCATGAGAAAAGAATAATATCACATAATAAGATAGAGATATATATAAGAAACAATATAAGTATAATAATATGGTCAACTATTAAGAGCCTTAACTTCATCAAGGCAACTCGGGACTATAAATAGACTAGTCCCAAAAAGAAAAAGAAAAAGAAAGAAAGAAAAAGCATAACAATAGCAATAATAAGAGCATAATAGTAAAAGCATAATAATAAAAACATAATGTATGAGTGAGAACAAAATATGAACATAATGTTGCTTTCTTAACCCCTGTATGTCTTTAGAAAACAAACACTATGTTCATGCTAAATTACATGAACATAATAAATAATCTATTAATAGTCTAAAATATAAGAATGGATGTATGAACAAGAACAAAGTATGAACCTATCGTTGCTTTTTTAACCTCTTATTGGTTTTTAGAAAACATTTATTAGGCTCATACTAGGTTACATGAACATAAAGAAGGTTTAAGAGAATTACCTATTGGTTAGACGAAGAAAGAAAGTAGTAAAGAGAATTTATAGAGAGGATTTTTGGACTGATTTTGGGAGAGTTTTGATATGTAAAAGAAGTGTATGAAAGAAATGAAAGGAGAGAGGGTATTTATAGAATTTTATGGAGGAAAAATAGATGTAATAAAATAAATCGAAAAAGAAAAATAGATAAAGAAAGAGAGAGGGGTGGCCGACGCATGGAGAGAGAAGAGAGAGAGTGAAATTTATTTAATTTGTTGTTTTGTAATAAAAAGTAATTAAGAAGTGAAATATAAATAATGTGAAGTTATATTGGAAAAGAAAATAAAATAGCTGTATAGGTAGTAAGAAAAAGTAGAGATAGATGAATAGTAGAATAGGACAATGAATAGTAAACAAGACTAATAATATATCGGTAGTAAAGAAAATATGCGCATAACTGAGATATCTAATATTTTTAGCTACTGAAAATTATAAAACTAATATTTTTAAAATCCTTGTATTATTGTGAATCTAACAGTGTCATCACAATATTTTTACTATTTTGAGCCTCGGTACAAGCTTTTCAAAAACTGATCTCGTTCGAATTCAAAATACACAAAAAATTAATGAATATGATATTTTTAAGCTTTCTTGTATTATTATGAACTATGACTCACCATTTTGTTTAAATTTTAAGAGCGCGGGATTGCTAAATTTTGACACTAGGGTTTATGTTGATGTTTATTTGAATGGGGGAATGAACTCACGACAACTTGTGGGGTTTTTAGGATTTTTATCTCTTCATTCACAAATATTGTTTAATGCATGGATTCTTGATGAGTTGCTAGAAGATCATGGAAGCTTCAATCCACTTGTTGATGTTGATGTATGTATGTGAGCAAGTGGTTTATCATGGTTGCTAGTGGAAATTCTAGGGTCTTCTTTTGTGAAAATGACATCTCAAGTTGTCTTATGTTCATAAGAGCATTGATTAGAAGATATTTTGAGATCTTGAGTGATGTTGATGTTTGTTGGTTATATGCAAGGAATTCTCGCAACTATAAGGTTCAAATTGAACTAGACACTTCAAGTTGTCTTTTGTTCATCATTTGAATTAAATAGGAAAGGTTTAGTTTGATTGGATGATAGTTTAATGTTGTTTTTTGCATTAGAGGTTATATGTATTGTTTTGAAGAGAAAAATGAATAGAATTGTGCTGCCCAACACTAATGTGAACACATGAAGCCTATTGTGAGCTATGTGAAGACAATAGGTATTACATAATGCTTATATTATCCTTACTTTTTGGTGATTGTAGAAGATAAGATGATGTGATGATATTTCTCCCCATTCATTCATGTAATTCATGGTGGAAAGCATGAGAGAACCAACTTGTTTTTCATTCCAATCGACATTCTCCATGTATTAAATGATGGGTCAACTTCAAGAGATAAGAGATAAGATAGTGAAAATGACATCTCTCCTCCTTATCTAAGCAAGTGGCGCTGCCTTCTCTCTCTTGATGATCTTAGATGGTTCAATAAGTCTTCTTAAAGAAAAAACTCATTTGATGATGTGATTTGAAAGTTTTATGATGAATAGAAGACAAATATTTAAGCTATCGTGTTAAATATTAAGTAGTATGCGTATGGACGTATCTGTAAAATTTAAGAAAACAACTTTCAAATTGTCTCTATGGTCCTATATTTTTTATAGATAAATTTGAGTTGAAATTTTAAATTTAAAGTTTACGTGATTGAATGTTCTTACGTTTTAACCCTTATGTGATTAAAGTTTTTAGGCCCAATAGGCCAAATTAAGATATTATACTAAATAGACTTAGAAAATTCTAAATTTCATGATTACATATTTAGAATTTTTTTTTTATTTGAGCTTTATATTTGTAGATTTTTATCTGTTATTGGCTTCATTGCATGTATTTCATATCTAGCAATTTATCTCAAAAATTTTCTTTACCGATTAATAGACTTTAAAAATTAATCGTCTCATATTATTCTTGATTTTTAAGGTCTAGTCTTTTTATTTAATGGGTTTTATTCCTCTAGATATAATCTTGTCTTTGGTATATTTTACATGTCGAGAAATTTTTTATCATATCTATAGAACATATGTAAGCAAAATTCTTTATATGCTTTGGTTCATGATATTTATATTATTATCTACTATATGAATTTTTAATTTTTAATCTTTAATTATTGAACTTAAAGGAGGAAAATCTTGGGTATTACAACAAGTAAAATAAAGTAAGATAAGTTCATAATAAAACAAATAAAACTACGATATTGATAAATTTTTTTCAACTTGTGAGTTCTTACATAGTTTTATAAAGAGAATTCTAGATAATTGTCGTATGGTAATATATCTAATGAACATAAGACAAACAACTTAAATTTTGTTGGATATTAATTAATATGTGTATAAATTTATTAATTAATTCGAAACAATATATTCTAAATTAGGTGTAAGGCTTTTAATTTATTTAAAGACATTCTTGGGTCGAAAACTAAAGTCTTAAGGTTATGGGTTTGAGAAATATTAAGATTTCATGTATGCAATTTAGTTTCTAAACCCGAAAGGTTATACTATTAAGAAGAATTTTTATATCATGCAACTCTTGTGATTAATTCTAAAGTTAAGGGTATTTTTGTCATTTACTTAAATAGGTTAAGGGTATTTAGTCATTTCATAAGAATAGAAATATCTAGATTTGGGGGAGGTTATTCTTATCTTTTTACCTTGATGGAGTTCTCCGTATTTAGGGATTTTATTTAGTGTGTGATGAAGCATGCTAACAATTATGGTCTTATGCTCACATCATGCTTTCATCATGCTTATATCATGTTTATATCACGCTTGCATTAGTGATGATGAAATTTTGTCATTTAGTTCAGTAGAATTTTCTAAGTCGTAGAAGGGTATTTTTCTCTTCTCATCTACGCGATTTGAGTTTCTTGTCTCGACTAGCTAAATTAGGGTTCTAGGTTATATAGGCTTAGAACATTTTAATATTAATATTTATGAAATCGAAATTTTTATTTGGGGTCTAGAGTTATAGATATCGCTTTATTTTCAATCCCATTGTGTATTTTTAAACCCTAGCGATTCATATGTAAATTTCGTTTTCTAACCAATAGGCTTTTAAAATTAATCATTTCATTTTATACTTGAAATCTAGAGCTATATATAATGTTTAGTGAGTTATGGGCTCGTGTAACGAAATCTTGTCTTTTACTACTTGAAAATTATTTAGCTTGATTATTGATGATAGTAAATGTTATAATGCTACATTAGGGTTTAAAATACTAGAGATTTCTCAATAACAATTGTATCCTCATCTTAACATGTGTGGAATTTATTTTATTATTACTAAATTTAAGGAAGAAAAATCTTGGGTTTTACAGTGACAATGGATTTATTATCGATTGTCAAAGGTTATGGAAGTTATATTTTATGTCTTAGAATTTTATTGATAAGGGTTTTATTCTCCTATCTATAATAAAATTATTTACACTTTAATATTCTTAAATCGAGAAAAATCGGGAGTAATCTTTGTGACTTTTCTCAAAGTTCTTAAATAACTATTATATTTAGGTAATGAAAAATTAAGAGCTTTACATCACTTGCGTGTAATATTATAAATTGTATATCTAACATTTTAAACTTTTTGATCCTATTAAGGCTTATTTTGCATTTTCTTCTTCATTTTAGTTGATTTATGAATTTACCACTACATTAACATTTTTTACTTTCATCATAGTTGACAACTTTAATTACATTTGTTCTTATCATCAACATTAAAGTTAAAGGGTTTACCGATCTTGGTACTTTGTTTTGTGTTAAAGTCATTTCTTATGTGTCTATAATAACTATAATTTTATTTTTTTTTTAATTTATTGGTCTTCACTCATTTGGTCATGTTATACATATATAAGTACATATAATCACATATAACTACTTTCGTTGTTTTACTTGTAGCTAAGAAATTCTTATCATTTTGCTCTATCATTATTTCGATTGTGAGAGTAGCTAACAAGTGTCAAGAGTAGTTGACCCGACTAGTGATAGAATGGCATACAACTTGACTCTTAAGATAGACTCACTATGACTTGACTCAAAACAAACGGCTAAGCATGACAAGGCTAGACATGACAAAACTTGACATAACATGACAAACTACAGACAATACTTACTATACTTAACAAAACATTTAACAAACAAAAAACAAACAATGAACTTGTTAATCCCACCTCACATGTTTATGTTTTAAATCACAACTATTACATATTTATACAAATCAAAGATTCTCACTATTGCTTTTCTTAACCTTTAAATTTTATATGTCCTCATTAAAAAGTGTCACTACCATTATGGAATTTCGGTGTGGTATTTTTCATTTCTATCCTCTTTTGTATTTATTTAACTTGAAGTTCTCATATTTTGGTTTTGTTATCTATAATCCACAATCTATTAGGACATGCCTATATTGGTCTGTTTCAGTTTCTGATGTCCTTTGATATGCATATTTTCTTTCAGATTAAGGTTCCTTCTCAGCTTTTCTTGAAATTTGTAGTTTAACATCATAAAGTTCTTGTTGATGAACATAGGTAGTGTTTTGGTCAACTAAAGAGGGGTTTTAGTTATTTGTTTCATTCAACTAGTTCCAATGATTGCATAATTTTTAATTATGTCTATTGGGTTCACAACTTTTTCATGAAAGTTAGCATTATTTTTATATGTGTATATACATACTCTCTTTAACTTACTTTAGTTATTATCATTTTATCAATTGTAAATTCACTAGATGTAATTAGCTTCTTGTGTAAGCATGTATCTGTATGATGGTAGGGCATAAAAGGTCATATATTTAGTAAGGATAGCTTTTGATTTTATAAATTAGCACTTCTTATTTTTGTTAATCATCATTCAATCTATTTCATCTCCCTTTTTTTTACTTATTCATTATTTTTTTCTCTTTTGTGGGTCCTATTAGCGAGTGACTCAGATGGTTGTCAAACTCGCGAGTCTACTCATTTGTTTCTACGAGTTTACGAGTTGGTGATGAGATTTCGATTTCGATTTCGATTCAACTCGCATACAAAATCGTTTTTTGAATAAAATCGTTAGTAGAATCCTAGAATTATAAGTAGAATCGGTAGAATCAGTGGTAGAATTGATAGTAGAATCGTAGTAAAATCGTAAAGTTGTAATTTTAGACTCTTTTTTCTATTTGAACTTTAGAAATGCAATCAATTTAATATATTTAAATTTAAGGTTTTTGGGGTTGGTTCTTGATATTTATCTTAATCTAACTTAATTTTAGTTTTTTTAATTTTTTTTCCTTTTATTTCCTTTTATTTATTTTTCAGAGAGTTATTTTCTTTCAGGTTATATATTCTAAGATATTTTGAACATTTTGAATGAAAATTAAACTAATATATATATATATAGTGATATATTTTTTCATTTTTTTAATAATTTTCTATATATAATTTATTTTCCATAAATGCAATGATTTTTTATGCAAATATATAGTGAACATGAAAATGTTCATTACTGCACAAAACTAGCTACTCACGCATGATAGTTTAAATGATTTGCAATACATCTTAATAATTATAGATTATGAATCATCATTAAATAAAAATAATTATTTTGATTATGAAATTGTACTAAATATATTAATGATAGTATGTAAATTATGATTGGTAAAACTTAAATTTTGGTTATGCGTAACTAATTTAATACTAAATTCTTTATTTTTATAATTTATTTAAAGTTTTATTAGTTTAGTAAGTACATCGATGGTTTTTGCAAGCAAATTTACATTAGATATAGAATCTTACGATTCTAAGTTTCGATTTTACGTTCCGATTTTATGGACCTCTTAGCGATTCTAGGTAAAAACTCAAGGTTGACAACCATAGTGACTCAAGCTCGTGTGAAGGGTTTCATATATATTTATATATATATACATATATATATATTTAAAGTTGATGATATAATTTTAAGGAAAATTAAAAAAATAAAAAGCTTTTAGATTAGGTTCCTTTGTCTTTGACTCTATGTATACACATATACTTATCTATTTATAAATTTATATGATAATTGATATTGTAGTTACTATCTTTTTTCTTAAAATTGTTTTTGACCCTTGATTTTGGGAATAGTTAGAACGAGTTTTTCATCCAGAGGATAATAATTTTTGTTTCTAATTTAATGAATATACCCTATTTATAGTTTCTTGTTCTTTTTAAAGATCAATGTTATGCTTTTATGTAAAATAATTCTTATTGTTTTAATGTTTTACATTTTTCAGCTTTTGAATATTTTCTATTGTACTAAATAATAAACCCTATTTTCTTCCTTTTTTAATTTTTTAGTCTTATTTTTGTAGATATTGATATTATTATTTTCAATAATATAAACTTGTTAATTGTTTGTTTTTCTTACAATTCAATCATTATGTAATGCATGTGGGATCATGCAGCCTTTTTTTTGTGAAATTAGATGTTGTTTTGTTATATATATTTCTGTTGCCATTTGTATTGATGGTGTTTAAATATTAAGGTATATTTATCTTGATTTAATCAAAGTGCTAGGGCTCAACTGATTATACTATTGGATTTATTTTTGCGTGTTATTGTTAGATATTATTAATAGTTACTTATAACTGAAAAGTATAAAACTATAATAAAGGATGTCATTGCAGTATTGCTTAAAATCACGAAACATGAACTTAAAGGTGGCAATTATATATCTACAATGAAGTAAGACGATAAGGATATATTTGTGAAGTATTTCCAAGGACAACCATCTCATTGATAATCCACCAAGTAATGATACTTGAAAGGGTGGTTGAGAGATAATGCTAGATTATCTTTAGAGATCAAGAATTTTATTGATAATGAGGTAATAAGTCCAATCAATTACTGTGAGTATGTGACATCTCAAATTTTAAGATTGCAATCTCTATCTTGTACTAGTTGTTCCTTTCATGAATTATTCATGGGTTTCTTCACATAGATATCAGTACGTTTGCGACTCCTTTACTTTAGCCCCTAGTATTCATTAGTTGAAATAATGTATCTAAAGTTGTTAAATCCTTTAATCAGAATCGTACTAGAGGAAATAATAGAAGTGAAGATTAAGGGGGATTTGAATGCTGTTAATACCATTAGTGTGATTACACCAAGCAAACATGTCCAAAATTCTTAAATACTCATTAAGCAACTATTTCTCCAGTCCATCTAAATAGATTGTTACACTATCTACAAAGAGTTTGATAAGTATTGTTTGTATTCAAAAAAATTAAAAGATTCATCTCGATCTATCACTACGCTTGCTGAATCACGTAATCAAGATAAATGCCTTTTTCATAAACTTCAAAATAGGTCATTGGCTCCGATGTCACTAATTACATGATAGGTTCGCCACTACTTTTAAGCCACACACCTCATCTTCCCTTGTCAATTTAGTAGATAGCTCTATAACATTTGTCCTTAGTTCTGACACTTTTTACCCCACTCCATTACTTTCCTTGACTTTTGCTTTGGAACTGCTAAATTTTTCTTTTAATTTGGTATTAGTAAATCAAGTTACCCATGGTATAAATTGTTGTCTCACTCCTTCCTAATTATTGTTTGTTTCAAGATCTTATGACATAGTGATTTATTGGTAAAAGGGCATATTTCATGAGGTCTTTATGTCCTGGATACTCGGATTGATATTCCTAAGCTCATTGTGTACTTGAGTATTCTAACTTCTTTTGAAGCTCATTATCGATGAGGCTATCATTTTCTTTCTGCCTTAAAGAAATAGTGTCCTCAGTTCCAATGTTAGATTGTGAATCTTGCTACTTTGCAAAGCACCATCGCCGGTCTTATGTTCTTCATGCAAATTAGAGTGCTAATTCTTCTTTTAGGTCAGTTCATTCAAATGTTTGGGATCCTTCCTTAGTGTCGTATAGGACTGGATTTTGCTACTTTATTACTTTAATTGGTGATTTTTCTTAAATGACTTGGCTTTATCGTGTGAAACATTATTTTAGCTTGTTTTCCCATTTACCTACATTCTGTGTTGAAATCATACTCTGTTTAGTATTGTCATGCATATTTTGAGAATTGATAATGCTAAGGAATATTTATTTGACTTATTGAAGATTTCTATGGTAAAGTAAGGTATTATTCATTAGGTTTCGTATGTAGACACACCATCTCAGAATGTTATGGTTGAGAGAAAAAAAATAGATACCTTCTTAAAACAATAAGGGAACTTTCATTTTAGACTTGTCTTCCTAAACACTTTTGGCCAAAAGTTGTCTTAGTGACAATTAATTACATGTCGTTTTTAGTTTATAATTGTGAGGTTCCTTGCAACATTCTTTTTCCCACATATACCTTGTTTCCTATCGAATCGTGCATATTTCAGGGTACATGTTTTGTTCGAGGTGTTTGATCTTGTGTTATCAAGTTAGATCATAAGTCTTTAAAATGTGTTTTCTTGGGTTACACTCGTTTGCATAAACGATATCAATTTTATTTTTCTAGTCTTAACAATTTTCTTATCTCTACTGGTGTTACTTTTATGGAACATTGACCTTTTTTTTTATGTGTCTTCTAAGCCTACTTATCATGAGAGAGGTAATGATCATCATGATCTATTAATTTACGACATTACCTATCAGATGCCAAATGTACCTTCTACAACAACACCACCTCATCCACCTCCTCGTTCAATTCTTGTGTGTACTAGACAGAAAACATCCTCTTGTTACAAGCCTAATACCAATTTCTTCTTAGGCATTATATCTACTAAACACTAAATTAGATCTTCCCTATTCTCTTTGCTAAGGTAATCAATGGGGCACTTATCCTATATCATTTTTGTTTCATATGATTGTGTTTCTACTACAAGAAAATTGGCCTTTAGAGATGGAAATTTTGGATGAAAAATTGCTAAAAAAGATATATTTCTACGAGCAAAATTATTGATGCCAGTTTTTGTGGTTGAAATTTATGTTTAGAGTTAGAAAATTTTCATCTCTAAAGTTCAGTTTTCTTATATTGATCATATCCTTGATGCTCTTTTATTGCCTCTCATGATCATATATTTACTCCCTGTACTATTTATGACGCTTTATCTCATCTTAGTTGGCATACAATCATGACAGATAATATGGATTCTTTATATGCTAATGGTACTTGTCATTGTGTAAGATTATTTGCTTGTAAGAAGGCCATTGGATGTAAAATGTGTGTTTGCAATGAAGGTAAATTTTAATGGCTTAATTACTCGATCCAAAGCTCATCTTATTGTTATAGGCTATGCTTAAACTTATGGTGTAGGTTATTCGAATTTTTTCTCCCATGTGGCAAAATTAATATTTGCTTGCTTATTTTTGTCTATGGCTACTACTTATGATTAGCCACTGTGTCAGTTAGATATAAAAAATGGCTTCTTACATTGAGATCTTCAAAAGGAAGTCTGCATGGATTAACCACTTAGGTTTATTGCTCAAGGAGAGAATGTGAAAGTTTGTTGTCTTTAGAAGTCTTTGTACGGTCTAAAGCAAAGTCCTCATACTTAATTTTCCAAATTTAGTCTAGCATTTAGAAAGTTTAGAATGACGAAGAGTAAGTCTAACTAAGCACTTTTCCTCTTGCATTTTCTGCTTATTGTGTATGTAGATGGTATAATTATTACAAGAAGTGATGCTACAAGTATTATCCTTTTCTTTATAACTAGTTTCATACAAAGGATTTAGGATTGTTGAAGTATTTTTTTAGAGTTGAGTTGGTGAGGAGCAAGAAAGGTATTTTCTTGCCTCGAAAAAAATATGCTATTGATCTAGTAGTTGAAATAGGGAAATTATGTGCAAAACATTTAGTATTCGGGGAAACCTAATATATAGCTTCCATAGATGGATGGTTATCTAAGAATGTTGAGAGATATATAAGATTGCTTGGCAAGTTGAATTACCTTACAGTTTCTTGTCTTGATATCATATATTTGTTAGTGTGGTGAGCCAATTTACGTCTTCTCCTATAATTCATCAATCGGCTATTTTGAAATAGGTTTTGTGTTATTTAAGGGGTACTCCTAGGCATGGTATACGATACTACCATGTTCATTCTTATATAGAATGTTTTTAGATGCAGATTGGGCTAGTCCATGGAGGACTGAAAGTTCATTATTTATTGTGTTCTCCTTGGAGGGAATTTGTTTCATGAAAAGCAAGAAGTAGAATGTTGTAACCAGATTTAATATATAATCAGAATATTAGGCTATCGCTTAGTCTAAATGTGAGATAATGTGGGAGCACTACATATTGACTAATGTTTAGCTGTAAGTTTCAATGCTAGCTAAGTTATGATATAATAACCAAGATGCATTTCACATTGGATCAAATCTAGTGTTTTAGGAACAAAATAAACATATTGAGATTGATAGTCATTTTTTTCGTGAAAAGATGTAACATAATTTAATCTCTAAATGATATGTGAAAACGAGGATCAACTTGGGGAACTCTTTACAAAAGCTTCAAATGAGACTTGGGTTGATTATCTTTGTAATAAGTTAGGTTTGATAAGGGGAGTGTTATAGAATAAGAAAGCTGACTATTACAAAATAGGTAAATTATAGCATAAGAATATATTTCATTGCCTAGATTAGATTTGACTATTTTTTTCCATATTCTTATCCTTTGGAATTCACATGTATATGTATAGTAAATCAATAATATATAGAAAATTCTTTTTGCTCTAAATTTATAGTTTACACATTTTATGAGCGGAATAAGTTGTTCATTAGGTTTTGCTGATGATATGGAATGACACTTGTACTTCCATCATTTGGGAAAATTTAAGTAAAGTATGTGTTGTTGTTGTTATGGGTAAACAATATAGCATCCATTTGCATATATTTAAAGAAAGCTATCCACAATTATTATACCTTTAGTTGGTACAATTGGCATTTTATTTAGTACTATTCACTATAGATTGACTAATTCATGTTTGGTTAGACTTTATGGTTGGAAAATGACATCAAACAAGAAACTTCTATTCTATAAAATGTTTAATAACCATTTCTTCTAAAAATGTCGATAGCTGTCATTCCTTGCTTCATTGCCTTTCTTCCCCAAATAAACTTATTATAATAATATCACTTGATTGCCTTTTGAAGAAATTTGTTTACCCTTTTTGTTTTTTATTGTTAGCATAATATTTATATGCTTTGCTATTACGATTTGGAGTATGCCTTCAATGGGGAGAAATTCAATAGGCTTTGTGAAGGATTGCACAAATGAGCTTTTGATACAATTTATAACCAAAAACCTTAAGGCAATAGATTAATGGGTCTTCCCTCTTATAAACTCTTTACATAAGTTCAATATTTCCTATGTGGGATTCTCACACTTGTAACCTAACAATCTCCTCCTCAAGTGTGAGTCTCCACAATGGGATAGGTCATACTCCCCCTCAAGAGGAGCTTGTTAAACTGACTCCACTACACTCACTTTGTGAGTGGCCTATTCATCATAAGTTTCACAAACGAGTCACACTACAAAACTCTTCTTTCCACATGGTAGCTAATCATGGGAGTTTCCCAGCCGAACCATTAGCTCTGATACCAATTGCTATGATCTGGAGTATGCTTTCAATGGGGAGAAATCCAATGGGTTTTGTGAAGGGTTGTACAAATGGACTTTTGACACCATCTATAATCTGAAACCTTAAGGCAATAGGTTAGTGGGTCTTTCCTCTTATAAACTCTTCACATAAGTCCCATATTTCTCATGTAGGATTCTCACACTTGCAATCTAACACTTGCCTTGTAATTTCATATCATATAGTAATGTGTACATAAATATATGCTTACTTAATGGTAAATATTATATAATATTATAATATTATGTCAAAATAGTATTATGACATTATAGTTGTAACATTACAATATGTTAAATATGTATATAGTTTCATTATACTATTATGCATGTATATCATATGCCATATGTATCTATGCATATCTAATTTATAATATCATACAGTATCATAACATTACGCATATGTGTATACAATAGCATGATATATACCACTATGTTTATATCAACTTATAGGGTTAATATTCAAATGATACCTAAACTTTAGCAAAATATGCAGTTAGGTACTTAAACATTGAAATTAATTAATCTTGTATCTGGACTTTGAAATTGATCGATTTAGTACCTAGAAGACCTTTTCATTCACAACAACAATACCTCTATCATTTTCATCGAATATCATGCAAAAGTAGCATTTTCATTGAATAGAGTATTGATTAACAATGCCACATCAAATGATGCTATTTGCCAATTAATGGAGGTATTATTGACATGTACCAAAAATTGAAGAAAATATTACAAAATTTATAAACTTGAAGAAAGAATATAATGCACATCTAACCTTGATGAAAACTACATCAGCACTTGGAATGGTTTCAAACATGTTACCACTAAATGACTATTCCTTTGTTTGGTTCGTAAAAAATTCTATTATAAAGAATGTCTTTTCCATATTATGTGAAATTGATGATGAATTTTTGTTCTTTCTCTTCATCGGAGGAATGACCATTCCTAAGAAAAATTATATTTTCTTCCAAAAATACTCTGATCATAAAACAAAAAAATTATTTTTTTTTTCAGTTTTATTCCATCTAGTGAACCAAATGTAACGTTACATGTTTATAAAAATCAAGAATTAAGAAAAGAAAATATTCAATTTATAATTAAATATTGTACGCTAAAATTCTGTCTTTAAAGTCATTTGGAAAGCATAGTACATGTGTCTAAATTGCAAATATGTGCCCTATTTCTTTCATAAACAAAATTGCGAATTAGTCTTTGTAGATATTGGCTCCATTTGTACATCCAGTTGAATGAAGTATCTTCCATGGAGTTTTTTTATCGGTTTTGATTGATGTGGATTTGTGTTTTTCATTTATATTATAATCTTTTTACTATTTCCATCATCCAATTTTCAATTCAATTCTTCTTCTCACATTCTTATCTTTCACTTATAATTTTTGAGGTTAAGTGCTAATTATTCCTTTACTTGTTATTCGATTGTTCAGAGTATGTCATATGAGTACCTCTATGTTCCTGACAATATTATTTTTTTATTATTATTAGGATTAGGATTAATGTTTGCTTATGCATAGTTTGTATGTGGATGCTTAACCATTAAATTGTATTTTTGAATGTGTAAAACAATGCCTACTTTCTATCAAAATCTCATAATACTCTTGTCTATATTTTTAAGGTATGGGAAAATCCTAACCAAAATCCTTTTGTTGCAAGTAAAATATTACTCTATTTTTCTAAAATAGTTTGGTTTAATTTTTGGATTGTTTCTTCTTACCATTTCAAATCAATTGTAAGTTTATGGTTTAAAAAATTTTTAACTACATGTAAAAACTATATTTTTATTGGTCTGGTTTATTAGATTTTTCCATTCCTAAGGATACCTTTGCATGTATCTCTTTAACATCTTTTGATTTTATTATAGTAAAAATTGTGACAATAATAACTGTATTAACTGACATTAAATGATATGGTAAAAATGAATTTCAGGGAAAAAAGATGCACTCTTCAGTCTTCATGCCTAATTTATCTACAAGGATTGATCAATTCATGAAATGCGATCCATATAATTGACATATCAAATGTAACATCGAATTTTGTCGATACAAATACGTGTTGTGATTTAAAAAAAAAAAAAAAAGACCTTCTATACAAAGACCTCAAAACCCTTTTGAAAAAGAAGGGGAAAAAAAAAAAATTTGCTTGTCGAGGAACTTGTTATCATAGCCAAAGATAATAATAATATTAATAGCCGCTGGAAAAAGTCTCCTTACTATAATTTGATTGCCTCAAATGGTGAGATATTTTTTTATGCGTAAAGGACACCTACCAAGAACATCTGGCTTAAATACACAATATAACACACCAAATACGCATATAATCGATATTTTCACTTACATGTCATTAAGTCATTGAATTCCTTGTTGTAAGTAGGATTTCGAGCTGCAAAATCCCAAATCTTCGAACCATGTGCAATCTTAAAGGCACTGCCTTTCAACCAACCATTTTTAATATAGCCACCTAGATAGAAAAATGGTGTAAACCTAATATTTGCATTCATATCAAACTCTTGGGTAAGATTCAATTTGGTGTCATCATGCAAAAACCATCTAGCTATTGATAACAAAAAATATTAGGGTTCGGTTTCTCCACTAGCAGATTCTTGTGTGATAATGAAAAAAACATTCTTATGAACTAAAAATCACATTATAGTATTAGGAGCATCAACACTAAGAGAGGGTGAAGCAATGCTTGAAACCATCTGTGACAATGTCGATTTCCCACCCAAAGATTCGATTATGATAGGTATATGGAGATCAACAGCACATTTTAAAACCATCGTGTCAACAAATGCATAAATAAGTCTAAATGCTTCTGCTTGGCCTCTAAGCATAGTTTCACCATCTATTGACTGCATTTTTCCAGTTTGTATGGGTTTTCTCTGTGGTTTTGTAGTGGGAAATGGCATGGTTGTGCTTGTGTCAATGTATTGAACTCCTTTTATAGGGGTGTAATTTATTTACTGGTCATTTAAGTGTTATTAGTGCATAGTCATATTCATTTATTAGTGTGGACAATTTATTTCATTGGTCCATTTAATAATTCATATTCAACTTTCCTTCTATAGCAAATGCTTAGGCCTGGCTTTGGAGTTTTTTGGTCTGCACATGTTATGTGACAGAAATGCACAAAATATATTTTGGTTATTCCATTTTAACTGGCCTAACTTTGTGACAAGTCTTCTTTAGAGATTTTACATTATTAATATGCCAATCTTTTCTAGGAAACAAACATACAACATGTTTGTTATATCTTGTAAGAGACGCCAACCATAAAACTCAACTCATACAAGAAAATGTGCCCATGCCTCTACTTTTATACAAGCCATAGAGGTTTCTAAAACAGTTATGACTTAATTATTGTCACCTACTCATTATTACGATTGGAAATTATATATAATATCTTTTTCTTTCATATAACCAAGAAAGAAAATGTATCATAGTAGCTAAGATAGGTGAATGCAATATTGCTTGATAGGATTCAATTATAATTGTTAGTGATTAATAAATATTAAAGCTGTGCAAATGGCTTTGGCTGACCCACTTAACCTAGTTGAAAAGGGTTAAAGTTAACTTTCTTTTCAATCAATTTGGACCAATTTTACCTAGCCCATTTAACATATGGGCTAAAGTGGGCTGACCTAAGGTTAAATGGTTTGGCATTCTAGCTCACTTGTATTAAAAAGTAATAAAAATTATAGGAGAAATAACTATTAATATAATATAGTTCTTGGGATTTTTATATTTGAGTTTAAACTTATTTATTAATTGTAATTAGAGAATGATAAATTGATGTACATGCATCATAACTATTTTTTAGGTATATATATGTACTGTTTCAAATGAAATATGATATCTAATAAATTCTTTTAAAATATTTATTCTAATTATAAGTTATTATAATAATAATGAAATTTATCATTAATATATTTAGAACTTTATAAATTTTTGTTTATTATATACATTTTGTTCAATTAGTATAATGAAAATGAATCAATTTGAACCACTTAATCTACGAAGATATACAAGTGGGTTAAATGGGTCAAGAAGAGAGTTGACTGTTTAATATAGGCTAAAGTGGGGTTAGGATGGATTAAGAAATTTTGAGTATTATTATAGTGAGCTAAATTTTTGTATCCATTTAACCTAGGTGCTGAAGTGATTGAATAGTTGGCCTATTTAACCATTGCACATCTTTAATAAACTTAGATTATTCATTTCTAAAGGCCACTTATACATAAGAGTAACCCCCTTATTTAAATCATCCGATGTTTGAGTGATTATATTATTTTCAAACTTATGTATCCATTTTTCTTTTTTTTAAAGATTTGGTGTGGATTGAAATTTCCTAAATCTTCACCAAGATTAGAAATGAGTTTAGATAGATTAAATGATAAAAATTATAGGATTTAATTAGAAAGTTGACAAAGTTAGATTAGTAATTAATTAAATAATTTGAGATTTGAAATCTAAATTCTCTAAACAAGTCATTGAAATGTTTAGAGGATTCCTAAACTCTTGATTTTTTAGCCTAAACACTAATTCCTAAATCTTTACAAAATTTGAGTTCATTTGCTTGAATAAAAATATCAGTTCTTAAACCCGATTCAAATTAAATATCTTTCATCCAAAATAGATTCCTAAATTAAGTTCTTATTTTAAGTCCTTAATTTCTAACCTATCGGTTCTAAAATTATCTTTTAGATACTCCTGGAACTATAGATATTGATCTGATAGTTTTAAACTTATACCTTATTCGAAAAATATAAAATTTTCATTAAATCTTTTCTTTTCTTTTTCCTTTTCATCTCCTGCTCTCTCTTCTTCCTTTCCTTTTCTTTTTACTTTCTTCCTTATTTCCCTTTTTCCTAACCGATTTGGCTTCCTTTTTCTCTTCCTTTCTTCTTCTTTTCTTTTCTTTTCTTCAAATTTCTTCCACAAATCTCAAGATTAAAGCTATTTAGAAGATTAATCAAAGCTAGGAGAGAAGCTAGATGAAGGAAAACAAGTTAGAAATGTAAAGGAAGCTCAAGTGTACAAGTGTTCTAAAAAGATAAGTTGTTATTTCCTTGTTATCTTTGTTGTTTTATTTCTTTAATTGATGAATTGATGTTGAATTGGGTTGAGAGTGCTGTTTATTTATGTATTTTGTTGGTTTAATGGTTGATGGAAGTTGGGGTTTAGTTGGAGGAAGAAGATGATGAATAGTGATTTGGAGTTGATGAAGTTTTGGAGATGTTTGGTGTTGTTTGAATGATGGGATGATCATGTAACAAGCTTTGAGTAACTTTGGAATGAGTTTAAAAGAATTTTAAAGAAGTGTAAAATGCACTTTGAAAACAGGGGATTTCGTCATTTTTTTGCCAGTGTACACAACCTGCTACACGTGTACATGGCCGTGTAGGCCTTGAAATTCTTAAAAGTTGCTCTCGGGTCATTTTTTTTACCCAACACGGCCTCGGTACACGGCCGTGTACCCGGTCGTGCAGACTTCCCCTGTTTCGCAGCTCTTTGTATTTTAGCCATAACTTTTTCATCCGACCTCCGATTGAGGTGATTCAAGTTGCGTTGGAAAGCTTAAAAAGAGATCTACAATTTTATGTTTTGAGTTTTTACAAATTCGAAACTTATCGATGCTTAAATTTTGATTCTTTCCAGCTGCAACACTTTTCAAAACAAAGTCAAAAACTTGTTTTTGTTTGTTAAATGTGTTTTTGCTTAGGAAATGGATCTTTTTGAGATAAAATGAGATAGATAAGTGATATTTGATGTGTTGAGTGAATTAATTCATGTAATTAAACATGGGTTAAGTAGATTTATAGATTTAACAAATAATTAGATTAAATCTAGAAGTTAGTTATAAAATGAACTTAGTTAACAAACTTAAGTTCAACTTGATTAAATAGACTTGAATGAGTTAAAATAAATTAGATTGAGTTAGTTTAATTACTTTGGCTTAGTAATTAGATTAAATGATTAATTCTAATGAGTTTGACTTAATGAACTCAATTAAACTAAAATGAACTAGATTTCTTAAGCTTAATCCACTTGGCTTGGCTTTTGAATTAAATGGCTAAGGTTAAGCTAAAATGGGTTAGTAACAAATAATAGAGTTAAATGAATGTGTTAGGGTGATCTTTGAATAACATGGGGAATATGTTGTTTCAAATGTTTATTTGCTTTGAATATAAATGCTTTTATGTATGAATGCTTTATATATGCTATGTTTTGTGATAAGAAACTATAATTAAAGTGAAAAGAAATTCTTTGACAGACAAAGGAGAACTGTCCATATTTTGGCGGGGCGATATTCGCAGCCATAGTGGGGTTCCACATTAGTGTCTGATCAAATAGGAGTTAATAAAATGAGTTAGAGATTAGTGAATAATTGATATAAGTTCTTGTATGAATTTGATGAAGTGGATGATTAGTTTAGTTTAGTTTCTTATACGAACTCTTTCCATAACAGAAGTGGATATCTGATTTATCTTCTGGATTATCTTCTGAAATTTCCTTCTGAGCTATGTTTGGATTCCATATTCAAGGTACGCAGTAACTAGCTTGTCTCTGTGTTAGGATAGGCATTTATGAAAACTATATATATTAAGAAAAACTTAATTGTGAGTGTTGATTTGTGTTTTACGTCGTTAAATCCAATCCCTGCCCAGGGTGGCATGAGTGCCTAGGGGGCCCCCTCACAGATTGGGTGAGCCTGGGATGGAATTGGTATCCGGTTCGGGGAGCGGCACCCTGCTCAGATTGTGTTTTCTGTAAAATTATCTAGGAGATATAAGTATCCGAACTGCTTATATCAACCCCCTGAGCGTCAAGGTTGTTACTCAGGATCCCCCACTATCCTTGTTGCCCGGAGTTTGAATACTCCCGTGTTGATTTGTTTACCTTAAAGAAAGATAATAACTTGTGATTGTTGCATTTGCATTTAGTTAAGCTCGTGTGTCACTCCGTGTGTGATTGTGTTGCTGTGTACTGGGCTTCGGCTCATTCTTGTTGTTGTTATTCTTTTTACAGGTTTTGTTTTGATAAAGACGATGTTGATGAAATTGATGATGGTGTGGAGGTTGTTGATGTTGTTGTTCTTCTTATTGTTGTTGATGAGGATGGTGATGGTGATGATGATTGATGTGATGATGTTTGTCCCGGGTTTTGGGCGATTCTGAAGATTTGGGAGATGAGTGAAATGTGATAGGATCGAGACATTTCTTGTATTTTGTTTCTTCTTTTGTTTTGTTTTGTAAGAGGACTGGATATTTTTATACATTGTATTTTCTTTTAAGGGCTTGTTAATGCCCAATTGATTGTAAATGGTTATCTACCCCTAAGAGTAGATCATAAAGTGTTTTTATAAAGTTAGTTTCTTAGAAAACTGGTTTGCTCTGTAGGGAGTAGAAGTTTATAAGTTGTTTTATAAAATTTGATTTTCCGCTGCTAAATCCAGTTATCTAAAAATCTAATTAAACGATTTCACAATCTAAAATTGAATAGCAATGTTCAACATAAACACCTTCTTTTAAGACAACCTTACGTATAATTCGTAAGAGTTATACGTGGTTGGAGACTTGATGTGCTTAATTTGAAAATTGAGCATGTCGGGTGTTTACAGGATTAAAGGCTAAACTTAGCCTCCTTAAGTGAAATAATTACAGTGCTAACTGCAGTGCGGATTGTTCCAAAGACTAAGCGTGGAGACGCCTACATCTACTTAAAAGTTTTTGTTTTCACTATTCCCAAACTCTCGGTGACTGAAAGACGTTTCGTCAACGCGATTCCCAAGCGGATGATAAAGCTTAAGTGGAAAACAAATTTCATAAGCACTGACATTCTTACAAAGCTGACCATGTTCATGAAACACAACATAAACCTTACATGTCAATTGTCCAAATCTGAATATCACAGCATACTTCTTTGTTTACAATATGGTAATCACATAATTTATTTTAAAATTTACCTAAAAATATTAAAACAACCTTTTTGGATTGATTCTGCTTATGTAGTAAAAAAAGGATTCAAATTGGAGATTACTTGCATTTTTGGTGCTTCCATATTTCATTCGGATTACTTACAACTTTAGCATTAATTGAAAAGGTAATTTGATTTATTTTAATGTTGGCAATCCAAAATTCAAATGTTTTCCTAATCACATAACAATTCTATATGATTTGTGTAAAACATGATTTGAAAAGTAAGCATTTCCAATTCTATGATTCCACGTAATTGTCGAAACTATTCTAGAACATAGAATTCTTTAGACTAAATCTGCACTTTAAATTTGTCACTTGTGTGGATATGACGCAGTCAAAATCTCGAAGATTTGATCTTTCTTCCTACTTTCTCGAGGTTGTTAAGGAATCCGATACCGTAAGTTGGATGCCTTTTCTTCTCTTCAAGTTAGCTGACATAGAGGTACTACTGTCATTTTTTATGGACTCTTACTCTGTTTAATTTTATAAGTTTTCCCTGCCTCCTCTCTGGAAAGCAAAACCAGATTCAATCATCCTGCGACGACCACGACGTGGTTGAGAAACGGCAAACGCAATTTTTTTATTTTTTATTAAAAGTGGAATGTCAATTCTCTTCTATCAAAAACTGTCAAACCCAATAAAATGTCGATTCTCTTCACATTCGGTTCACTATTTTCTTTTCCTTATTTTTGCAATAAAGATGGAATCCATTCAACAAGAAATGTTAAGTTGATTGAATAAATCAATACAAAACGGCTCTTAAAGCAAAGGTTGAGGGTATAAAAACCCAATCTAATGCATTCTTGAAAAATAGAATTATCGATGCAAAGCATGACAAATGTTTCTTATACCAACAAAACTCACATAATCCAGTCAATCATCTTACTGTTAAAATAAAGATAATAAATGAAATATTAACTATTTTAGTGATTCGATCACGATTGAGTATAGTGTGAGCTGCTGGATAGTGACAGTACTAGTTTTGTTAAAATTAATGATGGGATCATAGAATTTCCTAAGTATAACCATTCCAAATAAAAAAAAAGTAATAAATATATAAAATAAAAACAGCATATCCAAAAACCCAATGGTGAATTGTGACAAATTACTAACTGAGGCAATGTTATAAAGCACACCTGACAATTTGCATTCAAAGAAAACAATGAGTATTCGAGATATTAAAATCAATAGTTATAAATCTTTGGTTTTTAAAATGATAAAGGAAAGGAAGAAGTATAAGATGGGGGTTGACCGTGTGGCCACAGGCCACCCATACTTGCAGACGATGAATTTAAAAAAAATCACGTCATAAATAACGGATTGGGAGCATGTAGATTTGGAAGATGCCCCCACCCATATTTGTTTTAACATTGAGATTTTGAAATTAAAAAGAAAAAAAATTAAAACTTGTAGATGTACAAATTTGATTACAAAGGCCTTGAGCCTAATTCTTATTTGGATTTAACTCTTTGGGCTAATGTGACAGGGCTTAAAGAGTTGGGCCTAATTCAACTGGATGATCATGGGAGAATTGGCATGGTAGGCTTGGAGTAGGGTCCGTTGGAATTGGCCTGCCCAATTCCAACCTTTCTCAAATTTGGCTCACACACATTATAATGAAGGCCTTATGGGCCTGGGTCCATAAGGGAGCCCACATCCATATCCATAATGAGAGGGACTCATCCTAGCCATCGGTCGTTTGTCTCATCTGACGGACGACATTGACAGCTAGATTCTCTATAAATACCTTAGTCCTTACCTCATTTAGACAAGGTGAAATCTTGGACAAACACCGTTGTGCTGCCGGAATTCCATTTTTGTGAATCGATTACTTGACTCACTCAAGAACACATACGATATTCATGGTACTTAGTGAGGTTGATGCTCATTAGCTCCCTCGCCTGTCACACGTGTGTTAGAGCCTATTGAGATTGCCTACTCCTCCTCCCTACACGATAATCTCTTGATCATCCTATCACGTGTTGTTTCCCTAGGTCAAGCGTAACGCGATAGTCACGCGACACGCACGTGATCGTTGCACCCGAATTCATACTCACACATTTTTGGCGACTCCACTAGGGAAAGGGAAATCAACACTTGTGTGATGGCACCTCCAAGAAAGAGACCTACCGATCCCACCGAGAGTATAACTCAAGAAACTAATGTTAATCTTGAGCCGCTGAACATGATATGCCAGCACTTGAGAATGGTGAACTTATCATCGAGAATAATGATGTCAGGAATAACCCACTTCCAGCTCATGGCAATCAACGTGGTGCTGTGAATGCCATTACCCATGATCCTACTATAATGGAGTCAACAGACACACAGCTAGTTGGGGGACATGAAGAAAATGACAATACACTCAAAATTGAAACTCATGGGGATGATAATGTCATCTTTACTTTACTAAAGACTTCAAATTTTAAGAATTTCTTTGATCTCCTTGGATTTGATGATCATGCACGATTTGCAGCAACGACTGTACTTAACCAAATTGCGCAAGGTCATTATAGTGGATGCGACATAGTTCAACCTAAGAAAGGAGTGGTCTCTACAAGGGATTATGCAATTACATTTACTAGAACTGATGCACACTTGAAGAACTTCAATCACAATCGTCCTTTGTATGTAGAGAGTATACTCAATGGTTACCCCATCAAGAGGACATTTATCGATAATGGATCCTCACTCAATATCATGCCCATGTCTACTTTCAAAGCTGCAAGAATAGATATCCGATACTTGATGAAGCATCCCATCGCAGTGAATAGTTTTATCGAATCTTCTACAATGACAATGGGTTATGTCAAAGCAAGTTTTAAAGTTGGGCCCATTCATAGCCTTGCTACATTTCATGTAATTGATGCACCGGTGTCCTATCACCTTCTCATAGGAAGGACATGGCTGCACGAGTACAACATGATACCCTCAACACAACATCAGTGCATGAAAGGTCATTGGAGTGGAAGTGATATCCTAATCCATGCGACAAAGAATCCATTCAATCGTAATGAACTCCACTTTGCTGAAGCTACCTTTTTCTATGAACATGAACAAGAAAATGAAGCAGATATGACTTTAGTGGAATCCAATGCGGAATCACTACCCACAGAGAAGAAATTAAGACTCAAGAATTTAAAAAGAGAAAGAAGCGTGGTTGTCGTGGAGGTGTAAAGAAACACAAGAAGGCTTATGATAGGATGGAAATATAAAGCAGCGCATGAATTGAAGAAAGAGCTGTTTATGACAAAGAGTGTTATTATCATATCTCACTCATTTCCTTTTTGTTTCTATGTAAACAAAGCATTAGATGCTTTTACCTAATGAATGAACTGTATTACTCAATCAGTGAGTATTGTTCGTGAAAATATGATGGCATGATCACTTATTCTCCTTTCCATCGCTATTGTCGCTGCAAAGTAAGAAACTAATCTTCTTAGCGCGCAAAGCTAGTTAAAAAAAAAGGGGGATCGACATCAAATTGAGTAAGATTACCCTTTAGTAATGAAAGAAAAACAATAACAAATATAACATTTGATTTAGACATCGTTGCTGACGGGTCAGAGCTTAGCTCCCAGGCGCACGATGTTGATAGCTCATCACCGCTTTCTTCTTGGTATTTCTAGTTGTCAAGTAGTGGAGATAATCCCCTTGACAACCCCTATTGAGCCAAGTAATCCTTGGCATATGGTATTCTACACAAGTACTATATAGTTGAGTAGTGGGAAATACCCCCTTGACTAATAAAAATTTATCGATAACAAATGCTATCGCAGCATGAGCGCGATTGATAACAAATGTCACTATCGCTGCATGAGCGCGATTGATAACAAATGCTACCGTCGCTGCATGAGCGCGATTGATAATGAATGCTACTATCGCTGCATAAGCGTGAATGTTCATTTTCCTTAAATGGATTGTCTAAACATCATTGCGAGGAAGTAGCAGTGCTACTTCAATGCACATGATAATTCCACTCATCTTTTATATTAGATAATATTGCTGCTTGGTTGAAGCTTTGCTCCTAAGCGCGTATGATCACAAAAAAAAAGCATGTTTTAAAACTAAGTGTTGTGTTTCAATGACAATCCTTGTTATCTAGACATGCTCTTTGTCTGTGATGCCTATAATAACTCTACAAGTGTCAAGGGATTGAAGTGATCCTATACTACTACTCTTTTCATGTGTTGCAATCATATGAGAGCTACTACTCCAAAGCGCATGATGACTAGATATATCACAAGGCGAAAATGAGTATCAAGAATATAAATGGATATAGAGATGATGAGTTGATTTTATTGTCCTGGTCAGTTTAACATATTCGATACAACTCATATTGAAAGGAAGAAGGGAGACGATATTGCATGACCAAGAAGATTACAGCAAAGAAAGACACGAGTGATGCCTATCACAAATCAATAATGTGCAATGCACATTTGTGATGCTTGAAGTGCAAAATGTTTGTTTGTACGTGATCCTCACTTATGCAACGATGCATGAAGTTCATTTGTGCAATATGCTCAAAACATGTACGCGTGACACCAGCTTGCTCATGCTACATCTCTCTTATATAATGATACTACAATTAGTCAATTAAAAGTACATGCATGAAAATAATGCTTGTCTTCAAACAAGTCGATGTGTTCCTTCAAGATATTGCAATGATGGCCAAGCAAGTTCGAAGGAGTGTAGGAAATGACATACAAACTTGAGCAAAAAAAAAAAGAGTATCGCATACAATATGAGCTGTGACAAGCATATATGCCAGATGATAAGATCATATTTTGTATAAATCTTGATAATCAATTAAGCTAGAATGGATATTTGTTTTGATTAAATTTTATGTTTCAGGACTAATTTGGATAAAGAAATCAAAACAAGTGAATTTGAATTGAAAAGAGTAAAAATTGAAGTCAAGGCCGGCAATTCATCATTGAAAGCCGCCGGCCTTCAGACGGCGTAAAATCCAAGGCCGTTACAGCACCGCCAGCTTTGCCCAGCACAAGTTAAACAACATTCAAAGCCGCCTCAAAGCTGCCGGCGTAGAAGATGAAAAAGGCAGCGTAAATGAAGGCCAGCAGCCCAGAACTGAAACATCACCAGCTTTGAAGGAGTTACACTATAAGCCGGCATGAAAGCCGCCGGCCTTGAGGCAGTATACATGGAAGAATTGAAGAGACATGAAGACATGAAACGCTTGAATGAAAATGAAGCAACACATCTGTTGGAATGCCTAAGCCGGTGTCAAAGCCGCCGCCTTGGGACGGCGTTCGTTATAAACTGCCCAACGCTTCATTTCTGACTACATACGCCGGCTAGATCTACGTTCAAAGCCGCCGGCGTTTAAGCGGCTACATTGTAACAGATATTAAAGGCTGCCAGTGCACTGCTGCCAAAGGACAATTTGAAGATACGCCGCCTGTAAGCCGCCGCGTAGGATCCATAACGGCCGACGTACATTGAGAAACACAAAGCTCATTAAATGTTTTTCACGAAATTTTTCCTATAAATAGGGGGTCTTCCCTCATTCTCAGAATCATCCAAGTAACCAAATATCTAGTACTACAAGTAGCTTTAGAATATTTAGAATAGGCATTTCATAAGCGATTTTGAAGAGATTTGAAGTTATACAAGATTTGCAAGTGAAGTTTGAGTATTTTGAATTGGTGATTTCTAATCTTATTCTTTTCATGCAATTCATATACTTGAATATTCTGATCATAATGAAATCATTTGCAATTTCTTATTTGATTGTTGAATCATCATCCATGAGTAGCTAAACCAATATTTGTGGGAAGTTGATGAAGCTTTAAACATGCTAAGATGATTTTTGAATCCATGTTATAAGATATTTAGAATCATGAAATATTCATATTGAATTCTGATTATTCATCATGTTTTGGTGTATAAGAATTCTAATAACTCGGAAGGAAATTAGTATTCACATGAATTCATAAATTGAGATCAAATTGCAATTGCGGAAGCGACTAGTTTAATCTAGTTTAGAAATTATCCATGAATATTAATGCAATTTTTTATGTTGATTTCTCACTAAGGAATTAGGAGATTTTAATATACATATTAGTCCAATTATAGAATCGGAGATTTATAATTGTAATTTGATTCCACTAATGATTTATTTGACGAAAGTTTATTGAATTGTTTTGTGGTTTAAAAGGTTTTCAAACTTTGTTTTTAATCTTGATAATTTCTTATGAATGTTCATGAATCTAATTATCATAACATGAGTTCAAGTTGAATTAGCAATAGTTTAAAGTGGATTCTGTTTCTTCCCACACTTTTCACTATATCCCTCTCTTTAAAAGCTCATCGCATTTCATATAGATAATTAGTTATATAAGTTTAACTTAATCATTATAAAAAGATCAATTACCTAGATATTAGTATTAGTTATAATTGTCTAGTAGTTAGTAAATCCTTGTGGGATCGACACTTTATTCATGCTATATTACAATAGAAGACCTATGCGCTTGCTAGAAATATGCTTTAAAATTCAATACTTATTACAGCACATCAAGTTTTCGGGCGCCGTTGCCGGGGATTTTTAATATTAGACTAACTTCAGCTTTGCTAGTAGTTTAGGTTTAAATTTAGTTGAAATTTTCCTTTTCTCTTGCAGGTTATATGCGAGAAGTAGAAGTGCTGAAATTTTACCTTTAGATCAGAAATCGAAAGAACCCTGCGACAACAGAGAAGAAGGAACCAAAGAAGAGGAGCAATGGCCGAAAATCAAGATAACAACAACCAATTGCAACCAGCTGCTCCAAGGGCAATTCGAGACTATACGGTGCCTATTCAAGATCCCGCCATACGAATGCCCACTGTGGAGGCAAACAATTTTGAGCTTAAACCGTCCCTAATTCAAATGGTTGAATCACATCAATTTGGAGGATATCCAAATGAGACGCCAGATGAACACATTGCAAATTTCTTCAATACACCAACACTGTCAAACTCAATGGTGTAAGAAACGAAGTCATCCGACTTCAGCTTTTCCCTTTCTCTCTTAGGGATAAAGCTTTGGCATGGTACAACTCCCAACCTCCAGATTCAATCACCACATGGGCTGATCTGACAAAGAAGTTTTTGAAAGAGATTTTTCCCTCCAGCAAGAACCGCCAGATTAAGAAATGAAATTTCCAACTTCACCAAATTCCCTGGAGAATCATTATATGATGCTTGGGAAAGATTCAAAGAGGCGGTCAGAAAGTGTCCACACCATGGTTTACCCGATAATCTACTAATTGAGAATTTCTACCTCAGTCTTGATGAAGCTTTAAGGTCATTAGTAGATGCTACATCGGGCGGATCACTGATGGGGAAGACATATGAGGAAGCTAGTGAGATTATTGAAGAATTAGCTTCTGCTGCTCATAATTGGAGTTGTGAAAGAACAAGATCAAAGTAGCATCATTGGAAGATAAAGAAGATATCTCACAACTCAAAGCTCAAATGGCTACTCTCATCACTCAAGTAAGTAAACTCACAACTACAAATACTTCCAATCAAAAACAACAAGTGTTTTGTTGTGAGATTTGCTCAGGACCACACTCCTCTTTTGAGTGTCCACATGGATCATCTTCAAATGACGAGCAGCTTAATTATGTGGGAAATTTCCAAAAAGGCAATTTTGGAAACACATATCATCCGAATATGCGAAATCATCCAAATCTTTCATATCGGAATGATGCCAATGTTCTAAAGCCACCACCTGGTTTTCAAGGACAAGGATATGTGAGAAATGCTCCACCTCAACAGCAAATTCAAACATCCACTGATGCATTACTGAGGGATTTCATTGTTACCACAACAAATTCACTCAACAATCAGAATGCAATCATTCAAGATTTGCAAGGGAAACTCCATCAACTTGCACAAGTGAGTAATAGACCATCGGGTCTTTACCAAGCAACACGGAGGAGAATCCCAAACTGTAAATGCAATCACATTGAGAAGTGGAAAGGAGATTGCTCCAGTTGAGGAAACTACTAAAGATGAAGAGGAAATTCCACAAAACAACAAAGGGAAACGAAAGATGGAGGAAACTATTCAAAAACCACCTGAGGTGAAATCATATGTTCCTCCCGTTCCTTTTCCAGGAAGATTAAAGCAACAAAAGCTTGATGAGCAATTTTCAAAATTCCTGGATGTTTTCAAAAAGCTGCACATCAACATTCCATTCTTAGAAGTAATTCAAGGAATGCCTTCCTATGCCAAATTCATCAAGGAATTGCTGTCTAACAAGAGGAAGATTGATGGAAATGTGATACTCACTGGAGAATGTTCCATGATCCTTCAGAAACAAACAACCAGTCTGCCCACTAAGCTCCGAGATCAGGGAAGTTTTACTGTTCCTTGCACCATTGGTGATTGTTATTTTGATAAAGTTTTAATTGATTCTGGTGCAAGTATAACTTAATGCCTTCATCTATATTTCAAAAACTAGGATTAGGAGATTGCAAAGATACACATGTAACTTTACAACTTGCTGATAGAAGTGTAAAATACCCTAGGGGTATTGTAGAAAATGTCCTAGTTAAAGTTGACAAATTCTTTTTTCCTGTGGATTTTGTAGTGCTTGACATGGATGAAGATAGGGAAGTTCCCATGATCTTGGGCAGACCGTTCCTTGCAACAGGAAAAGCACTGATTGATGTGGAACAAGGGCAACTTACATTACGGGTGATGGATGAACAGGTTACTTTCAATGTCTATGAGGCAATGAAGAAATTTGATGATGCCAATGCCTGTTACACATCAATACCATTGATGAGCTGGTTTCTGAGTCACTTGAGGAACAAACTGGTGTGGAGACTATGGAGTCTGTCTTAAGAGACGTGGACAATTGGAGTGATGATGAAGAGGAAGAAGAGACAATGGAAGATGTACCAATGATCAAAACCAGATATTATGAATCTTTGGGTACAAATGAGCAGAAGCAAGTTCCATCTTTGATGCAGCCACCAACCTTGGAACTGAAACCACTTCCTGACCATCTGAAGTATGCTTTTCTTGGAATTGGCGATACTTTGCCAATTATCATTTCATCTGCATTGACAGATACACAAGAACAACAGTTGATTGATGTGTTGAAAAAGCACAAGGAAGCAATCGGATGGACCATTGCTGATATCAAGGGTATTAGCCCTACATTTGCACTCACAAAATTCTTATGGAAGCGAGTGTAAACCTACAGTTCAACCACAAAGGAGACTCAACCCGACACTTAAAGAAGTTGTCAAGAAAGAAGTTTTGAAGCTGCTTGACGCAGGTATCATCTATCCTATCTCTGATAGTAAATGGGTTAGTCCGGTTCAAGTAGTGCCAAAGAAAGGTGGTATGACTGTAGTGAAGAATGAGCAAAATGAATTGATTCCTACTCGTACTGTGACTGGGTGGAGAGTTTGTATTGATTACAGGAAGTTGAACGATGCCACTCGAAAGGATCACTTTCCACTTCCCTTCATTGATCAGATGTTGGAGAAACTTGCAGGGCATGATTATTACTGTTTTCTTGATGGATATTCTGGATACAATCAGATCTCTATTGCACCCGATGATCAAGAGAAAACAACATTCACTTGTCCTTATGGCACATTTGCCTTTAGGAGAATGCCTTTTGGACTTTGCAATGCACCTGCTACATTTCAGAGGTGTATGATGGCTATATTCTCAGATATGCTTGAGAATTTTATCGAGATCTTCATGGATGATTTTTCAGTCTTTGGAAAGTCATTCGATCTATGTCTTGAGAATTTAGCCTCGGTTCTACAAAGATGCAAAGATACCAATCTGATCCTGAATTGGGAAAAATGCCACTTCATGGTTAGAGAAGGGATAGTGTTGGGTCACAAAATTTCTGCGAGAGGAATTGAAGTGGATAAAGCCAAAGTGGAGATTATTGAGAAGTTACCACCACCCACGACTGTTAAAGGAGTCAGAAGTTTTCTTGGACATGCTGGCTTCTACAGACGATTCATCAAGGACTTCTCCAAAATTTCGAGACCTCTTTGCAATCTTCTGGAAAAAGATGCGGTGTTCAATTTTGATGAGAAATGTATGCAGGCATTCAATTTATTAAAGGAAAAGCTCATTTCCACACCAGTGATCATTGCGCCAGACTGGGAGCTTCCTTTCGAACTCATGTGTGATGCCAGCGACTTTGCAGTTGGAGCGGTACTTGGTCAGAGACGAGGTAAGATCTTTCATGTTATATACTATGCAAGTAGAACACTGAATGAGGCCCAGAGAAATTATGCACTACTGAGAAAGAATTTTAGCTGTTATCTTTGCATGTGATAAATTTAGGCCTTATTGATAGGTTCTAAAGTTGTAGTATACACTGACCATGCAGCTCTCAAGTATTTGTTTGCTAAAGCTGATGCAAAACCTAGGTTGATTAGATGGGTTTTACTACTGCAAGAATTTGATCTTGAAATTAAAGATAAAAAGGGAACTGAAAATGTTATTGCTGACCATTTGTCTAGACTTGAATCTGATAGTCTCGACATTCCATCAATGAGAAGTTCCCTGATGAACAGTTGCATGCAGTAGAGATTCTTGATTTGCCATGGTATGCTGATATTGTGAATTATTTGGTTAGTAAGATTATCCATATGGTTTATCATATCCTCAAAAGAAAAAGTTTTTGCATGATGTAAAATACTATTTTTGGGATGAACCATATCTGTTTAAAAAATGTGCTGACCAAATAATTAGAAGATGTGTGCCTGAATCTGATCAGCTTAGCATTTTAGAACACTGTCATTCAAGGGAAGCAGGAGGACACTTTGGTGTTCAAAGGACTGCAGCAAAAGTATTGTCATCTGGATTTTATTGGCCTAACTTGTTTCGTGACTGCAGGAATTTCATTATGTCATGTGCTCAATGTCAAAGGACAGGTAACATTTCTAAACGACATGAATTACCACAAAACAATATTCTGGTAATTGAGCTTTTCGATGTTTGGGGGATTGACTTTATGGGTCCTTTTCCCTCATCTTTTTCAAATAAATACATACTTGTGGCAGTTGATTATGTTTCAAAATGGGTGGAAGCTGTTGCTTTACAAACAAATGATGCCCGAGTAGTTTTGAAATTTTTGAAAAAGAATATTTTTACCAGATTTGGTGTGCCCAGAGCTATAATTAGTGATGGGGGGTCTCATTTTTGTAACAGGCAATTTGAAAAACTTTTGGCAAAATACGGTGTTACACATAAAGTGACTACCCCCTATCATCCACAAACAAGTGGGCAAGTTGAAGTTTCTAATAGGGAGATAAAAAGAATTTTGGAAAAAACAGTTAATGCATCAAGAAAAGATTGGTCTTCAAAATTAGATGATGCATTATGGGCTTACAGACTGCTTTTAAAACCCCTATTGGAATGTCCCCATACATGCTTGTTTTTGGTAAATCATGTCATCTTCCTGTAGAACTTGAGCACAAGGCATTTTGGGCTATAAAATTCCTTAACTTTGATGAAAAAGCTGCAGGTAAAAAGAGATTGCTCCAATTGAATCAACTGGAAGAATGGAGAAATGAGGCATTTGAAAGCGCTCGTATCTATAAGGAACGAGCAAAGAAATGGCATGATAGGAACATCATCAAACGAGAATTTTTCCTGGACAAAAAGTTTTACTTTACAATTCTCGTTTGAAGTTGTTTCCTGGAAAATTACGGTCAAGATGGTCGGGACCGTTTGAGATAGCAAAAGTTTTTCCATATGGAGCGGTTGAATTAAAAACTGAGGATGATCGAACTTTTAAAGTGAATGGGCAACTGCTCAAGCATTATTTTGAGGGGGAAAATCTTGACAGTACTACTACTGTCATCAATCTTAAAGAACCATGATCAGGTCAGGAAAGTCGGGCTAAGCGACTTTAAACTAAGCGCTTCTTGGGAGGCAACCCATGTCTAATTTTAGAGTAAATTTTTTTTTTTTTTTTTTTTAGTGATTACAGGAATCGAGCAAAGCAAATCTCTTGCAGTGCCAAATTTTGATGATTATGAATCAACTGACTTCAGGGAAGTATCCAATTCATTTCTTATTTCTTTCCTCTGTTTTATTTGTTGAAAAACAGTGAGGTCACTGTTTGACTGAAGTGTGGGGGAAGGAATAGAATTATATGAAGTGCTGAAGTGATGAATATGATCTGTTTGCTGTTATTTATATTAAAAAAATCTTCACCTTGTATTTTTGTTTTGAAAGCAAATCATGAGGAAATTCTGCCAAAATTTTTTCAAAAATCTCTTGAAATTGGAGATAGTACAAAGCAAAGAATGAAAATCAATGAAATTGACTTGTGAAAGTATCTTACTCACCTGCTATTGTGATTAGTTTACTAAGTCAAAATTAAGTTGTAAAATCCTTAAGGAACAAGTTTACTTGATTTTTAACTTTAGAATTGGAAGTTTAAGAGCTGGTCGAGTCCTTTTGTTGAAAAATAAACAGGTCTACTTTTTGGAAATTTTAATTTGTATATATTCTTTGAATTTTAACACTTGGTGAAAGAGGTAGAAGAAACTTTTAAACTTAGTGATCCTTTATAAAAATAAGTCTTTGATATTGTACTGCATTCAAAAAGAAAGAAGCAAGCATAGCCACTACTCCGCTGACTTGAAATATTGAGTTATGAGTATCTGAACTTGAATGTTAAAGTGAGGAAGAGTTCTTAGGGGCATTTTAAAACCTGGTCACTTAGGTGATAAGCCTGGGATGTGCCGACTCAATGAACTCACTGTAACGAGAAGGGAAGAATGGAAAAAGTTCAATTCATGAGCTTTGAAAAACAAAAAGATGGAGGCAAAAACCTCCCAAAAAGAAAATAAATGCTTGAGAAAGAAAAAGAAAAATGAATGCAAAATATGCAAAAGAAGGAGACTTATAATAAAGAAGGAGAAATTCTAAGGAAAAAGTAGATACCACATGCTTTCATTTTGTGTTACTTAGAATATATATAAGCTAGAAATCCAATGAAGTTTAATGAATATTTTTTTCTTAATGGATTAAGTATTTGCTTTTGAATTGAAAGTTCTTTTGTTAAAAGTTGAGATTAAAACTTGTTTTGTTTGGATTAACTCCTAAATTTTGATTATAGTACTCTAATTGCAAGAAATTGGTATGGTTAGAGTTGTAGGTACAAGAAAATCAAGCTAAAGAAGTTGAGATTTAATGGGAAAATTGTACTATCTGAAGAGAGATTTCATATTATTCTTCATTTTGCTTGAGGACAAGCAAAAGTTCAAGTGTGGGGGAATTGATAAGATCATATTTTGTATAAATCTTGATAATCAATTGAGCTAGAATGGATATTTGTTTTGATTAAATTTTATGTTTTAGGACTAATTTGGATAAAGAAATCAAAACAAGTGAATTTGAATTGAAAAGAGGAAAAATTGAAGTTAAGGCCGGCAATTCATCATTGAAAGCCGCCGGCCTTCAGACGGCGTAAAATCCAAGGCCGTTGCAGCACCGCCAGCTTTGCCCAGCACAAGTTAAACAACATTCAAAGCCGCCTCAAAGCTGCCAGCGTAGAAGATGAAAAAGGCAGCGTAAATGAAGGCCAGCAGCCCAGAACTGAAACATCACCAGCTTTGAAGGAGTTACACTATAAGCCGGCATGAAAGCCGCCAGCCTTGAGGCAGTATACATGGAAGAATTGAAGAGACATGAAGACATGAAACGCTTGAATGAAAATGAAGCAACACATCTGTTGGAATGCCTAAGCCGGTGTCAAAGCCGCCGGCCTTGGGACGGCGTTCGTTATAAATCTGCCCAACGCTTCATTTCTGACTACATACGCCGGCTAGATCTACGTTCAAAGCCGCCGGCGTTTAAGCGGCCTACATTGTAACAGATATTAAAGGCTGCCAGTGCACTGCCTGCGCAAAGGACAATTTGAAGATACGCCGCCTGTAAGCCACTGGCGTAGGATCCATAACGGCCGACGTACATTGAGAAACAGCAAAGCTCATTAAATGTTTTTCACGAAATTTTTCCTATAAATAGGGGGTCTTCCCCTCATTCTCAGAATCATCCAAGTAACCAAATATCTAGTACTACAAGTAGCTTTAGAATATTTAGAATAGGCATTTCATAAGCGATTTTGAAGAGATTTGAAGTTATACAAGATTGCAAGTGAAGTTGAGTATTTTGAATTGGTGATTTCTAATCTTATTCTTTTCATGCAATTCATATACTTGAATATTCTGATCATAATGAAATCATTTGCAATTTCTTATTTGATTGTTGAATCATCATCCATGAGTAGCTAAACCAATTTTTGTGGGAAGTTGATGAAGCTTTAAACATGCTAAGATGATTTTTGAATCCATGTTATAAGATATTTAGAATCATGAAATATTCATATTGAATTCTGATTATTCATCATGTTTTGGTGTATAAGAATTCTAATAACTCGGAAGGGAAATTAGTATTCACATGAATTCATAAATTGAGATCAAATTGCAATTGCGGAAGCGGCGTAGTTTAATCTAGTTTAGAAATTATCCATGAATATTAATGCAATGTTTTATGTTGATTTCTCACTAAGGAATTAGGAGATTTTAATATACAGTATTAGTCAATTATAGAATCGGGAGATTTATAATTGTAATTTTGATTCCACTAATGATTTATTGACGAAAGTTATTGAATTGTTTTGTGGTTTAAAAGGTTTTCAAACTTTGTTTTTAAATCTTGATAATTTCTTATGAATGTTCATGAATCTAATTATCATTATAACATGAGTTCAAGTTAATTAGCAATAGTTTAAAGTGGATTCTGTTTCTTCCCACACTTTTCACTATCCCTCTCTTTAAAAGCTCATCGCATTTCATATAGATAATTAGTTATATAAGTTTAAACTTAATCATTATAAAAGATCAATTGCCTAGATATTAGTATTAGTTGTTAATTGTTCTAGTAGTTAGTAAATCCTTGTGGGATCGACACTTTATTCATGCTATTACAATAGAAGACCTAGTGTGCTTGCTAGAAATATGCTTTAAAAATTCAATACTTATTACAGCACATCACCAGATCTATACAAAGCAAGTAGGGCAAGGATATGTTACAAAGTCTCAAGAAGCTTGTATAGGATTCATTATATATGATGATTCATATTTGGAATGAAACCATCATTCATTATCCATATTATTGAAGTGAAGGTCCCTGAGTGCCATTTTTTGAAACACGGCACGAGTCATCAACAACTTGTCTCCTATCTCTAATTTTCTAGCAAAGTCAATGATACATATCAGATAGTTGTCTACTTTGGAGTATTTACTCATTATGATATTGTTCGTCCATAAGATGGTGAAGAAAGCAAGTTTGATACTAAGATAATGAAAAAAAAAGGAGAAAGAGTCTTGGTACAATGAAAATAGTAGATGAAGTTGTTTATGCAAAACCTTGATTTAGAGGATAATATGTACTACTTGTGAACTCAAATTCATAGCATAAGACATATGCAACAAGTGTATCAGCTACCAGAGTATCGCATTCATTCACCAAACACGGGTACACAAGATGAGAAAGAGTCCTCTCTTACAGTGGTGCGGTTCCAAGATCGTCACATGGACAAGTAAGACACAAATAATCGAGGAGAGCCTCTCTCATAGCAGTGCGGTGCTAAGGTCACCATGTGGGGAATGGAACACAGACGCAATGTGCGGTTCCAAAATTGTCACATAATTTTTGGGACACGGACGGCTGAGAGTGTCATCATACAGTATATGGCCTCAAGATTGCCATTTATGTGGTCGGAACACGGACAACAAAGAGCTTTGTCTTAAAAATCATGAGACCATAGTTATTTGGTGAATGAATAGAATACATGATAGACAGGAGTGTTTGAAGTTGAGTATTCTTTTGGCACATGTTCAAGAATCATTAATAGTTGATGACATTAATATGAGTTGATAAAACAAGAAAATCATATTTGCAAAAACGAAGTCAAAAAGATACGTGGTGAAGATCCAACACTTCAATCTAGAGCCCTGCATGCAAGAAATGAGATGAGTGGTTTAACAAATAAGAAAGGTTTGGCTCATGCAAAATTTTTGTTATGAAGACATATAATAAAAAACTACACAGATTCTTTGACAAGTGCTAAACCCACTTATGATGGTTCTACAAGACAAGGCATTAAATGGACAGAAAGGCATGAAGCAATATACAATTTCCCAATACAATAGCCAAATGCCTAGAAATAGTCTTTCATGTTATTTTGGTAGCAAAGCCAGATTCAACACAGTGGAAATTGTTACATGATAGCATACTAGCCACAATTGTTTCACATATTACATATCAAAGTACAAGCAAGCCAAGCCTACACAATTTAAAGGAGACACAACACCTAAGCACAACATATAAGGAGGTCAAGGCCCAAAGTCTATTTTTGGGACTTGAGAGATTTCTCATATGCTGATTATACTTGATGTTACAACTCTACTGAAAAAAAGCTTGTGGAGAGGTAGATTGGTATAGCATTTTAAGTGTAAAACCTTGGATAGTGATGAAATAATCAAGAAACAGTACTGAAAGCTAGCTCTTCTGTTGCATCCTAATCAAAACAAGTACCTTGGAGCTGATGGTGCATTTAAAGTGGTTTCAGAAGCTTCGAATCTCTTATCGGACAGATTTAAGAGATTAGCTTATAACAACAAGAGGAATTCGAGTTTCTCAGCAAAAAGTTTAGATTCCCAATTCTAATCCAACAACGCCATCTTATGTGAAGGGCTGCAATCGAAGTAGTAGTGGTTTTAGTAAAAAAAAAAAAAAAAAAATGATCACTGCCTCCACATGTTTTCAGACAATCATACTCATCTTCCAGCCAGATGGGCAAGAATCTGTAACACCATGGTCAAAACATCAGTGATGCTCCTAGCTGGATGGAGGATGATTCTCTCAAAGTAGATAGCCCTATTAAGAAAAGAAAGATTGATGATTATTTTAGTTACAGAAGTGACATAGCAAATCAAAGTGTACTTGGAAATGTTACTGGAAACGTTCATGGATTAAAAAAAAATGGTTATTGTAAAATACTGTGCCTAGACTTCTTAGTGTTCAACAGCACGACTAATTCCTCAACATAGCAGAGGATAAATAATGCACGTCTGGCATTCTTAGAACATTTGCTTCAATGAAGATGCATGAAAAACAGAGAAACAAGAAGGAATCAGCATAGTCAAGGTGCTTCGATCATGGAGGCGGAAAGGTTATGGCTCTCGAAGCAGCTGATGAGTGGGAGGTTGATATGTCTAAACTTTTTCTTGGACTCAGATTTTCCCGTGGGGCACATAGCTGGTTGTACCATGGATCTACAAAGATGAACCTGTTGCAGTGAAAATAATTCGAGTTCCGGATGAGGAGGAAAATGACTTATGGCATCAATTAGAAAAACAGACCAGTAGCCAAGGGACATATGACCGTAGCAGTAAAACCAAACATCAACAAGGATAGGCCAATAGCTGAAGAGTGGTGCTAATGTGCAGCACATATGGAGCTTCCATGATTAAGAGCTTGAACTCAACTATAATATAAATGGGACAGCCATGGAGTTGGAAGTAAAGCAAACCTATGTTAGCATGGAAGTTCAAGCAGAATTGAGGCTTAATGTCACGCAACAAAATATATCTACTTGACTTGGGAACTGTTATTAACACTTATGAGAAGCCCACTGACCTCAAACAAGTAAGGTAGATGACCATATATTGATGATTTTAAAGCTCTTGCGACTCAAGTTTCACATTATTGAAAGCACAACTACTGGGATATGTTTTGCATGGTTTAAAAGCTGAGAATCAATATCTGTTGTGAACCTATACCACAAACAGTTCCTAAAGACATCAGATTGCATTCGCCATGTAGGTTGGGATGAAATTCATTATAACTTCGCGTGATGTTTTCTAAAGAAATAAATATCAAAACTTTGACTCAATTGGGTTGCTTCAACCACCGCCATTCACACCCAGGTTGATGAAGACATAAATGTATTATTTTATATTACTCAAGCATCCTTGTAGTACTCACAGAATAGCAGCAGTATCTGTGCTATTTCGACTCCAAGACATTGAGTTAAATAAGGCGTTTTGCTCCTAAGTGACCAAAGGAATGGTCATAATGGCTGCCTAAAGCTAAGTATTGGTACACCACAAGCTTACCATGGATAAAAAACAAATAAATAAATAAATAAAAACACCTTCACTTATTACTCACATGCAAGTTGTTAGTGAGGAAATTGAAATGGCTGAATTGAAGGAAAGGATGTCTTCAAACAAGGAACTTATCGTGTTCGAATCGGCATTTGTTGCATTTGGGTTTCGGGCAAAAGCATCTAACAACAAGGTGTAGCATTCGTCATCGGGGACATACCAAGAGATTCCTAAACATTTTCCAGAAGTGGTGCCTTAGAATTGTGCCTCGGATAAAACTGAAGATCAAACAACTTGGACAACCACATTTCAAAGCTAGAGAATGTGCTCAAGCAATATATGACGATGAATACAACAATTGCATATACTTTTAATGGGAACCAAAGCCGTCTTTGTGTTCTCTCAACCAATTATCTTCCTGTAATCTACACTAGGAGGAGGAATATATATATATATATATATATATATATAAAACCAATGATGTATAGTCTGGAGTGACCAAGTAAATAGCAAGAAGAATGGTCAAGAAAGCAATGTATGTCCCACATGACCAGTAGAGAAAGAAATGCCAGTTCTCCTGTTTAAGAGAGCATCTCCCAAAGGGAACATTCAGGAGTACAGATAAATTTTAACATCACAGGACCTGTTGGTGTCGAGATATCTAAGGTCAACATTTCACTTGTAGTAGTTTGTGCAAAGAATAAAAGCCTCAAGGAGGAGCTCTTGCAGTGCAGATGCGAACTCCATGCTCCTGTCAGTGTTTTGAAAATGGTATTTCAGTCATAGAATCCCTGTAACCCCCTCCTGTATACATGTCTTGGTCTCTTAATGACTCCAACAGCTACAATCTAACGCATATCCCTAACGGTAAAGCGACCAAGTGGAGGATACTCGGAGAAAGTCTCGACCACCATGGGCTTAGTAGGAATCATTCTTACAAAACCAGCATCTAGCGCCTCACAAGAGCATCTTCATCAATGACACCTCCACGGCAACATCAACATCATCAATGGCTTCATCAAAGCTGACTAGGTCAACACCTATTGTAACGGGCATGATCTACTGGGACATAGGGTCATGAGCAATCACATGCATACAAGACCTTTAGCACGGCTCACAAATTCAATGAGCTTAAACCTGAAATATTTCATTGAGATATATAACTCAATTCTACTTCATGCAGGGCCAGAATTTCTTTACAATATGTAAGCTCACATAATAGTCTACCTGATTAATGCCTCGGTCATGTTTCTATCGACAATCTTTGATGTTATCGACCGCTTCATTGCAAAAAATTCAAGTTCCAGTTCCACCCTCAATCATGGCTCTTCATTCCAAGGTTTCCAACAATGGATACAAACCATGCTCATCTTCTGGGACTTTCTAGATTGGGTTTGAGTTTGAAAAAAGCATTGCTAGTGTTTCTGAAGAAGAAGAAGAAGATTTGAACATTAAAAAAAAAAAAAGAAAGAAAAAAATTCTGAGGAACAGGAATTCGATAAAGACAATATAGCAATTGGTCACCTCTACTGCCTATTCAAGCATCGATTCACCATATAAATCATGGGCAAAGAACAAAAGAACCCCGACCAACTAGAAGATAAAAATACAGCGCTTTAGACATAAGATTTTCTCAATTTCTCTCCAATAGAAGTGTTGTGCGGAGAGAATAAAAATGAAGAAAAAAAAAAGCAGCCCCTGGTTGAGAAAGAAAAGAATTATTGTGTATTTTACATGGAGGAGGGAGACAATGGAAAGGTTGATCATTTGTACTACAAACCACTCAGATTTCGACACCTTTCCATAATACAAATTGTACCAAGACCAAAAAAAAAAAAAGAAGAAAGCTGCCGTTTTCAGAGAAACACACACCGATAAGTTGGTCACCACTGCAGCAGCAGTACAAGATAAGCCGATCACCACTGCAACAGGCAATGGAATGCCATAATTGCTAGGCCGTACATAAGCAAAAGATTGTTGATGAAGGAAGGCTTTTGCCTGTAACATGAATTCCATTCGGTTGTGTGGATTCCTTGCTCAGCTCTTAATGAAATTTTTAGAAGGAGAAAGAACTTACTAATTCAATTTTCAAAATGAATTTATGAAGCCCTTTGTTATTGTTATGCGAAGGAGCAATTGGAACTATACGAATCTATATTGTCAGGTGTTGGCTCTGAACTGCTTACTGTGATATTAGGGGCCTAAATATTTATTCAAATAAGGAGGCATTAAATCTTATATAGAATTGTTGCAAAGGTATCTTTGTGTGGAATTTTGTTGTTTCCTGATGACGATAGAATGCTGTTCTTACAAAGTAAATTGAGATCAAATGTAAACGATTCTCTGCAAGTGGAATATGAGGGCTGCGATACCTTAAGGATAAGATTAATAGGCATCCTGGTAGATACATGGCATCATATTGTTAAAATTTTTCCTTTAGTTTCTGATGGTTCTGGAAAGGGGACAATGAAGGAGCATTTTATTTTGTACAATTATTTGGAAGGTTTCCTACTAAGAAGCATCTACGAGTTGACGAGAAAGGCACATGATAGCCTTATTCAGCTAAAGACCATTCCTTTTCTGGGAAAGTTAGTAAAATCGTCCCTTCTATATAGGTTTGAGGACCCGAAAACTTTGAAGGTGCTTTGGGGGATACTAAATTCGTTGCACCAAGGACAGTTTTCATCTGTTTCATACCTGTAGTTGTTGCTTGCCCACTCTCAATTTGGTTCCATAATACAGTCCATTTCCAATTTATCCTACTCTTCGCAGATTGGAGCATTTTCGAAACCTATGACTAGCATCTTGACATCAGTTGTGATCCCCTTCACAAGTCAATCTGCTCTTGACACTGAGAATGATCCAGAAAGAGATAAGCAGCTCCAAACAAAGATTGAAGTTCTTAAGCTACTAAGGGTACTGCTTCACGTTAAATGTATTAACGGCTGCGGATTGGAAGCTGAGGGCATAAATTTTCGAGTATTGCGTTTGTTACTTCTATCTTATTATGGTGGAACACTTAGTGAAATTGATATGGAGTTGTATAGCATCATGCAAGAATTGGAACATGTAGATGAACTTGACCAACTAAACGTTCATGAAACAAATTGTTTGTGGGGAAGTGCTGTCCTTAAAGTAAGAAAAGAACAAGATCTGGAAGAAAAATTTTCTTTTTTTTTAACAGCTGATGTTGAAGAGATTAGAGAGAGGTGGAAAATCCAGTTCAGAAAAAACCTTCCTATTGATCCTAAATTATGTGCAATGACAGTTTTACATTTTCCTTATGATAGAAGAGCAGATGTTGGATCTCTGTCTTCGATTCAAATAGATGATGGTAAAGCTACATGTAAGACACAGGTACCATTTATTGAAAACACACAGAGATATGATCCTGTTTTCATGTTGCAATTGTCAGTTCGTGTAATATCATTGGGCTTCCTTGAATCTGTGGAATTCGCTGGACTGGGGTTGCTTGCAATTGCTTTTTCTTCCTTATCGTCTACCGACCGTCCTATTAGAAAACTTGGTTATGAAACTCTGGCAAGATTCAAGAACGTGTTGGAGAATTACCAAAAGAAGAAGGATGTTATTCATCTTCGTCTTCTGTTGAATTACGTGCAAAATGCCATTCAAGAACCATGGCAAAGAGTCCCATCTATTCTTGCTACTTTTGCAGCAGTCATCTCTCATATTGTTGGATTCTTCACATGAGCATTATGTAACTTTGAGTAAGCATTTGATGCGTACATCTAAGATGAATATGAGGATGATACCACTATTTTAAGATTTCCTATGGAGTAGCTCTACTAATTTCCAAAGCGAGAGAATGTGGATGCTTCGACTAATATATGTAGGGCTTAACTTAGATGATGATGTCCAGATATACATCAAATGTTGTGTCTTTGAAAATTTGTTGAGTTTCTACACTTCTCCTCTTTCTGATGATGAGTCGAAGGAACTGATTCTTCAAACAATAAAGAAGTCAAACAAACTTGCATAAGATAGCTCGACATTTGGTGGAGAATTGTGGTCTTTTGTCTTGGATATCATCTGGTATCATCGTAGTAAGCGAAAAGCAATTTGCAGATGAAAGTGGTCTCTGTAGTGCTCAGTTGATTGTCGTGTTAGAGATTGTCAGTGAGGTTATTTTGTCCAGAAACATCTCTGAGTGGTTGCTGAAGAATTCCCTTGAGCAGCTGGCGGAAATATCATCTTGTCTTTACAAGTTTTTACTGAGCGGTTCAACAATCATATGCCAAAATGTTTTGGTGATTGATTTAATCTTGAAGATGCTGATATCCACACAGAATATATCATTAAAGAGGAAGATATATCAGCCACACTTTACCATTGCAATCGATGGATTATTTCATGTTTATGAAGCTGTCAATTTGAGTGGAAGTAGCAATTTGATTCCAAATCTGGAACTTGGGCTTAGAGCAATACTAATGAGTTCACCTCCTACACACATAGTTAGCATGGATCCAAGGAAGCTTTCTAATTTTGTCATGTGGGCAATACCTGCTGCTCTCACATCAGACTCTTCAGGAAAGTACAATAACAAATCAATTTCTTCTGAAGAAACATCTAAAGATTTTTTGACATCAAAACTTCTTCGTTGGCTTACTGCATTTGTGATATGTGGGAAAATCTTTCACAAACATTTGCTACAACTGCTTGGACAGGAATATCTCTCAAGAGAATTCAATTATTCTACAACAAGATGAGTATCATCGAAGATTCCATAAAACGCAAGTAAAATCGACTTACCAAGAAGGATCATTCATATGGAATACAAGAGAGAGATGAATTCATATACAAAGGAAGCATGCCAATACACTATTTTTTCAGGATGGTATAATTTCAATGTGAAGACGATATGCTCATCAAACGGTACTACAGGAATATCTCTCGAAAGAATTCAATTATTTGACGATGTTGCACCAGATTCCTACATTGCAAGCCATTATGAAATTAACACACCAAGCAGCAGTGCAGCTAAGTTATAGCGCACACGCGCTGGATGAGACTTTTGTCATTCGAAAAGACCTGATTAATGCCCAAATCCTTTCGATATGGCTCGAAAGACTTTGGTCAGGGGGCAAAATGTAGATGTAAAAATTTGATCACAAAGGCCTTGAGCCTAATTCTTATTTGGATTTAACTCTTTGGGCTAATGTGACAGGGCTTAAAGAGTTGGGCCCAATTCAATTGGGATGATCATGAGAGAATTGACATGGTAGGCTTGGAGTAGGGTTCGTTGGAATTGGCCTGCCCTATTCCAACTTTTCTCAAATTGGCTCACACACATTATAATGAAGGCCTTATGGGCTTGGGTCCATAAGGGAGCCCACATCCATATCCATAATGAGAGGGACTCATCCTAGCCGTCGGTCGTCTATCTCATCTGACGGACGACATTGACAGCTAGATTCTCTATAAATACCTTAGTCCTTACCTCATTTGGACAAGGTGAAATCTTGGACAAACACCGTTGTGCTGCCGAATTTCCATTTTTGTGAATCGATTACTTGACTCACTCAAGAACGCATACAATATTCATGGTGCTTAGTGAGGTTGATGCTCATTAGCTCCCTTGCCTGTCACATGTGTGTTAGAGCCTATTGAGATTGCCTACTCCTCCTCCCTACACTATAATCTCTTGATCATCCTATCACGTGTTGTTTCCCTAGGTCAAGCGTAACGCGATAGTCAAGCGACACGCACTTGATCGTTGCACCCGGATTTATACTCACACAAAACTCAAATAAAAAGTGGACTAAAATTTAAAAGTGCACCTTTTGCAAAATCCTACGTAGCCCTAAAAATAAGGCCTCTCCGTATTATCGATGGTGCCAATACCATTTCTAGTTTCTACAATGTACAAGATGGTGACACTGACAAATATGATGGCTCAAGGCAGATGTAAGCGGTCTTCTATGCTGGGTTTTAGACTTTGCTTTTTGCTCATCCGGCTAGATTTCAGTTTCTCTTATTTCCTCAACCTGTTTGATGTTGGCAAGATCCTTTTGATCAATATTTGTTATTGTATTGCTCATTTGTATTAGCGTTTCTAATATTGATGGCAAATTATTCATTAATTATTGATAATAATAATAATATTAATATCTATATTGCATTTAATATTAAAGATTTTGGATATGATCAATTACCGTTATATTGCTATATAAATTAGTAAAATGTCTTTTAGATTATTTTATGAAATAATAAATGAATATATTAATTACTTTTTTCAAATATATAAGGCCAAAACACCTACTTTGGTGTTTATAGGTTTTTTTATTTAAATTTATTTTAATTTTTTAAATCAAAACCACTTTCTTCAATTTCATGGATAACTACCATATGCAATCCACAACATAAAAAAATAACGGTTATATTAAAAGAAAACAAAAGAGCGGAATAAACTGATTTGGAATAAACTACAATATATTTGGGACATTTACCAAATAGTTTCTTGTCTACAGTGAACTATATGAACACTTGTATGACCAATCAAAAAGCAATCCTTTATTAAACTTCGCCTTCATGCATTCCTTTCATCAAAACTCTCTTTTCTTACGCATCTATCACCTAAAACAGATTTGTAGTTGATGCAGTTTTTTTTTTTTTTCAAATGGATCTTTTGTTTATTCCCTTCCAATTTACCATTGCCTTACAAATTTTTATTGCTTTATCTTTGCAGATGCATTGTTTATGTTTTTTCCCTTCAATTGACAAACAATATTATATGAATGCGGTAGGGTGTACTTTTATCATCACTTATTAAAATTGTTTTTCCACTAATTTATATTTGTCTTTTATTATAGCTCATTCCATCATGTCTCTTCATTCTTGGTGTTGAGCCGAGAGTCATGCCAAGTCTAACAAGAGATGAAGAGAAACTATAATGGGAACAATTTTATTATGAACATGATATCTATATTTATTTCTAAAAAATATTGTTATTTTATTACATAAACAAACTTAGGTTTGTTCTTTCTCTTTTCAAGTTGGATTCCTTCGATAAAAATTGGAGAACTCAAGTTTTTGAACATCATTGGTTTGATTCAGTAGAATATTTGTTGCTATTGATTCAATTTATGAGGTTTACCTCTTTGCCTTTATGAGTATTTTTTGGCTTTATGTTGAGATGTCAAGTTCCTCTTTTTTCCCCTTAATTGATTACATTTCTACCGTATGGTTCATAATTGATGCACAAGTGCAGATACTCTATGATTGGATTTGTAAAGAGTTACTAATGTCATGCCCCGAGGGATACTCTAAACATGACAGCCCATTGTATACAATATTAAAGTTTAGAAATGACCACCTTAGTTACACAAAGGCTTCCGTACTATGTACAAGACGTACATCACAAGTAAGGAAACGTATCGGAGTAGCACAATTTATATTGATACCAATTAAAGTAACAAGGTAAGATGAATACTTAGCATTAAACATAAATAAGGTCAATTACAATTCTTAGGAGCATACCCCACTAATGTTTTTAAAGACTACATAAATACATTTCTTAGTAATCTTCAAAATATCCACATAACATATATTTCTTATAAAGAATTTTCGAGAATGTAAATTTATCCTATGCTCATACTTCTTCCATAAAAGCTCAAGTGTAAACTCCTAAATTTTAAGGTAATTTCGAGCTAAAACCCTAAACCGAAAAGTCAACCGGAAGCTCTAAGTCAATAAATTCCTAAGAAACCCTAGCACTTTAGTTCCGACAATCTCGTGTTCTTAACTCAAGAAGTTGAAACATGAGTAGAGAGTATAGATTGACTAGTAATAATATTAGGATGCTTAAAAAGATCATATTAGTGAATTTTCGACCTATTTCAAACCCGATTGGATATAACTTTGAAAAACGTGTTCCGAGGCTCGAGATATTAAATATATGTTATTAGTACCGATAGATTCATAATTTCATAAGATGTTTAAGTATATCAGTTATATAATTTTTTGTGTTATAAAAGTTACAGTTATAACCTTTTTATCGTATTTTCATTACTATCGGTACTTTAATTGTCTAATCTACTTTTTGATTTCTTTCATACTATTCACAAGTACAACTACCCATACTCTATCTCTTACATCCTTACAACCTATTCTTACAATATTTCATCATTTTTCTTACAATTTACTTTTCCAATACAACTTTTACTACTTAAATTATTTATTTAATTTTGAAACTCACACAACACACATCTCTCTCTCTCTCTCCCCTACCAAAACCTGCGCCCCTCCTTCCCTATTCTCTCTTAATTATTTAATTTTCCTTTCTTTTATTACACAAACCCTAATTTCAATCCTTATATATACTCCTTTATACTTTATACTTTTCATTTTCCTCACTTTTCACTAAACCAAACTCTTGCAAAGTCTTTTTTTTCTCTCCTCTCTCTCCCTCATTGTTGTGACCCTCCTCCCTCAATACACACACTCACTTTTGTTTTTCTTCAAGTTTTCTACTCCACACATCTAATAGGTAATAGATCTATACCTTACTATCTTAAAAACATGTAATGGCAAGACCATTCATGTGTGATTTCACTCAAAAATCCTCATGAGCTTTAAGCTAGGGATGTGGAAACACTTGGACATGAGATCCTTGCCATCACAATGTAATAGATCTTGTTATTTAAGTTATTTTGCGATTACTTTGCTTTATTATTAAGTTATGTTGTTATTATTAATGTTTTGTGCATATATTCATTATGTAACCATATTCACATAATGATCATAGTGTTTATGCATTTATGGCTAGTATAATAGACTAGACCTAGTTGTTTTGAGTTCATAAATGTTTTAGGTTTTTGTTTTATGGACATAAATAACTTGTAATAGCATGATAATAGTGGGAAAATGTTAGAAAGCTTAAGATCTATTTTAGTTTCAATAAAAATGGATTTTTGAAATTCTGATCAAAAGGGAACCTATTTAGAAAAGCTGTTTTTCAATTCAAAATAAGTATTTTACATTAAAAATGAAAGACTTAGGGAATAGGTGTCATAAATGAGTAATCTTGATGAGTAAAGCTTAGATCTACTAAGGAATATTTTCAAAACAAGGAAACGTTACAAAAGTTTTGTTTCAATCCCAATAACAAACTTAAAATTTGTAATAAGGAAAGCTTGGAATATGAAAATCTATTTTTTAATCCCAAAACTAGATTTTTATCAAAGAAATGGAAGCCTTAAGGAGTAGGTTTGATTATGAGTTAGTTTTTGAAAGATTAAATAAGTTTTACAAAAGAAACAATCTCAAATGGAAATTTCAAAATTCGGATTTGAAAATGACCACTACTTAAACACCCATTTCCAAATGCCAAAACGATGATTTTTGTGGAAAAATAGAAGTCATAGAGAATACATGTAATAAAGACCTAATTTTGACAAGGATAAGTGAAACTTATTAAGGCATAATCCTAAAACAAGGAAAGTTTTCAAAGAATAGATTAAACAATGTTTTCATTCCTTAAATTTTTTGTAAAATTCATAATTAGGTAGACCACCTATTTAAACATCTATCTTCTAACCCCAAAATGAAGGATTTCATTAAAATAATAAAGGTGTTGGGTATATAGGTCATCAAGGTTGAGTTTTGATAAAAGCAAGTGTGATTTTGCAAGAAGTAAAACTATTTTTCTTAAGTCTAGTAATTTCAAACTTGTTGATGTTGAAAGATTGATTATTGTAGATGGTATTTTAGAACAACAAAAATCATTGAATGAAAGATCAAGCTTTTGTAGGTGAACAAGCTTGAAGATGTTACTATTGCTAGAGTTGAAAGATCCAGAGAGACAACTAGATTTAAGAACAAGGCTAATCACATATCCACCATGCTCATCACATTCTATGCCATCCATTGACAACAATCTCCATTGTTGCCTTCTACTATCCATGTTCTCAAATCTGCCCCAGAAAAATAAGAATCATGATTACATGACTTGTCATAAAAGATGGCCTTGAACTCCAACATGGTAGATCTCTCTTCCTCATGACACTTAGATAGTACTGTACTATTAGAAGAGTGAGATGGTGAAGTAGAAAAAAATAAGAGGAAAGACATGAACACTGACGAGTGTGTCATTGGGAACTCCATGAAGAACTAGTGACTAATGGACATGTAAGGAGGTTGTTTAGGCTTTACATAGATTGGCCTTATGGAGCAAATTATATATCGGTAGTAGAAGCTCTTAAAAGGATTGTCAATGTAGACCTTTCCACGTTTCCTAACAAGTTTCAAACTCTTGAAACTCTTGATATTGATTAATGTTTGAAAAAATGAAAAAAATAATTGACAGGATGCAGTGTTATAAACTCTTGAAAAGACTTTCGGTTTGCAAATATTGACTTTAAAGTGTTCAACATCATTATTACACAAATATATCGCCTTTTTTTCCCCATTTGAAACAAAACCTAAGGCTTGTATGTATATTTCAAATAAAATCACTTGCTATCATAAAATATTTTCATCCATATGTTTTTCTAGGTTTGATGCATTTTTAGTGTAGGCATGCAAACCTAGATAGTTCCAATGTATTAGGAGGAAACATTTTCACTTGCACTGGCTCACATTCCTTCGAATTGGAAAAGTTTGTTTAGAGGTAATGCTTGGAGTTTAGGAAATAATCAAGTCCTTTTAGGAAATGGTTGTTCTACAAATTTTTGGCATAAACAAACACTCAAATAGCTATACAAATTGTTGATTGTTAAGATAGAAGGGAATATAGAAGTCCTTTTGGTTTCGAAGGATTAGTATTTAAGAATGGCTTTAAAACTATCTTCTTTAAATTGTTTTGCTATAAGGATCCAAAAGAGTTATAGTTAAAGGACTATTAACCACAAATTATGGCAAGATATATGTTTTTTTTTTTTTCATTTAAATTATACTCATGAAGGCTTCAAGGACGTAAAAATGTTCTTTCTCTAGAAATTGTATAGTCTTTCTTCTTAATGTTTGAATGCTGATGGCCCTGATACTAAGCAAAACTCTTAAAGCAGAGATACACAATCATGCAAAAGAAAAATTTAGAGTAAATTACATCAAAAGGTATGAACCTTTGAAGGTAGTTTCATTTAAAGTATTAATATTTTATATGGTTGAAAAGAGGTATAAACGTTTTGTAAAGTAAATCAAATGAGATATTAGCTTTTTTGCAAAATTTATTTGAGGTATCAATGTTTGGATTAATTTTCGATTTATTTTATTTAATTTTTCCCGATGATAAATTATTAATATCTTATTTAACACACTTTTTAAAATACTAAATCCTCTTTTTTAAGTACACCAAACATTGATACATTAAATGGATTTACTCTATTAATGTTGATTTTTCTTTTTAACCAATCAAAATGTTGAAGTTTTAAATAAACTTATACCAAAATGTTTATACCTTTTGATATAATTTATCGTGAAATTTAATCAAATCATTTCAAATTAGTTGGATAGAGAGTTAAAGAAGTATTGAACAGTCAAAATGTACAAATAATCTCTTATTGGGAATTTGATTCATTCATGCAAGCCTGTTTGTGATTTTAGAAAGGTTAACTATCTTGATTCATCATCTTAGAGAGCTTCTCATCTCAAAGAGACCTATGTGCATATAGTTGAGTCGGGATACCTCAAACGCCAAGATAAATAAAATAATTACCATCCCAAATATCTTCTGATAATGAGAATGGAGTCAAAAGAGTTAACTTTCATATTCGCTCGTTGGCCAAAAACCTTTCCAAGAGTGATGGCTACGTAATATTATGGTCAAGAATCTTTCGTAGACTTTTTATAGTCTTTCCAAGAGTGTTAATTGCAAGATAAATTAGTATCACAGGTGCTATAGACTTTTGCTGCTTGATTTCAAAGGATTACATTTTTTTTCTACCATGTTTTCAGCATTGCCATAAATTTGTATGACGACATGAACCTAGAAAATTTTATTTTGATAGATGAATGACGCGTTTCCTTCATCCACGCAGTCCAACTTTCTAGCTGAATTGTTTGATGGAGAAGCACTCATGAAAAATAAGGAAATTTATTCAAATCAAACTGTAAACATTTATTGAGTACTTAAGTTTAAAGATTGTATTATAATGTAACATTTAAGTTTGGCGGTAGTTTTTCAATTTTCGTTTTATTCAAGTCCAAACTTTTGTTGGAATCAAAGTGGCACAGCAGAAGTAATAAATAGATGCGAGGCGGATAACTGATAAATAAAAATACAAGCAAAGCAAGTAAAATAAAATAAATGGCACCAAAAAATTTAACGTGGTTCACCCTTTGTATAGGCTATGTCCACGAGACCAACTTCAAAAATTTCTTCCACTATACAAATAGTAGGCTTTCAAAAAAGATAATTCTCTAGAAAAATTTTCTAGAGGTATGATACAAATATTTGAGATAAATCTAAAATAGTGACACACAAATATTTCCCAAACACCCTAAAAATAATCTCACTATTTTATCACTCCCTAAAAAATAATCTCTCTTTCTCAACAAATTCCATCAAAGCAAAACGTTTGTTTTGGCTAATTTTCACCCTGGAATTATTAAACACACAAACATACTGGGATGAGCCCTTTTATTTGCTGGAGATATATATTTATAGGCAAGATTGCTTGCCTTTCACGCTTCAAAGTCCGATAAAATCCGACTATAATTTTTCTGGAGACAGCTAGCTCTTACGGCTGGAAATATTTCAAAACAGTTTGCCAATCATGAGAATTCTCGAATTCTCTTTTGCTTCTTTGGCGGCTAATAGAGCCAACTTCCTCTACGTTGAAAATCTGGCTAGATATGTCGAGGTCCAGCTTGCTTCTGGCTAGTAATGAGAATTCTCAAGAATTCTCGAGCTTTATCGGTGGCTACTATACGTAGCCAACTCGGCTACTCCGGTTTCATTTTTTTTTTTAAATAATAATAATAATCCATGTAAGAGGGACCTTTCAACTTTATGGTTGTTAAATACTCTAGTGGCTTGTAGTATTAGGTTATGGCAAAAAATAACGATGGCTATAGATACCTTTGGCAGGATGAGTAGAGTATATTCGGATGGAGGTAGATACTTAGATTAGCACTTGTTGGGACTGAAATTTTCCAATTCATCTCTTAGTCAATGCAATAAATTACATGAAAGACTTGGACTTTTGCTTCTTGTTTTGAAGGGACTGCAATTTTTCTAATCTTTACGAAGACTTAGAAAAATTGTTCTCATAAGTAAATATCAAGTTTTGTTTGTAGTGATAATGAAGTATCCTCTTTGTACCGGCACGGTTCAGCTTTCAATCTAAATTCATAGCCTCTTGGAGTGGCTTTCATGAAAAATAAGCAAATTTTATCCAATCCAAACCATACAAAGACTGTTGACTAAATTAACTTAACTAATTCTACTTTAAATTGGAAATGAAGATTCAACTTTGGCTGCAGTTCCGATAAGACAGCATTCATTGGAGTTTCTTTTTCTTTTTTTATTTCTTTTAAATTCTTGTTTTTGCAGAGACTATTTATTAGCACTGCTTCATACCAATCTAATTTTTCAAAATATTTAAAATATTAATTTCTTATTTAACTCATTTTATAAAACTTTGATTACTTTTTTTTTAATAATTTAAAAAGTTGATACTTTACACGACCTTATCCTACCAATATAATTTATCTTTTGCCATTGCCAGTTCACTCTCAGTAGTTTTCATTTTGTCCCTTTTTGTTCCCATATTTTAAAGTTGAACTCATTTAAGCCCGTCAAATGTAACACCTAATACATGTGAAATCTAACTCACCGGTCTAGGCTAGTGGATTGATTGGCTTTTGAGCACTTAAAAAAAGAGGAATCAAGGTATTAAGAAAATATGACAACGTTGGAGAAATATTGAAATTAAGAAAGCCATTTTCACTCAAGCCACACTATTTTTGCCTCTTCTGTACAAGAATTGAAAATTGCAATTAAATTTAATTAGAAATTACATAATAATAAAAATAATGTATTTAGAAGAATGTACAAGGCGTGTGGATAACATGGTTAAATTTTAATAAAAAAAATAGATTCAAAACTAATAAATAACAATATGGATTCTATTAATCAATTAAACCTAATGCTTTAATTTCCCTTCATGAACTTGAGAACTCTTGAAAAGAAAGAAATCCAATGTTACAATTACAAGAAATCCTATAAATCTTATTTGAATTGCCCATAAAATATTAATTATTTATCCAAACAGAAACATAATCCGTGAAAAGAAAACAAAATCTAAACCTTTTAAATATTATATTATTCATGTATATATAAAAAGCTACAATATTCACTATCCACTATCAAATTATCTATAATCATGCTTGTAATAGCTGTGTTTATGCTGAGTTTTGCCCCTTTTTCCCTCCCTATTCTACTTTTGTGCCGCTTGATGTTTAATTTGTCATTTTGATGAGGTCCATGGGAAGAAAAACAAAGTTTCAACAAAAAGTTGGAATTAAAACTTGTTGGAAATGTGTTCATTTTAAAATTCTCTTCGAACTCTTAAATTTTAAGAAATCTTTCTCTAGAATCAAGTACCATTCTAAAAACTCTTAAGCCAAAAAGTTTATCAAGCATTTGATTGGACTATTAAATGACAATTTGGTTTGGTCTGAATAACTAATTGAATCACATAATTTGTAATTTATAAATAGTATATTTGTATAACTTGTAATCTCATTCAAAGAAGGACTAAATTCATTTCATAATAACAAGTATCAAATCATATAAGAGGTAAATCAAGTGAATTCTAATGCAACAATAAATTTCAAATGTTCATTTATAAAGTAGCAAGTCGAATATATTTTGAGTCAACCTTTTCATATAATTTATAGTCTATGCATATAAAAGTTAAATAACCACGATATTTTTTATATGTAAACTTTAAAAAAAAATCTTTTAAATACTATACTTACAAAATCTCTAGGAACTCCAACGATCCAATGAGTTAATATCTTAAAGTATTTTAATGATTTGATCATGGTCGAATATGAATCGAAGTCATTTAATATCGTATGGGACTAGTTATATAAAAAAACCATAAAATTTTCTGAAATATTTTGTTACAAGTAAAATATTATTATATTTGTTTGAAACAGTTAGATTTAGCTTTTTCATTTTTTTTGGATTGTTTCATTTTACCATTCCAAATCAATCAAAAGATTATGGTTTAAAAATTTTCTAAAAAATTGCTAAAAAAACTATATATTTTTTTTATTTGATTTGGTCTGATTTATCAGGTTTATCCATTCCTAATCATGGTATCTCTTTAACATCTCTTGATATTATTGTAGTAAAAATTGTGACAGTAATGACTATATCAATTGACATTAAATGTTATAGTAAAAGTGATTTTCAGAAGATGAAAAATAAAAACAAAAATGCACTCTTCATACATATTTTCTTTACAAGGATTGATCAATTTATGAAATGCGAATCCGTATAATTGACATATCAGGTCGAATTCACTTGATATATACAATAATACATAGAGTTAAAAACTGCTTATACAAAAACCCAATGGTGGATTGCGATAAATTATTAACTGCGAAAATGATATAAAGCACATATGACAATTTGCATTTAATGAAAAAATGGGAATCGGATGAAATTAAAATCAATAGTAACAAATATGTGATTTTTAAGATGGTAAAGGAAAGGAAGAAGTATAAGAGAAGGGTTCACCATGTGACCACCCATGTATGGGATGTTCTAAGGAGTTTTGTGTATACTTGGTCTACTAGTTTGGTCATCAGATCATAGATGATCAGGTCAAATTAGGTGACAATTTGGAAACACTTGCAGACCATGAATTTGAAAAAATAAAAAAAAATCACGTCATAAATAACGGATGGGAAGCATGTAGATTTGGAAGATGCCCATATTTGTTTAAACATTGAGATTGAAATTATATATATGAAAAAAGAAAAATACTCATATAAAAAGTGGATTAGAGAAGATTAAAACTTGAATAAAAATGGATAACTTTGAAACTTAAAGTAGCCTTCGGCTTAAATCCTCATCATTGAGATACTGAGTTTGGCTCTTCGTATTAGCATATTGTAATGACCAGCCCTTTTGGAACACTGAAAAAAAAAAAGTACTCTTTTGAAAGGTTCTAACTAACCCTAAAAATAAAGCCTCTCTATCTCTACAATGTATTAAAGACGGTGACAAATATGATGACTCATGACAGATGTAAGGGATGTCTTCTATGCTAGGTTTTAGACTTCTCTTTTAGCCCATTCGGTTAGATTTCAGTTTCTCTTATTTTCACGACTTGCTTGTTGTTGGCAAGATCCTGTTGATCAATATTTGTCGTTGTATTGCATATTCGTATTAGCATTTCTAATATTGATACTAATTTATTTTTCAGTTATTGATAATATCAACATTGATATCTATTTGCATTTAATATTAAATATTTCGAATATGATCAATTACCGTTATGTTGCTCCATATAAATTTAGTAAAATGTTGTTTAGATTATTTTATGAAATAATAAATGAATATTAGTTACTTTTTCCACACACACATATATATACGAAGTGGCAAACTCACTTGATCTAGCCTTTATGCATGAAAAGGTTTTATTAAGCTAACACATCATCTGTATTGATTAGTGATATATAAATATCAATAACATTATAATGTGTTGATAGTTTTGTAAAAGCTAGAAACCATTGAAATCGGCTATTAAAAAAATATTAGTATTTAGTTGCTACTTACTTGAATATATTAGTGCCATCCAATCTTTTTTTTTTTCACATGTAGTTGAACATTAGTGGCCGAGGAACCCTGCACCAGAGAAAATGATTTTTTTAGTGCCTCTAAATTTTGTAATTTTATGGCTATCCGATTTTTCTTTTTTCTTCACAATGACCGAAACGTAATTTAAGCTTCATAATGCTCCTCATATTTATAATTGTAATTATTTTTAAGTTTTATTATTTTCATATGTAGCTTATCTTTACATTTTCTATCCATCCATTAATATGCAGGTTTGTCTAAAATTGCATAATGCTCCTTATTGTTTAAGAATTTCCAATACTCTAAAATATAGCAATAGTATTGCATTTTCCTTTGAAACTTCGTATCATCAATTTGTAATGAGTTCGAAGGAAAAATATTTCGTAATGAATGTTAAAAGTATATGACTACCCATATGTTTGTAATATATTTCAATTCCTTTTTCATAATTTGACTATATAATTAGTTAGTTGACAGGGATGAGGGTAGCTTCGTTATTCCCATTATTTATTTACTTCTATTTTTTTTTTTCATTTTTTCCCTTCTTTTGCAAATGGCATGTAATATGATGATTTAATGAGAATGATTAGGATTATGTTTACTGCTTCTGAACCAGTGAAGTAAAAATACCAAAAACTTTTTAAGTTTTTTTCAATGCATATCTCTCATTACAATACATTCCCATCATTACAAAAAATTTGACCTTTACAAGGGATTATTAACCCCTAATAAAAAATAAAAAATCCCTATGATAGCCTATCACAGTTATTTATGTCCCTTCAATGTGATGATGCTAAAACTTTACAATATTAGTCTATCATCCGTGCTAAAAATTCATTCAAGGGATGACGCCATTAAAACCCCCTATCATAGGGATGCACATCCCTCCCATAGATATTTGACATGTGTTAGTTACTTTTTTTTTTTTTTAAGATGTATTTATATAAGCAGTGACGTGGGTCCTGCCTTGGACAATATATTGTAATACCGACCATAGGCTTACAGATAAACCTTCAACAAAAATGTAAGTTTGAAAGATAAGATTAAAATCTTAAGAAAACATAATACTATATGTCTTACAACCTAATTGTCCTACTCCACAAGAAACTTCTCAAAATCCATGCCATGTCATGTAGTCATATGAATCATCATTAAAATCATCAATATCTACAAAATGAAAGAAATGATCCAAAGCCCAGTACAATAGTAACACAAGCACACACACATAATGAACACACATCTAATCTAATGTTATAAAACAACAAATAACTTATATCTTCAAATTAAGTATAACAAAACCACAATGGAGTATTCACACTCCTAACAATAAGCCATCGGAATCTAGGGGTCTTGAGTAGTAGCAACTTCTTATGGGGTTGCTTACTTAAATAGCCTATAAAAACATCTACAATAATAGTTTCATTTAAGGTTCACAATTGTTATGCCTCTTTACTTATCTTAATTCGTAATATCATTTAATTCAACTAGTCTCATAAGCGTGAACTAGACCATATTACTTCTCACTAAGCGTAAGTAAATGTCATCTAGATACTATTTTCCCTATCAGCTATTGGCTGAGCTACTAATGAATATCTTTAATAAAGATTGGAGGGTGGCCTAAGTACCTAACTATCATGCTGGCATTACCTAGCAAGATTGATGCTCCTTGGATCGGATAAAACGACACAAGTACAAGAAAGATAATCATTTATTAGGTAGTCTTTAAATTTCAATTCATTCGATATGCCTATGCTAGATATGTAACAAGCATTTCATGTGTACTTGGTTCAACTGTTATATCTTGCAAAAGATTAGAAGGTAGGCACAAACAAATGGAGGAATCTATTCCAAAGAAGTCATCTCATGTAAGGTTCAAACATCAATCCATTTGTCTACTTATTTTTAACTAATCACTTAGTCAAGTTTAGGTATTATACATCTTAACATACATTTATAATTTAATGTTAAATCCACATTCAATTATTCACTTTAATAAGGTCTTACGCAAATACTTAGATTAGTTTTTATGTGTATATATATATATATATATTACTCATTATTATTATTTATCCTTTTTTTAATAAGAGTCAAGGGATGTCACGACCGTCATTCATATCACAGGGACCATCATGCCTGTGATCAAAGGCATTTCAAATTTTGAAAAGGCATAGAGGAGATCACGACCAACATCATGCTCATGATGCACATGGTACTGACTCTATGTTCTTTGTTTCGAAATTTTCAAAATTTTACATCTCTTAACTAGTCAATATGATCTTTTTTTCATTAAAAGAAAAAAAAAAACCTCAGCATCAACATAAAATTTTAATATCAAGCTTCAATAAGTCCCAATACACCTACACATTCATATACACATCTCTAATTCGAACAAGCAAATAAAGTTTATCATATATATGTTTAAGTATTGAACCATCAACTTTGCTACCTTACTTATCTAACACCAATAACATCAATAACTATGTATTCAACCATAGTTTGACATGTAAACTAAATAAACTCAATTATGTAATCAAATAAATAAAACAATCTCTTCTACCTTTCCCCTTTATGTTATAGAAGCTTATTCAAGCCTAAACTCAACCTAGTTCTCCATTCTAATCCTTAACTTACCTAAGAATTTATTGAAATAGAGATTGATTTGATAGAAGAAATAAGTAGGTCAATGAATTGAGAAAGTAAGTATTACTTTATCTAAATTGAACTTGACTTGAAAATGGAAACTTGAGAGGATTTTTGGTGAATTTTTGAGTGAAATTTTGATTAAAAAGATGGAACTTCCCCAGCTAAAGTAGGTGCTAGATTTAAGGTTTGTTCTAGGGTTATATTTGGTCATTTAACTTGCATAATTGTCCATAAAGTAAGCCTTGACTTCTAGCGCATGATATCTATCTAATATTAATGGAATTATTGGATGTATGCTAGTGCATGATAAGGCAAAGACCATAGGTTCTTGGGCTTAGGCTTTACTTTTGGGAAATAGGCTTCTATAAGTTTTAAAATTTAAGAAACAAGAACATAAAATTAACATAAGGACTTAGCAAAATTGAATTAGGAATTTAGTTAAGTAATAAAATTTCTTAAGATGACTTGTGATGCAAAATCTTATGATTTAAGGTTTGGAGTTTAAGCATTTAATTCTATAAAAGAAATTGGAAAAAAACTAGTTAAATGAAATAGTAGACAAACTAAGATGAATAATTAGTTTTATGCTCATATACCTAATCACAAACTAATATTTTTATAATTTAACTAATTAAAATAATTAGAACCAATTCTTTAATCAATCTAAATTAAGGTTCAAAATCACTCATACTTCTATAATAGTTAACCAATAATTTCTAACTAGCTAAGTATGGATGGTTTAGAGTATTTCATTTGTGAGCTTGGTAACATCAAATAAAATGCAGTGAAGCATGATTGCAAGTGAGATGTGCCTATAGGCATTTGTAAATTAGGACACCCTCTAAAAATATTTGGCTATATAGGTAAGATACTACTACTTGAAAAGACAAAATTTTTGCAAGAGTGTTGTTTTGAACACATCTAACAAAACTACTACATGAATGCCCATTGTTTCATCATAAACCTTTGCATCTGCTTTTTCTTTTTCTCTCGCTCTTGATCCCGCTTACATAACTACCATAGTATATTCTTACATGAGAGATATATGTATATTTATGTAATACTGTACATAATAATAACACATGAAATGTTAATTTGATATTTATCCAACAAAGTTGTTGTACTTTATAACATTACATTATATTAGATTCATACATTTGCATCTACTAATCCGATTCATCCCCAGAGCTACTCCAATGGCAACTCCACTTGCATATCCCATGCATACAACTTTCCAATCAATTTCAATCCAATTCCTCGAAGTAGAATCCTTTTCCAAAGATGATGGGGGTAGTGCTTCGATGGTATTTTCACATTTCTTCGATAAAGGAGGTCCACAGAGACCTAAGTTTCCTTGATACGAGCTATTTTCAAATGTGCCAAACTGTTTGGATGATGGTATAAGACCTCTTAATTGATTGAAGGATACATCAAAGAAAGATAAGCTAGTAAGATCTGCTAATTGTTGGGGAATTTCACCGGATAGCTTATTGTTAGAAAGATCCAAAGATTCCAAATTTGTCAATCCATTTAAGTTGAAAGGAATTGAACCTATCAACACATTATTAGAAAGGTTAAGCAAGTGTAACCCCTTAAGTGTTCCAATGGACACTGGAATCTCTCCCGTGAAGTTGTTGCATGAAAGATCAATTAACATCAAGGACTCCTGGATCTTCTTGTACTCCATTTGTATTCCCTTATTATCCAATGTAAATGAATAATAATAACTATCATGGTCTTGCTTTTCAGTAAAGTTATAATAATCTAACACCTTATATGGGATTATTGAGAAACTGTGGCTAAAATATTGCAGTTGACCTTCCTCATCAACATCATCTTTCATAACATTCCAACCTTTGAAAAACTCATATGGTAAATAGCCAATGAACTTATTCCGAGAAAGAGAGATGATCCGTAATTTAGGAAAGCGATATTCACCTTTATGTTTCTTTATAATTCCATGGAATTGATTGGAGTCCAACAATAGTACACCTAAGGATGGAAGCTTGCCTAACCAAAAAGGGAAAACATCATTGATTTTATTGTTTCCTAGGTTGAGGAATTGTAGGTTTTTGCAATTTTTGATTCCCTTGGTATTGGTCCCTCCAGTTGATTAGAGCTCATGTCAATCATCACTAGATTGCATCTATCTTTTCCTAGTTGAGGAATTTGTCCTTTGAAATCATTGCTTTGTAAACTCAATAGCGTCAGACTACCACCACTAGCCAAGTCTTTAAAACATGGAGGAATCTTGCCACTCAAATTATTGTTACCCAAATCAAGGACCTCGAGAGTGACAAAAGAACACAATCTTGTTGGTATTTCTCCAGAAAACTTGTTGTTTGAGACAAGGTAGTAAAGAGGTGAGGTGTTTATTGAGAGACTAGGAAGTGTTCCTCTCATCAGGTTAAAACTAAGATCTAGAGTGACAAGTTGCTTCCACTTTAACAATGACAAATTTCCTTCAAATCCTATCAAATGGTTACGAGAAAGATTTAAATAGGATATTGCTTTTGTGCTGACATTTAAGAACCATTTGGGTACTTCACCAAAGATGTTGTTGGAGGATAAATCTACATATAGTAAGCTATCATGATCCCTTAGGAAATTGGGGAAGCTTGTTAGGTTGCACGAAGCAAGGCCTATAAAAATGAGTTTTTGACGGGACTTGATCGTAGGTTCTGCAACCAATGAAAAGTTATTAAATGACAAGCTCAATGCATCTAAATTTTCAAGTTGGAAAAACACATCTAAAGATATTTCACCCCTAAAATTGTTTGAGAAAATGGAAAATACAGAGAGGTTCTTGAGATGATGAGATATTGTTGTTGGGATTTCTCCATAAAATTTGTTTTGTGCAAGACTAATAAATTTCAACTGGACACATTTTAGCACTTGAGGGAAGATTTCACCTGTGAACTCATTCCATGCTAGGTCTAAGAATTGAAGTTGGGTGAGATTCCAAAAGGAAGATGTGATGTAACCAACTAGACAATTCTTCCTTAAGCTCAAAAATGTAAGGTTTGGCATTGAAGATGGAATTTGACCTTGCAATCCACAAATCATAGAGACTAAGAGATTTCAAGAAAGATAGTTTTGAAATGGATTTAGGTATTGAAGATGATATATTTACCATGTCAAGATGAAGAATTTCTAATTTGACTAGTCTCTGCACCAAGTCCCTTAGACTAGGGTTCATAAGTGCCAATCGATTCCCTGATAAATCAAGTAAAAACAAGTTGGTTAGGTGTAGAATTTCTATTGGGATCTGTTGAAAAATTAGAATATTGGAGTTTCAAACTTGTCAACATTGAAAGATTGCTTATTGTAGGTGGTATTTTAGAAACTGGAAATCATTGAATGAAAGATCAAGCTTTCGCAGGTGAACAAGCTTGAAGATGTTGTCATTGCTAGAGTTGAAAGATCCTATGAGACAGCTAGATTTAAGAACAAGGCCAATCACATATCCACTATGCTCATCACATTCTATGCCATCCCAATTGCAACAATCTTCATTGTTGCCTTCTACTGTCCATGTACTCAAATTTGCCTAGAAAAATAAGTATCATGAATGCATGACTTGTCATAGAAGGTGTCTTTGAACTCCAACATGATAGCTCTCTTTGTTTGTGACACTTAGAACAAAATTGTAAAATTAGAAGAGTGAGATGGTGTAATACACAATAAGAGAAGTGGCATGAATATTGGCAAGTGTATCATTGAAAACTCCAATAGGAATTGGTAGACTAATGGACATGTAAAAAGGTTGTTTTGGCTTTATAGATTGGTCTTGTGGAGCAAATAATATATAAGTAGTAAAGCTCTTGAAAAAGTTTGTCAATGTTGACCTTTCCACGTTTCTTGAAAAGTTTTCAAACTTTTTGAAGTCTTGATATTGATTAACATTTGAAAAATTGATAAAATTAATTGACAAGAAACAGTGTTTTTAACTATTGAAAGGACTTTATCAGCTCGCAAATATTGACTTCAATGTGTTCAACATCATGAAAAACACTTGCTATCGTAAAATATAAGAGGGAAACATTTTCACTTACTCTGGCGCTCACTCCTCCAAATTCGAATAGTTCGGCCAGAGGTAATGCTTGGAATTTTAGAAATAATCGAGTCCTTATAGGAAAGGGTTGTTCTATAAATTTTTTGCATAAGCAAAAACTCAAATGGCTATATAAATTGTTGATTGTTATGATAGAAGGGAATACAAAAGTCCTATTGGTCTCATAGCATTAGCGTTTAGGACTGGCTTTAAAACTATTTTCTTTAAATTGTTTTGCTATAAGGATTTCAAAACGCGCTATGGTTCCAAGGATTTATTAACCACAAATTATGGCAAGATTTATGTCTTTTTTTTTTCTTTTAAATTTTACTTATGAAGGCTTCAAGGACCTATGAATGTGCTTGCACTAGAAATTCTAAAGTCTTTCTTCTTAATCTTTGAATGCCGATGGTTTTGATACTAAGTAAAACACTTAAATCAAAGATATACAATCATACAAAAGAAAAGTTTAAAGTAAATTATATCAGAATGTATCAACATTTAGAGATAATTTCATTTAAGGTATCAATATTTTGAGTGGTTAAAAAGAGGTATAAACGGTCTGTAAAGTAAATCAAATAAGGTATTAGTTTTTTGCAAAGTTTATTTAATGTATCAATATTTGGATTAGTTTTCAACTATTTTTTTTTTAATTTTTCCTAATAATCAATTATTGATACCTTATTTAATGTTGAATCCTTCTTCAAGTACTTAAAACATTAATACCTTAAATGAATTTATCCTACAAATGTTGATTTCTCTTTTTAACCAATCAAAACGTTGATATTTTAAATGAACTTACCACAATTGTTTATATCTCTTAATGCAATTTACCAAAAAATTTAGTCCAATTATTTCAAATTAGTTGGATAGAGTTAAAATCAGTATTGAACAATCAAAATGTACACATAGTCTCTTATTGGGAATTTGATTCATTCATGCAAGCCTGTCTAAGATTCCAAAAATTTTACCTCTCTTGATTCATTATCTTAGAGAGCTTCTCATCTCAAATAGATGTATATGTATATGGCTGAATTGGAATACCTCAAACACCAAGATGAATAATATAATTACCATTCCAAATATCTTCTAACGATGATAGTTGATTCAAGAGTTACTTCTATGTTCGTTCGTTGGCTTTTACGGTCAAGAATCTTTCTTAGACTGTAACATTACTGTGAAGAGCCTTTCTTAGACTTTTTACAAGAAAAATTAGTACCACAAGTACTGTAGACTTTTGACTTTTGACTTTTGACACGAACCTAGAAATTTTATTTTGATAAATGAATAACGCGTTTCCTTCATCCACGCATTCCAACTTTCTTGTTGAATTGTTTGATGGAGAAGCACTCATGGAAAATAAGTAAATTTATCCAAATCAAACTGTAAACATTTATTAAGTAAAGTTAATTGATTATATTATAAAGTAATTTTCTAGTTTGGAAGTAGTTTTTTAATTTTTTTTCGATATGTACTATAATCCAAACTTTATGGTTGCGAAATACTTTATTACCTTTTAGTATAACGTTATGGCAAAAAAAAAAAATAACGATGGCTATAGATACCTTTGGTAGGATGAGTAGAGTGTTTTCGGATGGACGGACGTAGATAGTTAGACTAACTCTTGTAGGGACTGCAATTTTTCAAATCCGGTGTTAGTTGTTGCAATAAATCTATACGAAGACTTAGAAAAGCTGTTCTCATAAATGAATATTATGTTTTGTCTACAGAGGCAATGATGTATCCTCTATGCACCGGCATGATTGGTCAACTTTCGACCTGAATCGCCTGTTAGAGTAGCTCTCATGAAAATTAAGCAAATTTTATCCAATCCAAACCATAAACGTACCGTTGAGTAATTAGCCTAACTAATTCTACTGTAGATTATACATTAACATTTAGGGGTGTTCATGGATCGGTTAATCAGTCTATAACCTTATTTTTTGAACCTAATCATAATGATCGGTTTTTTAATCTTCCAATCTTTAACGGGTCCATTATAAATGGTTAACCGCCTTAATGGTTAACCGTTTTATTCGGTTAATTTAATCGGTTTTCGGTTTTTAACCATTTAACGTATTGGTTTTAACAAATCAATTTGATAATTTCAACAAACCTTATTTTTTAGCCTTTATTATAGAGTTTTTCTTTAAATTTTTATATATAACAAGAGCTTAAAAAAAAATCAAATTAAGGAAAAGGAGAAAAACAAACCATTGGATGTATCATTATCAATAAAATCAAACCAACACAATTACCATATTAACTCCATCAAACATAGACAATAGTATTTTAATCGAAATCCAATGAATACTAACATAAGTAAATTATATATATATATATATATGTAAATCATATATATATTAAAAATAATTATATATATAAATTATATATAATATATTTATAAATATTGAAACGGTTAACCGTTAACTATAGGTTTTTTGTGGTTACAAAGCAAAGCCGAAAACCGAAAATCGAAAAAAATAAAAACCGTAATCCTAAACCTAAACCAATGAACCGATTAACCATATTTTTTGGATTGGTTTTACGGTTTCATCAATTTTTTTTTTGCACACCTCTATCAACATTCAACTTTGGCTACAGTTCCCATAAGATAGCTGTTACTGGATTTTCTTATTTATTTCTTTTAAATTCTTGGTTTTGCGATTAGCTAAATTACACCAAATGTAACAGCATTTAGGGTATATGTTTAAATGAAGAATTAATGATTTAAATGGTTAAAAAATATATAACGTTTTAAGTGGAGATAAATTAATATAACAAGTGATTATTTTATTAGCACTATTTCATATAAGGTTGATTTAATTTTGCAAAATATTTAAAACATTGAATCATTATTTAATCTCACTTTATAAAACTTTGATTGCTATTTTCAACTATTTAAAAGATTGATATTTTAGATAACTTTACCCTACCAATATAATTTACCCTTTTGCTATTGCCATATCATTCTTAGTAGGCTTTATTATGTCCCTTTTTGTTCCTATTTTTTATATTTCAACTCATTTGAGCTTGTTAAATGTAAAACCTAATACAAATAAAATCTAACGCTCGTGTTTAGGCTAATGGATTGATTGACTTTTGAGAACCAAAAAAAGAAGAATAAGGGTTTTAAGAAAAGACGGCAATGTTGAAGAAATATTGAATTTGAGAAAGCCATTTACGCTCATAAGCCACACTACTCTTTTTTCCTCTTCTGTACAACAATTGAAAATTGCAATTAAACTTAATTAGAAATTACATAATAATAAATTATTGTATTTCAAAGAATATAGAAGGTGTGTGGGATAATATGGTTAAATTTTAATAAAACTTGTAAATTCAAAAATAATATAGTAAAAGCATTATAAGAGAATACTGTTGGGATCAATAAAAAATATTATTTTATAAAGATTATTTATTTATCGATAAATAAATAATTTATAAATTTATAGATTAATGAATATATATTAATTTACAAAGTTTTTCTTTATATTTTTTACACATTTTTTTCCAAAATGTATATATGACTTATCAATGAAAACTAAAAATAAATATGGACAAAGTGCATATACAATATATATCTGAAAATTTTCAAAAGTCATAGTGCACAAAAATAAAAGGAAATAATAAGTTTTATGACATAAAATGCTATAAGGTTATGGTAAATCTTGAAAATTAGAATGGATTAGTACATAGGGAAAAAAGTTTTTTAAAGTTAATGTTTTTGAAGATGAAGGGTTACAAAATATTTTTAGTAAATAGAATACGAATTTTATTAATATAATACTCATCAATTTTAGATTTATTATGTACTTTAAATGAAAATTTTTATATATTTGATAAATTATTAATTTATATTTCCGTCGAGTCTTAAGGATTTCTTTATGAATTATTATTTTATACATTTAGCAAGATGATTATTTTAGTACTTGGCCGAGAGGTCATCACGGGGCCGTTTTGAACCGCGAATTGCCCTGAACCATCCCTGGCGGTTTCGTACCTAAGAATCGTCCCATCGGGAACGGTTAAGCCGGCGGGTCCTAGCAGTTCCTACGCAACGAATCGACAGTTCTGTTGGGCCGGGAACCGCCATTCTAGGCCCAAAACTGGCGGTTCTGACCCGGCTCGTATTAGAAAATAAAAAAAAAACACATACATTACAAATTAGGCTAACTTTGTTTAGCAAGTGACTCCAAGAAAAGCTTCTTTCTATTTCCTTAGGTTGGGTTCTAGTGTCTTTTGTAGACTCTAGTCTATTTCCAAAGGCTTGGATCATATCATCGCACATACATAGACATTGGTATAAAAAAAAATTACAATGACCCAAAAATGAAGAGAGGAAAAAAAAAAAAGGAAAAAGAAAGGTTTGAAGAAGATTTACTATAAACGTTCGCCAACATTATTCTAAATGACGAAACGAGTGAAAGTAGTGTCTGAAATCCTAAAAAATAATTAGAGAAAATAACTTAAGTGTTTTGACAATTTTATAGAGTTTTTTGTATTTAACAAACAAATGAGTTTTACATTTATTTGTTGATTTCACTTAAAGACATGCAATTTCCGCTTAATAAATAATGAAATAATTAAATTAATAAATGATGCTTTTACATATGTTTACGCAACTTAATTTAGTTAAGAAATATAAAAGAAACCGAAACCAGAGGAGGGGAAAAATTTTTAGAATTAAAAAAAAAAAGCAAGAAACTGTTGACGGACTACCTTGTTGTCGATAGGTGGTTATTTGTTTTTTTTTTTTTTTTTTTTGGGCCAAACGATAGGTTGTTATTTACTCTTTACTTATTTTTCAATCTTTACATTTAAATTTTCTACATTTTCGTATCAAGTTTTTAAGAAATTTAATTATTTAACAATATTTAACAATATCATTTAATTCATTCATTCATTCAAATCAACCCTCCCAAAATACAAATTACTTTTTCATTTTGTAATTTAACTAAAATTATTACAATTACATAACAAACAGAAGGAAAAATAAAATAAATTTTATAATTCTGATGCGAAATAGGGGAAAGGTCTGAATTGCTTTAAAAAAACATTGAAGGAAAGTTATAATTACAACATCCATATTGATTACTTTTACCAATATTTTTTAAATCTTAATAAGAGAATCATAATACCTAAATCTTTATGTTAAATATTGACTTTACCAGAATAACTTCATTAGAATAATTCTAATTATTTATAGTGGACTACTACTATAAGAGATTTTGAGTTGGCAGTAAGGAGAGAAAAAAAAAAGACTTTGAATCAGCATGCATTCCTCTTTTTTAGTGTCACGGACTTTTGCTATTAATTTGCATTCCTGTGAGTAAATGTGTCATCTTTGGATATTAACAGTATACAGACACAATCAATTACAATTAGAAAATATATATCTAATTTAATCTTAACACAATAAATTGATTTTAGGGTTTTTTTTTCATTTTTCGATTAATTTATAAGAACAAAAATGGTTCACGGTTCGCGTGGAACCGGAACCGAAATCGGAACCGCTAGAACCAGCGACTCCGTGGAACCTTGAACCGCCCTAGCTCTGGGGGTTCTGGTTCTAGTTCTACGAAATGTGGAACCGTGAACTGACGGTTCCGGTTTGGGTCCAAAACTGACCCAAACCGTGCCGACGTCTAACTTAGCGTAAGTTAGGACTGACACAAATTTTATCTAATCAAGATTATTAATTTATTAAATATTCATTTATTGAGATTGATAACAATATGGATTCGATTAATTAATAAAACCTAGTGGTTTGATTTTCATTCATAACTCAGAGAATTCTTGAAAAGAAAGAAATCTAACATTCAAATTAGAACGAAATCCTATAAATATTGTTTAAATTGCCTATGAAATATTATTTATCCAAAAAGAAACATAATCCATGAAAAGAAAACAAAATCCGAACCATTTTAATATTATATCATGCATGTATAAAAGCCCCAGTATTCACTATTTACTATCAAATTATCTATAATAATGCTTGTCGTAACTATGTTTATGTTGGGTTTTGTCCTTTTTCCCTCTCTATTCTCTTTTTCTATCGCTTAATGTTTAATTTGTCATTTTGATGAGGTCCATCAGAAGAAAAACAAAGATTCGACAAAAATTTAGAATTAAAACTTGTTGGAAATATGTTCATTTTAAAATACTCTTCAAGCTCTTAAATTTTAAGTAATCTTTCTCAAGAATCGAGTACCATTCTAAGAACTCTTTAAGGTAAAAAATTTATCAAACAAAAATAATTCCATTATAATTTCAATGATATAAAACAAACTATTTCACAAAAGTTGATTCAAGTAAGCTCATGAGATGTATCGTTACTAAACAAACGAAAATCCTTGTTATATAATTACTTATTAAAACTATAAAATATTTTTCTTGACGTACTGCATCTTTATGAGGTGTTTTAGAGCTATAAATCCTTACTTTGGTATGGTTCTTTCTTGTTGAGGATAAAATGAACGGGTATCGCAACTTATGTTTGGACTGAGGGTGGCTATACCAAACGTGTTTTGTGGTGCAAGAGTTCGTTTCGATCTCACTAGAGGAAGATTCACACAGAAGCCTATTAAGAGCTTTTGTGAGGTTTTAATGAAGTGCTCCGGAACTCAGCAAGATTTAATGAAGTCACTAATTTGGTTGGAAAGATCAATCATTTCTTTTGAATTTTATGTATGATATTTTAGTGAAATGTTCAAGTAACATTGGAATCTCATCATTTGATTTAAACAATGTCAAGCAAAACTGGCCATTAGATGATTCTCATAAACTTAGGTGATAAGCATGAATTGGAAAAAAGGATCTAACAGAGTTAAAAGGGTTGACTAAATAAAGTTCATGTTAAACTGACTAAGAGGAAGAGGAATATCTGGGTTGTTAGCAGCTTGTCTATGTACTTAAAGATGATGCATGGATACATCTTACAATAGAAATAAGCAAACATATAAATTTTTTATTTTCATTTGATCGAAAGAAGAAGAGCATGTGTGATATTGAAGCGGATTGATGTCTTAACATATATATATATTATCCTTTCCATTCAAAATTTTATTCAATTGTTAACACAAGTTTTCTATAGAAACACTTAAATTATTTAAGAAGAATTGTTGAGCTGTTAATATGGATGAGTTGTATTTTGGTTACACAAGCCACATAGTTGTTGAGTTGTATATGAATACTTGTAACAAACTAATTCATTTTTCATTCATTCATCTTTCAGTCATCTACGATGGCTTCTTAGTCATAATTAAGATCTTCGATCTCCATTACGAGAAAGTTTATCTCTTCTAGATTTATAGTATATCAGAGTTCTTTACGGTATAGCAATCATGACCTGGTTGAAATCTTTTCTTGATTGTTCCACAATCTCATCATGAGTAGTTTTATGAGCAACTGTATATGGTTTGCCTCAGAGTCAATGAGTAATGATCTATTTTTTTCATTCTACATATAATGATCCTAGTGCTATGATTACTCATATGTTGTTTGATGGAAGTAATTACCATGTTTGGTGTTGTACTATTAGATTAGCCATGGGAGCTAAGGCAAAACTAGGTTTTTGACACAAGACGAAAAGCGTAAAGATAATAGAAATCAGTAGCAATGATTGATTTCAAAGACAAGATGCAAAAGATTACTACTTTATTGAGAAATTCTCTTAAATAGGATTTTAAATATGATAAAATATTCTAAGAAACATAAGCTAGGGTTTCTGGACTATTTATATACATAACAAAGTTCTAAAAACAACAATAAAAAAAAAAAAATCAGATGATTAAAAGCTGGAGTAAAAGCTGGTAGCTTAAAAGGAAAATGTCGAGCGGCCAAAATGTAAGCCGACGGCCTATCTCCCTAAGCTAGCGGCTTATAGCTAGCTTTGTTGTTTCCCATCAAGGCTGGCCTTTTAAGGCCGACAACCTTCATTCCTTTGCTTCCAGGGTCACTTCTTGGCCACTTCTTTGCTCATAAATGCATCAGCTATCTCATCTACATCATTCTCTCCCACCTATAGAGAACTTGACCCGAGTTCTCATCTGGATACAAAGGCACATCGTCAAGATGGAAAAGAAATAAATCAGTAACATTGAATGTCTTTGAGATTCCCATACTATCGGGAAGTCTAACTACATGTGCATTGTTGTTGATCTTCCTCACTATTTGATATGGGCCATATTTTCGTTGTTGCAATTTGCTGTACTTCCTAATTGGAAATCGCCCTTCCTCAGAAATCCCATCAACTGATCTCCTACAGAGAATAATTGTTGTCTTCGATGCATGTCTACACTTGCTTTGTGCTTGGCATTGGCTTTCTCAATCTTTTCTTTAACTTCAGCTGTAGTAGTCCGCCAATTTTCTACCATATGCGTAGCTGGTGTATTGAACTCAGGTGATCTTGGTAGCTTCACCAAACCCATGGCATGATGTGATGTCTTAGTGTAGACAATAGAAAATGAAGATTACCCAATAGTCTTATGGACTGAACTATTGTAGACGAACTTTGCTTGGGCAAGGGATAAGTCAAATATCTTTAGCTTCTCTCCACATATGCTTCTGATCATGTTTCTAAGCATCTTGTTAGTCACCTCGGTTTGTTCGTTCATCTGTGGATGAGCCGGTAGTTCAACGAAAAAGTAGAGTATCTTCCAGAAATAGCTAAAAAATTTGTTGTCCCTATCTGATGTGATGGACTTTGGAACCCCATGTAGTTGTACTACTTCTTTGAAAAACAACCTGGCAATAGCTTGAGCATCAACAGTCTTCCTACATGGAATGAAATGGGCCATCTTAGAAAACTGTCTACAATAACAAAAACTAAGTCAGCACCTCGTTAGGTACGAGGCAAACCCAAAATAAATTCCATGGATAAGTCCTCCCAAATGTTCTCAGTACTGATAAGGGAGTATATAGTCCAGTGTTTTGAGATTAGCCTTTAGATGTTTGACATATGTAACACCTCTGCATAATCTTTCCCACATCTCTCTTTAACTGGGGCCAATAATACCTTTCAGCTACTGCAACAATAGTTTTATCTCTCCCAAGGTGCCTTGTCAATCCTCCTCCATGTAGATCCCTAATTAATTTTTTCTCTCAATGATGATTCAGGGATGCACAGCTGGTTACTATTTATAAAATAATCATCATGTATGTGATACTTGCCATAAGGCTCCATGGTACTACACTTTTCCCAGATCTCTTTAAAATCAATATCTCCTGCATAAAGCTCCTTCACATGCTCAAATCCCACAACCTCAACGCTCATCACAGCCAATACTTCGGCCCTCTTACTCAAGGCATCAGCAACTTTATTTTGAGTTCCAAATTTGTGTATTAGTTTAAAGGGAAACCTTTGTAGAAACTGGAACCATTTGTCATGCATATCCTTGCTGATCCTAGTTTGATTATTAAGATATTTCAGAGCCACACAGTTTGAGTACAGCACGAACTCCTTCCCTATGAGGTAATGCTCCCATACTTTCAAAGCTCTCACAATTGAATAGAACTCCTTGTCATATGCAGACCAGTTATCCTTGCTTCACACAACTTTTCACTATAGAAAGCAACAGGTCTCTTCTCTTGAGATAGCACAGCCCCTACTCCTACTCTACTGGCATCACAGTCTACCTCAAAGAGCTTCTCAAAATTAGATAGGGCAAACACAGGAGCACTACATAACTTCTCCTTCAATAGTAAAACCAACATCAGCTTCCTCACCCCACTGAAACTTCCCTTTCTTTAGGCACTCAGTCAAAGGAGCAGCAATGGTACTGAAGTACCTAATAAACCTCCTGCAAAAGCTCGCTAAGCCTAGGAAACTTCTTAACTTTGGCATAGTCTTGGGAACAGGCCACTCCCTTATAGATCTCACCTTCTCATCATCCACAATGATCCCTTCACTACTAACGATAAAACCTAGAAACAATAGTCTTTTCACCATAAAAATACACTTTTTCATATTTGCATATAATTTATTATCTAGCAACATAGTCATAACACTGCTAAGATGCTCTATGTGCTCTTCCTCATATTTACTATAAATCAGGATATCGTCAAAATAGACCATAACAAAGCGTCCAATAAAAGGTTTTAGTACCTGATTCATAAACCGTATGAATGTACTAGGGACATCGCTGAGGCCAAATGGCAGCACCAACCACTCGTAGAGCCTTTCCTTTGTTTTAAAGGTCATTTTCCACTCATCCCCTAGCCTAATTCTGATATGATGATAACCACTCCTCAGGTCTACTTTGGAGAAGACAACTGCCCCACTCAATCTATCCAACATGTCCTCCAAGTGGGGATTGAGAATTTATACCCAATTGTGATTTTGTTGATAGCTCTACTATTAACACACATCTGCCAACTGCTATCCTTCTTAGGTGTAAGCAGTTCAGGCATAGCACAAAGACTCAAGTTGTCCTTAATAAAGCCCTTATGTATCAGTTCATGTGCCTTTTCCTACAAGATTTTTGTTTCCTTAGGACACATCCTATAGTGTGGCAAATTTGACAAGATAGCTCTAGGCACCAAGTCAATCTGGTGCTAGATATCTCTCAAAGGTGGTAACCCTTCTGGTAAGTCTTCAGGCACAACTTCCTTAAACTCTTCCAACATTTCCTTCACACACTATGGCACCTTACTACTACTCTCCTCCTCCACCTTCATAACATTCTTTACAACTAACACATGTACCACCCTTGACTCGATAGTCTCCTTTATCTCCTTTCCTAATTGAGTAATGGTAAAAAAGGACCGTTTCTCAGCTTTAGCAGCTTTAGAAAGGCTTGCGAACTTAAGGGGTAGCAAGGTGTACTTCACACCCCCCTTCTCTAAGCGATACAAATTTTTCTTCCCAACATACTGTGCATTCACATCATATTGCTAGGGTTGTCCAAACAACACATGACAAGCCTCCATGTCAACAATGTTATAGTAGACCTCATCCTGGTACTTACCAATAGAAAATAGCACTTGGTATCTCTCTTTCACCTTTATCCTCTCAACAAACTTTATCCACCTAATAACATATGGGTTAGGATGTTTCTCAACAAGAAGCTATAACTGGTTGACAACTGCTCTACCAATTATATTCTCATAACTCCCATTATCCACAATAAAATCAAACGCCCTTCTACCAATAGTACATCGAGTGCGAAATAATTGATGTCATTAAGTATCATCCTCTTACTTAGGCGACAACATCATTTTGCTAATCACATAGGTCTGCTCAACCTCCCTATCCTCTTTTTCATAAACATCATTATCCCCATCAGGTTCACATGCCTCTTCTTCTCCATCCCACTCTATAATATTCACACTCTTCCTATTCGGGCACTCATTTGACTTATGTCTAAGCTGATTACAGTGAAAACATTTGCCCATGATAGGCTTGGCATATGGGTTGTTTTACTTCGAGGCATCTTTAGTCTCTATAGGCCTTTTACCAATAGCCTTATCATCCTTCTTATCACCACTCACATTATGCTTCTCCTCATGACATTTGTTTTTCTCGATCATGGATTTACTACCACTCGCACCTTCAACCCCATATTTCCTATTTCCTCCATCAAAGTGGCTACTCTTATCCTGGATCATCGTCTTCGCTCTCAACCCCATATTATTTGCTTCGTTCAAACTCCTCATAACATTAACTCCGATCTTATCCTTGATTTGTAATTTCAACCTGTCAACATATCTAGCTACCTGTAGCCCTTCGCTTTCTCTCAAATCGTTCCTCTCAGCCAACCTCATATACCCCGCCGTATAGTCATGAACAGATCGTTTACCTTGGCGACATAGTTGAAATTGCTGGAAGAGAATCTGCTCATAATCGGAGGCAGGAAAACCCGTTGAAGCAACTGCTTCATTCGATACCAGGTCCTCACAGGTCGTCTTCCTTCCCCCTCTTCTATTCTACAATCTCTCCCACCAAGCAGAGGCTCCACGCTTCAATCTGCAAGCTACTAATCTAACCCTCCGATCCTTCGGTACTTCCATATATTCAAAGAATTGATCTATATCTGCTACCCAATCTAAAAATTCCTCTATATTTATACTACCATTAAAGAAAGGGATGTCTACCTTCAATCGGAAATCTCTACCTTCACTTTGATCGTAGCTGTAATAATATCTCTAATATTTACCTCCACCATCTTCACCGCCTCTCCTTCGCGGTGGTCTCGCATTAAGTAAAAAGTCATCCTCCTTATCGGAAATTTGCGCCCATTGATTGGTGGTGGCAAGTCTATTGATTGGCCCCCCAAAGGCTTCTTTTACCTCTGGTCATCCCCTACCAACCTTCCTACCTCCGTTGACAACTTCTGCCAGTGCGTTAAAACGCTAGATCAATTCCTTAAGATGATCTTCAACCAATTGGATTCTTTGATCCATGGCTTCATTTGTCGACCTAAGAACCTCAGTCCCTTGGACTCCCGTATCATGGGCACCACTACGGATACAATTGCTATCAGCACCTTCACCTGAAGACATCTTTACAGGATTCTAACCGAGCTCTGATACCAACTGACGCAGAACAGAAAGTGTAAAGATAACATAAATCAATAGCAACGATTATTTCAAAGACAAGATGCAAAAGATTATAACTTTATTGAGAAATTCTCTTAAATAGGGTTTCAAATATGATAAAATGTTCTAAGAAACATAAGCTATGGTTTCTAGACTATTTATATGCATAACAAAGTCCTAAAAACGACAATAAAGAAAAATAACTTGAATAATTAAAAGCTAAAGTAAAAGTTGGCAGCTTAAAAGGTAAACGTCGGGCAACCTAAATATAGGTCGGCGGCCTATCTCCCTAAGCCGACGGCTTGTAGCCGGCTTTGCTGGTTCCCATCAAGTCTGGCCTTTTAATGCCAGCAACCTTTATTCCTGTGCTTTCAAGGTCACTTCTTTACTCATAAACGTGTCGACTATCTCATCTACATTAAATTTTATTGATGGTTCATGTACAAAAATTAAAGAGAATGTCGTAAAACCCAATGTGATCATATGATCTTGTATTGGTTATTGAATTGATGACCAAAGAGTTGGAAGAAGCTTTCATGTATGCCAAAACATCAAAGGAATTTTAGGATGATGTGGTTGAATGCATTAGAGTAACAAATGGATCTTTACTTTACCAACATCAACATGATATAGTTAATTTAAAGTAAGGCAAATGTCTCTAACAATGTATTTTAATATACTCAAGAATCTTTACGATGAATTTAGTGCTTTGTGTTCTGTTCTAGAGTGCATATGTGGTCCTTGTGAAAATTGCATATGTGGTTTATATTCAAAAATACTAGATATGGAGAATAGAATGAGGTTGGTGGTGTTCCTCATGGGCCTCAATGGACCTTATGACAATGTGAAAAAGTATTTTGTCCTTGAGCTGTTACCTAGTGTAAGTAAAGCCTACTATTTGGTGTACTAGATAGAGAAATAGAAGGAGGTAGTAGGACTAAGCACTGGTGTTGAAGATTCTAATGCTTGTATAGTTTGTAATCCTCATAAGCAGAATGATGCTGATAGGAGAAGTAGGAAGGATAGAGCAGATATTAAACATATTCATACTTATTGTAAGAAGAGTAGACACATAATGGACAAATGTTTGAACTTGTTGGGTTTACATATTGGTTTAAAGGTTCATGCAAGAAAAGGTAAGGTTGCTTTGAAGTTAATGTAAAATCTATTAACACCCCTCTAGATTATGGCTTTGAATCTACTAGGAGTGTTACTATCATGAATGAAGTAGCTTGTTGTACTAAGACTCTAACAACAAGTTGTTCAAATCTTGAAAGATCATAAAGAAGACAATTCAAATATGTAAGCTTCCACAAATCCACATAACAAGTCATATATCTTACTAGAAGAAAATTGGGCTTTAGAGATGGAAATTCTATCTCTAAATAAAAAGTTCTATCGCAAAAGCCATCGTTGCTAATTTTATTTGTAAAAATATAACTTCTTTTATATCGTTTAGAATAGCTCATAACCATTTTTTTTCAATTAAAACTCCCTAATTCACCATTTAAACAATTTACGGGTGCCAAAATTTTATCTCTATACTTAAGAGACCATCATCAACTAGACCCTTAAATTATCCCATTGAAATTAGGTTTTTCCTAAAATTTCCATAATTTAACACAATTTATCAAGGAAAACCATTTCTACTTATTCAATCATTTGTATGTCATTTCTATTATTTTATATTCTTATAAATTAGTCACTTAATGTTCTAATCCATGTTGAAAATAACAAATTCAAGATTTTAAACATTATTTTCTCCCCTCATATGTATTGCGCTACAAGCATATGAACAAAGAACCTCAATTTCATTAGCTTTTAACCTCTAAACACCAACTAATAACATAATTCATCCCATATCCATTTATCGTTCAACAACTTATGCATATAACAACTCAAAATCATCAAGAAAACATAATTTTACAGTAGCTCAAATAATAAATTTCCACCCTCTATGCCATTAACGCACAATGTTGGCAAACCTATATCAATGAGCATCAAATTCTAACACCATTAGCAAGTTTAACAACTTACCTTACTTGATTTTGTTCTACCTCTTTTTTTTCTTGCTATAACTCCAAATAAAAGTTTCTAAGTCCTTTAAGAACTTGGAATTTCAATGCCTAAATCATATACCCATGTTTTTAGGTAAATTTCTATAGTTAGAAAGTCATAAAACTCTCATTGGTACACTTTAAACCCATGGTCTTAACTTATTACGAATTTGGTTGGACTTGAGAATCTTCCTTCTCTTTTGATATTCCTTCATTTTCCACATTTTCTAATGAAAATTTTATATTGGAAGCTAATTAGTGCTATTATTAAGTTAATCTTGCTTAATTAGCACTAAAAAAGGCATCAAGGTCTAGATTTTTAGAAGTACTTACCACAAGACTTTGGAGAGGATTCTAAAAGCAAGAAATGAGGGACACAACGAAACAAAAGGAGAGAAAAAGGCCGGTGGCTTCTAGGGTTTTAAAAGTGTAAGGTTTTGACTTTTTATCACATTGTGGTACATGACACAATCCTAGCAATCCCACTTTTTCACATATGTTCAATTGAGGCAATTTTAACTAGTGTGGGGTGTTTATTTAATCTTATGAGTAAATTATGAAATTAAATACCTATTTAAGTTTATTTTGTTAATTTTAACTAAATTCAAGTTTTAATACAACCCAGTTCCCATTAGGGGTAAAATTATCATTTTACAAAAAAAAAACTTAATTGCATTATTTAGCTTCCTTTTAACTTCAAATTTTGAAAATTGAATTTCTAAATTTATGATTGGTGTTTCAAATCATGTCACACAGCATGAAAGAAATGAATGTAGCTAGTCAAGGATTGGTTGGCCAGGTTTAGTCAATTGTCTGGTCCCACACAGTGGGTCTAGCTTCTCTTATTATCCTTTATTTAGTTGCTTATTTGGTTTAAATTCCAAATCTTTTATGTATTTCTACTTTCTATTTTTAGTTTAAATATTTTAAAGAATTTTTGGAGCCTATATGTAGGCAATTAGCTATATTTTAATTTAAGTTAAAGTTTTAAGTTTAGTCCTCTATCATGTTAGTTTAACAGATAATAGTATTGAGATTGTTTGAGTCTTATTATAAATATTGAGTGAATTTAATTATTCATATTATTTTTATCAATCTTAGTATAATTGTGGTGAACATTGTTGATAGCATCATATTGATTCCTTTGATCTCGTGAACATTTCACATATTGTGTGTCAACTCAATCAATGCTCATTATTAGATTAGTAATTTTGTTCATATCCTTTATTTTTATTTAATTCTATTAACCTAAAAAAATCAAAATAATATCACTATCACTCATGATCTTTGGGATTAAAAATTGGTTTCAAATGAATTTATGAAGCGAATCTTAGATCTGCATCCACACATGCATCTGTTTTGTATCAAAACAAGACGAATCTATGCCACTTTGTATATTTGAAGATGTTTAAATGTTTGAAGCTATTTGGAAGAATTCATATTTTTGTAATTAGTTAATGAAGGATAAGGTATTAATGATTAGTTACTTAAATATAAAAACTACGTACAATATATTCAAACTTCTATCAAACGTTTCTCTGGTATATTCCCTAAGATACACAATTTTCGTTATTCCATTACAAAATATGAGAGAGGACAAATTCTAACTTCTATTGGTATGATGATCAAATACATCTATTCTAGGTTGGGTGATGGAAGTGAGCTTGAAGCACAATAAAAAATATATAATTTGAATTTTGTAACTTTTTGGGTGAAGAAAGATTGCTCTAGAAAGGGAGGAAAAAAAAAAAAAGATTGCTTAATAAAATTCAAATAGCAAATAACAAAAATTTACTTCATAAAACAATCACATTTTCTCCATTAAATCATTCAGTTATTAGTCAGTCATCCGCCAACAAACTATATAAACTAACCAATATATGATAAGCCATAATTCATAAACCTCTATAAAATCATCTAATCAATCATCTACCAATAAAAGCTATCCACCAACAAAAGTGATCCGCCATTAGAATACATTGAACAATAATTAATACATGACAAGAGTTATAGCTAAATAAGTAAGATTTATACTCCACAATGTTAAAAAAAATAACAAAAAACAAAAACAAAATTATGTCATCGATGGGAAAATGCATCATAAACTTAAAAAAAAAAAAAAAACAAGTTGATATTAACAAATATTCATCAAATAATTAATATTATAATGAAATCATAGGAAATATATGATCTTTAATCATATATCATATATAAGAAAACTTATAGTTACCCTGATTCTGTTAGAATGCCAAGTCAATGACCGAGTCTAACCATATTGGTAAAATCGCACTCAACCGATCTCATTCTCTCTGTGAATTTACTTGTGATCGAATATTTTAGAATCAAAGGAAAGTGAATTTTGGTTTGCAGTAGTTTGGTTTATTTGGAAAAGGTTATGTTTCACCTTGATTCGTCTTAAACTATGCGTAACGAAGATTGGCTTTACGACCTTTGGTATGGACTTCAACCGGAGTGGTTCATTGTTTTTTTTTTTTTTTCTTTTTCTTTTTCTTTTTTTCTTTGGGCCACTTGGAGTGGTTCATTGTTTTTCACCTCCATTGGTAGAAACGATTTGATGCTTCCACAACACTTCAGAACCTATGGAGCCGCTTGGTGATGGGAAGTTGCTTCTGTTCAGTTCATGCATAAAGAAAGCACCCCACGGATCGAACTGGTCCGTTTTTCTGTTAAAAACCAACCCTAATCAATTTGCACTTCCTTTTTCATTTTTCAATTCTACCCAAACTATACAGTTGGGATTAGAAATTTTTTTAAATTTTTGAATAACATTTTAGTTTGGTTTGAATTACGAATTAAACCATATTTTGTAATTTACATTTTAGTATATTTGTATAACATGTAATATCATATAAAAAGCATTAAAGTCATTTAATAATAACAAGTATTAAATCATTTAAGAGGTAATCAATCCAATATAGTTAGCATGAACATATATTTTGAGTCAAACTTTTATATAATTTATAAATAATGGATAGAAAAGTTATATTATTTTATATTTCAATAAATTTAAACTAAAAAATCTCTTTATATTATATTGAGTGAAAAAATTTAAGTTACAAATAAAATATTACTACATTTTTCTATGAAATTTGATGTTATGAATTTATTTGATTTACTCTTCCAAATAAACTATTAATTTAGGAATGAGTTGGGTTTAAAAATTTGTCTAACCCAATTACAAATCAATACCCCCATTGGAGCTTCAAATCAAGTATGTGCTCCCACTCCAATCGGCACACTTGTGACCCGACCCACGCGTGAAAGATCTAATCAGGATCGGCCTGTTTGACCGCAGCTAACCGTGATTGGAAGGTGGATTTTCTTCTTTTTCTTATTTCTTTATAATTTTTTTTTCTTTTAATTTCAGGAAGATTAGAAAAAGAAAAAAAAATTCTGAGAATTACATACTAATCTTTGGTTGCGTTTGCGGATTCATATAATTTTTTGGCAAATTTCGAATTACCTCTAAACTTTTAATTTGGTGTGTATCCATTATTTAAACTTTCAGAGTGTATTTTTGGTTCCTAACTTTTAAAAATTAATAAAGTTAAGGATAATTGACTCTTTTCATGAAAACAAAATGATGGAAATTACAAATGTTTTACGTGCAGATTTATCTTATATATTTAATATGTGTGCAGATTTACTGCTTAAATTTTTGAAGTGCACAATAAAAATGTAAAGTGTCATTTATTATACCAAATGTTGAAAGTTTAATAAATTAAAAAGTGCATTTTGAAAATTTAAAGGTGAATTTGTATCTAGATAAAAGTTTGAAAGATATTTGGCAAGCTATTCATTCTTTTTTCTTTTGTTTCCATAGTTAGTACGTTATAGACAGCAAATTACTAACAACCAGTTACAAGGCGTGCAATCCACGGACAAGACCTTCATATTTGGAAATATATAATGGGATTAACAAAACTTGTGTATTGTCGATGCTCATGGGAACGTAAGTAGCTTGACAGGTTTCTAAAAAGATGGCCCTCACATAACTATAAATTTTCCCTCTAATTTTGCTATCAATATGTTCATTGATCTATTATCGAAAGCATGGTAAATGATGAAAAATTTCAAAACTACAATCCAAATCATGGGTCAACAAACATTATTAATCACATAAAATTATTAAATATTGCAAAATATGACATATGTACCTGCGTACACAAATATATATATATATATATATATATATTTATAAAGTTGTGCATGTAGGGTTGGCCGTATAACTCGCAAAAACATGTAGGTTAGGCTAAAAATTTTAGCCCATTTAATGTGCAAGCCTAAATGGCTTGCCTCGCATAACCCGGGAGTTGAAACGGGTCAACTCGTTGTGGGTCGAGTTGGTCTGCGAACTCACACTTAAAAAACATTAAAAAAGGAAAAATATATAAATTAAAAAAGAAACCTAGTACATTATTCTTTTTATTTCCACTTCACTTCACTTTTCTATTATTCAGTTGTTGAATATTTATTATCTAATTTTATGGAGGTGATGTTTTAAACTTTCAACTTTTATATTTAATATATCTTAGTCGTTTTATCAATACCTTTTTTTTATGTTTATTAGAATATAGATTTCTATTTAAAATAAGCAACACAATATCAATTGATAAATTCCATGATGTATTTTTTCTTACCATGTCAAAGAAAAAAATTCGAATGAATTCTAATTTCCATGAGTTAAAATAAATCCTTATATGTTGAAATAAAAAAAAATTAAGATAGAAGTCTATAATTTTTCTATACATTATTATCATCTAGGATTAATATGTAGGTAATTGGTGAGATAAAAAGAAATATATTCTATATTTAAATTATTAAAAATTCAAATTTAAATTTGAATTCTTATAAATTTTTTTTAATAAAAAAATATGTATTAGCAAGTTCACGGGTCCGCCCGCATAACCCATCAACCCATGTGGGGTGGGTTGGGCTAAAAATTTTGCCCCGCATAGCAACGCAGCCCAAGCAGGCTAGCCCGCATAACCCGCGGTTAGATGGGTAGCAAGGCGGGTAGGCCTGCATAATCCGTTTGCACAACTCTAAAAAATTTATTAAATATAAAAATGTTTCATACCAATAAAAATTAAATGTCAAATATAACTCCTAGCCGTAACAATAAAATTAAAATTTTGAAGTTTTTCTTTACCAAAAAGCAAAAAGAAAATAAAATTGTTTTACATTCTATAAAACCTGAGAGAGATTTTGCTGCCTCATAGACAAGACGGTTTTCTTGAACTACAGACACTAATTCACGATGAGAAAATTGGATAGCAGCTGGTAATTTGTGCAACATTATGCTTATATTTATATACTATTATTTTCATTTCAACTCAAACATTTTCAAACAATAAGAGATAATTGTTTTAATCACCCATACTTCTTTGTGTTTTCCTGTTGGATGCTACACTACCTTCGCCAAGAGGCCACAGTCAACACCAGTAGTAGCCACCAAGATAGCGGCACAAAGAACATCTCTAACCCGACATGTATTAACACATAAAGAACACCATACGCACTGTAACAGTCAGAGAAACCTTTTTGTTATTGAAGTGAAATATAATTCATCTATAACAAAAATTTAAAAATAAAGCTGTCAAACAAATATAAGAAGATAAACAATCTTCCTATGTACCGAGAGAGAAAACAACCACGGGATGCCAAGCAAAATATTACAGAATAAATATAATGCAATTCTTACCACGACAAAATCGAAAAATTTGAGACATTGAATAATAAGAAATGAGCGTGATGCCCACCTGGAAGATGCTTTGACAAGTGAGATTGGTTATAATAAAAATTAATCTATATAGAGATAAAAATATAGAAAAGAGTAGTAAAATAAAATAGAGTTATTTTGTCTTTTCTTTTCTTTTTCCTTTTTTTTTTTAATGCGGGGTTGTTTAGTTATTTTGTCTTGATTTTTCCATGAGTTGTTTGCAAAATGATGGAATATAGAGAAATGGTTATTTTTCATCTATTACTATTAAAGGAAAACTGCATCATTCGTGTCAAAAATTGCTATCCTATAGTTACCTACTCCCATCACATTTTTTGACTATTTCAAATTTAGTTTTATTAGTCTTTATCTCTTCTTCTCTCTCCTCAAGTCACCTCTATCCTTATTTGAAGTTTTGAAATTTAATATAACTTCTCTCTCCCTTCTCTTTTATTCTCTCAATTATTTAACATACTTTCTTCTCTTTTATATACTTTGTCTTTTTTGAAAATGAATGTGAGCAATCAAATTCTTATTACAAGTCTGATGACATGGAGTTTCCTTGGTGTCAAGTAAATGATTTGCATAATAGAAAATAGAAAAAATGTTGCGCTACCTCTTTCAAGGTAATTAATTAAAATCTTGATTTTTTTTTGTTTTAATTGCAAATTTGCAATATGGTCACTTCTTAAACTTCAACAAGTTTCGGTGGACAAATCGGTCTTTCTATGGGTCACTTATTCCAACCTCAAGACCTTCACTTCTGATATCCGCTTCTGACTTCAAGTACATTCTTCTTTGAAGATAAAAAATTCTTCCGATTCAATTTCTTAAGTTGTCTATTTTGGTCGAGGAATTGAACTTTTGCAAAAATTCTTCATGTAGATTTTAGAAGGATTTGGGAACATGATGGTTGTTGTATTCTGTTCAATAATTGAATTTCCTTTGTGATATGTTATAGGGATAATAATAATGATTTTTGCAAAAAAAAAAAAAACGATTCATGTGCTGGAAAGAATAGAATTTTCTTTGTGATTTGTTTTTGGAATATTAAGAAGGACAATGCAATTATTATATTGATGAAATTACTGATTTGGACTATGGAACAAATGGAAGGATTTGGGGTGCTCTCTATTTCCTTGCCACCCTTCTCATTGCCTTCATTAACTTTTCATTGTCTCCGGTGTTTGGTTGCTGAAAATTGGAAGAACATTGTCGTTTTTATGGCAGTTTTATGTGGTCACGACTCTTGATTGGTTGTATTTTAGTCCATTTGTAGGGGATGAACTTTCATTTCTTGAGGTTTTGTAGAAAGTATGAAGAAGTGCATTTTGTTATGGGATTTATTGTGCAATGTGTTTTTGTAATAGTACGAAGGATTTGGATAAGTGATTGATGTGCTTCAACAATGAAATTTTCCACTACTTTGATGAAACAAATCATGTTGTATTAACTTTTTTTTTAGGAGCTTTTTATCTGTCCGTTCTTCGTTTTTAAATTGTCCACATACTTTTTTTATTAGTTACACAATTTTTACTTTTTTTTTTTTTTTTGTAGATGTCATACCATTTTTTCTATCACATATGTAAAGGGTAAAATTGTTGATTTATTTAGCAATTTTGCACATCATAAATTTTACTGTACAATTTTTTTTTTTTTTTTTGGACACACAACATAGATGAGTCATTTTCTAGTTCCTTTATAAATAAGAAGTTGTATATGTCAAACGGTTAAAAGAATAAGGGTAATGAATGATGGAATCATTAGAAATGATTTTTTTTTTTTTTTACTTCATAAATAAGAAGTTGTACATTTCAAACCGTTAAAAGGGGTTTGGCTAATGTTGAGACGTGTTTTTGAAAATAAAAAGCTATGATATATAAAAGGTCCAATGGTTTATTAATGGTTGTAATTGTTGAAAGAGGTACAGTTAAAAATCTAAAAAAAAAAAAAAAGAAAAGAAAGAACTAATAAATGCAGTGGTTAAATGGTAAGGCTCTTTTTGTAAAAACTAAAGGTGGTCATTTAAAAATTTGATTTATGAATGGTTGTAATTGAGGCAAAAAAAAAAAAAAAAAAAGAATGGTCGTAATTGTTGAACGGCGTGCAAATAAAAAAAAAAATTAATGGGTGCTATTAAAAAAAGTACATCCATAAAGTAATTTAAAATGAAAAGCCATGATAATAATAACAAAAAAAGTTTCAGAAATTATATATCATAACTAGATTTCTTCTGTTGCACTTGAAAATCATATGTAAATGATCTCAATTATTACATAGTCAGATATTTTCTTTTAATTTTTCCTTTTCTGTTGCATGTTATTTACATTGTTCATGTTAGATGACGCATGAATTATCAAATATCGTGAATTGTTTCTTAATCGCGATAATTGCGAATTTTATGTGTCAAATTACATCATCACCAGCATAATTCATCACTCTCAGTTTAGTTCTAACAGATGAAATAAGCATTTGGACAGATAAAGTTGGCATGGTTGAACTTTTTGCTCCTATTCTATGTTTGATATGGTGAAAAGAAAAATGTTGATATTAAATAAAATGTTACTTTGATTTCTATTTGGTAATAAAGTGATTTCCATGAAATAACTTATTAGTTGTTGAAATACCCTACTGAAATCCCCTCAATGAATATTTAAAATTAGGGGCCATATGATAAATAAACCAGAACATATCATTCATCTTCTTAAACTTGTATATCTGTTTTTTATATATATAAATCTTTATACCCCTCATTTTTAAGAGTTTCAGAAGAATCTAATGAAACTCAACACAAGACAAGTCTCTCAGACGGTAAGAAGCCCATGAACTCTTTCTTAATTGTTCCTAGGAACTTCTCATGAGCCGATAGTTATTCTTTAAAGATAGTTGATATGGTCGCTAATAGCATAACGGACAGGAAAGATATCACGAATGTTAAGAAGCTCATGAAATCCTACATACTACTTTTAGATTATCTCTCATGGACCGACAATAGAGAAATCATGTCATTTGGTAGGAAATTCTAGAAGCTTCAGAGAAATAGCTTTTAGATTTTAACATAATTAACAAGAGCTAATCGTGGCAGTGAATGATAATGAAAAACTAAACGCTGCTTCACTTCTATACATTTAGGCGGGACACCTTACCTGATTTTATTACGATATGTTAGTGGATTATGAGGTATAGAATTGAGAATCTATAATGAAATATATCATATATGAATATTGAGATAAACGATCATAATGATAGAATTTAAGATTAATGAAAACTTGATTAGAATTAAAAGAGACTAGAATTATTTAGATTGTGGATCTAAGGATTAAAACTTGCTAACAATTTTGTTGTCATAATAAACAGTTGATCGAGATATTGGTGGAAGCAAGATTAGTCAATGAATTAAATGATAAGTCGATTAAAGTATATATTTTTACACAAAATGTTGGAAAAAACACACCAAAAACCATATTGGATTGGAGCCAAAAGGACCTTGAATTGATCCAATGGAAGAGATACGACTGTAGAAGATGGCTGGAATAGGCGTTGTATATATCATGCATGCATTTGATTTAAGATGAAATTTTGTGGGAAAATTTAGGTTTAAGTGAATTGATCTTTTCGTTGTAAATTCCTAATGTATAAATTGAATTATTTAGGAGTTAGATCCTTGAAGGTTATACTGACCGGATACGTGGCTATTGCATTTATGGGAGATTTATTATTCATAGATTAATTAGCATTTGAATTAAATGCTATTATATGTGTTTCTCGTGTTTTTATCAACACGTTCTTGGCGAAAACCTTAAGAACGTCCAGTCCAATGTTTTTGAAATTGTGGAATCCACACTGTTTCCTATTTCTAGAATACTGTTTCTTGTCTCTTTTTTCCGTATGATGTTATTGAATTTTGTTCTTGGCGTACTAATTTCTATAATAGGTCTTGGGATTTTTTTATCAATCGGGTATAGCATGACTAGAGAGGTCTTAGGATTATTCGATTTGTTGGGCATGACATAACCATAGAGGTCTTAGGATATTTTGATTTATCGCATGTGCCATAATCATGAATTGTTGGGTTCTTTAGATTTAACATTTATGGTAAATTTCTATTTTGGGTGCAAATGGACTTTTATTTTCAAAAAATTACTTTCTTGGATTTGGCATCAATTAATTGCTATTTATGTTTGTGGATGTGATAATTGAAAAATTAATTTAATCTATTATATGCGGTTTGATTTTTTTTTTGGTTGCATTAGTTACAGTAAGTCACATATGGTATTGCATCGAATGTGTGTGGTTACTTCCAGAACTTTTTTTTTTTTTTTGTCATTCCTTATATTTTAGGATATGTGGATAATGTTATGTATTCCTACGATTATATGGTGACGACCTTTATATTGGAGGCACTACAAATGAAAGAAAACTTATTTTATAATTGATTTATAATATGTTAGATGAAATAGTAATATCAAACATTTTAGTTATTTAGAATATAAACGTTTTTTACGTTATTTCAGATGTTAGTTATATTAATGTAATAGTATGTTTTAATAGGGCTGTTGGTTTTAATGAATTTCTAGTTAGTACTAAGTTCCTAGTTGTATATAATTGGATTTATATGAAATGTTAATTAGTAAGTAAAGGTTACTTGTACAAAGTAACTAGATTAGTCATTATCTATAATTGGTTGAGAGTGATGGATGTTTGTACAAGGATCAATTATATAAACTTTAAGTTGAATTTAATGATTATGTATACATATAGTTGATAATCATTAGTTTTAGTCATCAAAGGTAAAGCCTTATAATGGATAATGGGGAGAAGTAATTCTTTCTTGTGAGTTCTAAATCATATGTGCTAATAAATGATGATAAATTTATGTTGAATCTACATTCTCCATATAAATCATGATTTTTATGCTGTACCTTGTACCAAGGCGTTGTGAAGGTTTTAATACAACAATTGTGGATTGTTAGAATATAGGCATATAATTTTTGTTCATTGGGGTGCTTGCTAGGATTAAAAAAAAAAAAAAAAATCGATCTAACAAAAACTAAGATGTAATAAATTCAGTTTTCCTTGTGCTCAAGAAAATGTAAGAGACTCGAGCAGAAGTCCGTGGCATGGGAGAATGCACCTAATAATTATTATGACATGTTTAGTCATCAAGAAACCTCATATCAAAAGCACATATGATTAGTTAGACATTGACTTTTACTGTAAACATAAGGATCAGATAAAACAGGATCACGACGATTTAATTTGAGATAATGAAGATAAAAAACTTAACATATAGATTTTAACATGGAAAACCTCTAAATAAATTATGGTAAAAATTATGGGTAGGATAAAAGAATTTTACTATAAGAAATAATTAGAAATTACAACATCTCTAGATCATAAGAAGAAATAATTAAAATTCTCTCTTGGACACTAGCAGAAAAATACACAACTCTCTAATTTTTCTCTCTTCTATACTAAGAGAAACTCAACTCACAACTCTCTATAAATTATTATTCTCTTCTACAAGAGATGAGATGATTTTGGGATGATTTACAATGGAAGAATTCAAGCTTATTTATAGGATTGCGTGTAGTGTGAACATAGTAAAAAAACATGTATTGTGAAAACATATTTTTCAACTTTGTTGGTTTGGTAATTTTTCTTCCTTTCCCATCAATATTGTCAATTAGCATTCAATAGGCCCACATATTTCGACAGATTGTGACATTCTCCCACTTGAAGATTTGCTTGAGGATCAATCATCTCTCTACCACCATTCTTTCTACCTTGTCATTCCATGTTACTTATAGTTCCATCAAGCCATAAGAGGATCAACACCAAACAAACTTGTTAGCATTGATTGTCTTTATCATAAAAATCATCTATGCTATCATTGATATGGATTTTCTACATATCCATAGTTCCTTCTTCCCCTTTCTCACGAACGAAGTGATATTATACTCATATATATTTTGTCTTTGAATGAAAGGCTGGAATCCTTGCAAGATGTAAGGCACTCTGACTATCAAAAAATAGAGAAATTTTCTTTTGTTTATGCCTGAGTTCCTACAATACCATTTTTAGCCATACTACTTCTTTACTAGCTTGTGTAGCTACTACATATTATGCCTCTATTGTTGCTGTAGCTACAACTGACTACTGTTTTGAGATCTAACTTACAACTCCACCAACAAGTGCAACCACATATCCCATAGTGGATTTGCTTTTATCAAGATCACTTGCGTAATCTGAATCAACATATCCTCTGACAGTGAAGTTTGATCCTCCATAACATATTGCAATATTTGAGGTCCCTTTAATATATCTTTGAATCCTCTCCATGGCACTCCAATGCTCTCTACCAAGATTTGCCATGTACCAACTTACTACTTCCATTGCATCTACAATGTTTGATCATGTGCATGTCATAGCGAACATCAGGCTATCCACTACTGATGCATACTATACTCGAGACATTTTCATTCTTTCTTCTTTGTTGCTAAGACTTATGTTGGAAGATAACTTGAAATTAATAGGAAGGGGGGTAGGAATTGGCTTACTATCTTACATGTTGAATTGTTGCATGACCTTCTTCAAGTAGTTCTTTTGAGAGAGCCAAACCTTCCTATTATTTCTGTCTCGGTAAATTTGCATCCCTAGTATCTTGTTTGTTGATCCTAAGTCCTTCATTTTGAATTCCCTAGCTAGTTGAGCCTTTAATTTCTTAATACAATATTTGTTGGGGCCTGTAACCGATATGTCACCTACATACAATAGCAAAAATAATGAAATTGCTTTCACCAAACCTCTTGAAATATGCACAAGGGTCTGCATTGAGTTTATTGTATCTAAGGATCATGATGAAGGAATCAAATATTTTGTACCAACATCTTAGTACCTATTTTATTCTATACTGACATTTAACTTGCAAATGAAGTTTTCTTTTCCTTTTTCTTCAAAACCTTCTAGTAGGAGTATGTAGATTTCTTCTTCAAGATCTCCATGAAGAAAAGCTATTTCATATCTAGCTACTCTAAATGTAAGTCAAATATAACACACATTGCCAGGACCATCAAACTGTTATAAGTCAAACCACAAGGGGCAATATTTCGTTGAAGTCAATCCTTTCTTTCTAAGCATCTCCTTTTACCAGCAGTTTAACACGATATTGCTCCACTTGATGTTCACCATTTATTTTTAGCTTGTACACCGATTTATTCCTAATGGGTCTTCTCTTTTAGTAGTGGCACATGTTCCTAAGTTCATTTATTTATTTTTTATAAAGAGCTTCAATTTCTTCTTACATTGCTATCATTCATTAAGATACATCGAAACTATTCATTACTTCCTAAAGAGTTGATGGTTCTCCATCCTCAGTTCGAGATAGTATGAAACGTTGCTCCCGATAACATAATCAGAATGCTAACTTAGTGCTTTCGTGTGTTGTTTAATTTCCACATTATTGGAGCTTTATGACTATGTGCTCCTTGTTCTTCATGCTTTGGTGCTACTTTAGAATTAATTTGCTTCTTAAACTCCATCTCCACTTGTAGGTTAGTAGTTTTTGAATTTTCATTTAAAGTGCCATTATCTTTGTCTTTTCTATGCAACTTTTCTTCACAAAGATAGCATCCCTATTGACTATAATCTTATGGGTCATCAGCATACCCCATGAACAAAGATTTTCTAGATTTCTTATCCAATTTTGTAATTTCTTAGGTATGATACATCACATATGTTGGACTTGCAAATATATAGAGGTTTATATAATCAACTGGTTTTCTAGTCTACATCTCTATTAGTGTCTTCAACCTAATTGCTGTTGATGGGCCCAATTTACCACATAATAGGCGATTTTCATTGCTTCTATCCAAAATGTCTTGTTTAGGCTAATATTGCTTTTGTTCTTTCAAACAGATTCTTGCTCACCTGCTTTGCCACTCCATTTTATTAAGGGGTATATGCCGTGGTGAATTGTCTTTTGATGCCTTCTTGTTGGTAGAATTTATTAAATTCATCACTAATGTACTCTTCTCCATTATCTATCCTCAACACTTGATCTTATTTCCATATTTAAGTTCAACCCCCTCTTTGAAAACTTTGAAAACTAAAAATACATCTACCTTCCTCTTGATAAGATATACCTAACATCACATAGAGTAATCATCAATCAAGGATAAGAAATACTTTTCCCTTCCTAGGATAGTACCAATGCTTAATAAACATCAGAGTAAACCAATTCTGGAATAGCCTTACTTCTAGAGTTTGATGTGTTAAACTTTATTCAATGCTTCCTAGAAATGACACTATGCTCACAAAATGGTAGTGAAACCTTTGTGAGTTATGAAAGTAGATTTTTCTCAACAAGCAATTTCATTCCTTGTTTGGATATGTGTCCAAGTTTCTAATGCCCTAACATTTTTTATATTTCACTTGAACTGCTTGAAGTAACAAATGATTCTTCTTCTGTATAGTCACCCTCTTTAACATGTACAAATTTGCAGCTATCTTTTCTCCTTTCGTAAGTACAAGCGCTCCTCTTATTATTTTCATGATCTTGTTCTCAACTTTAACCTTGAAAGGAAGATCATCTAGTTGTTTCAAAGATGACAAGTTAACGCAGCATAGAAAGCGAATGACAATCTAAGGTTATCACAAACCATTGAATCTTGTAAGATTACCGGAGTGTGATCTTCAAACACCTATTAATCCTAAGGAAATCCTAGGTACTTGGCATTAAATAACAAGGTCTTATCCAAAGATATGAAATTTGGGATAAAGAGAAAAACACTCTTAAAGAAATTCTATTCAATACCAAAACTATCTTTCATATGCTGTAGAGCTTACATATATATATATGGGCAAGCCTGAAAGGTGCCAAAAAGAAAAAGACTAAAAAAAATGGATATTCTATTAAATAACATTAATTAATATTAAAAGAAGGAAAGACTACTAAAAAAAAAATCCTATTGACTTGACTTTGACTTGACGTTAAAAGAAACTCTTATTTGACTAAAAAAAAGTTCCTATTGAATATCCTAAAAGGATATTAAAAACAAAAAAAGAAAATATAGAATATTTCTAAAATTGCAAAATTATAAAAATTTGAAAGACAAGCAACGAAAGTTGGCTCCAAACCCGGCGGCTTATCCTTAAAGGCCAGTGGCATAAACTATAAAGGTCGGTAGTGTAAATGCCGAACACTAGTGGCATAAGACTTAAGTGGGTGGTGTACAAATAGTCTGCAACATTTCAAAACTTGTTCTTTCATCCTAATCGATGATGTTTCTCCAAGTAACTGTGGGCCATCTCCTCTACTGTATCATCCTCCCTAGGGTAAACAGAATTCACCTCGAATTATTGTCATCAGAGCTATCATCAGTGTAGGGGATGAGACGCTTCACATTAAACACCTCATACGTGCGAATGTAGCTAGGTAATTGAAGTCAGTAGGCATTTGGATTGATCTTTTCAATAATCTCTAACAACCCAACCTTCCTAGTAGAGAGCTTGTTATATTTTCCCATAGGAAATCTATCTTTGGTGAGAGTTGCCCATACAAAATCTCCTTCATCAAACTCCAAGTACTGTATCCTCTTGTCAGCAATTTCCTTCTACTTGTTTCCAGCCTTCTCTAGGTTTTTGTACACGATATGATAAATCTCTGTAAACTGTGTACAAAATCCACTACTTTTCCATGGGCTCTAGTACGATCAGGAACAATCAACAAATCAAGAGGACCTCTAGGAATGACTGAATAAACAATCTGGAAAAAGGCTTAAACATGTGCTTCGGTTGATTGCATGGTTGTGAGCAAAGTCAGCTTGGCTTAAATTCTAATCCCAACTATTTATATTCTCCCTAATAAACTCTTTAGAAGATTGCCTAGTGATTTGTTCACCACTTCGGTCTGACCATCTGTTTGTGGATGCTAAACACTATTAAAATTTAATTATGTGTTGACCATCTTCCACAGACTCCTCCAAAAGTGGCTCAAAAACTTGGTATCCCTATTAGACATGATAGAAGAAAGCAAACCATGTAATCTATACACCTCCCAAAAATATAATTGTGCCACATGCACGACATCAGTTGTTCTATTGCTAGGGATGAAAAGCACCATCTTAGAGAATCGGTCTACAACCACATATATGGAATCATTACCCCTCTGTGTCTTTGGCAAACCTAGGACAAAATCCATACTAACATTAACCTATGGCTGAGATGGCACGGGTAAAGGCAAATGCAGTCCAGCATTGGTAGTCGATCCCTTAGATACTTGACACACCCTGCACCTTTATACAAATCTGTTCACCTCCTTTCGAATAGATAGCCAATAATAAGATGCCTAGATTAAATGTAGTGTTCTATCTCTGCCCACATGCCCTTCATAGTGCAATTCCTGTATAATCTTAGCCCTCAAGTCAAAATCGGGTATGCAAAGATGGTTATCCTTAAATAAAAACACATCTTGCAACATAAACTCAGTCTTCTCATCTTGAATACGAGACAAAATACGAGAAAAGAATGGATTAGAATCATATAAAGTAGAGAAGGAATCAAAACTAGGTACCTCAATCTGCATTTTGCTCAATGGACTCCTTCGCCTGCTTAAAGCATCTGTAACTCTGTTTGTAGCCACATTCTTGTGTTTCACATCAAAAAGTGAAATGCTCTATATATGCAATCCATGAAGCATGCCTGGATGATACTTTTTCTGGCTATGAAGATGTTTAAGAGCTTCATGATTAGTATATAGAATAAACTCTTTGTGGAACACATAATGCTGCCAATGTAACTGCTTGTACCACAGCATAAAACTCAACATCATAAGTGCTATACCTCACTTTTGCCCCAGTCAACTTCTCACTGTAATAGGCAATAGCCCTGTTAATTTGACTCAATACACCCCCAATCCCCACTTTAGATGCGTCTAAGTGAAGTTCAAAAGGTTTATGGAAGTCTGGAAGCACTAATATAAAGGCTGATGTTAGGCATCTCTTAATGAGTTCAAAGGATTCTTCTACACTTTTCGACCGCTCAAACTTTCTCCCTTTATACGGTCGGTCAATGGATTCATGATACTGCTAAAATAAGGGATAAAATGTCTATATAAAGATGCAAGACCATGGAAACTCCTTACTTTTGTAATGAAAGTGGGTCGGGCCATTACCCAACAGTATCCACTTTAGATTGATCAACTTGTAAACCTACATAAGAGGTTACATAGCCCAAGAATAGTACTTTGGAAGTCATGAAAGTACACTTCTTAGCTGCTACGTAAAACTTCTCTCTACGCAGAATGGTCAAAGCCTCACACAAGTGCTGCTGATGCTAACCATGATTAACACTATAAACCAGTATGTTATCAAAATACACAACAACACACTTACCAATAAGTGGTCTCAAAATCTGGTTCATCACTCGCATAAAGGTATTGGGAGCATTTGATAGCTCAAAAGGCATGACTAACCATTCATACAACCCTTCCCTAGTCTTGAAACTGTTTTCCACTCATCACCAACTTCGATAGATTTGATGTAACCACTCTTCACATCTAACTTCGAAAAACCTTTTCCCCTTTCAATTGATCAAATAAATCATCTAATCTGGGAATAGGAAACTTGTACCTAACTGTAATTTTGTTAATGGCATGGCTATCCACACACATTCGCAAGAACCATCTTTCTTATGTGTCAATAATATAGGGACAGCATAAGGACTCAAGCTCTCCAAAATAAACCAATTTCCTAGCAAATCTTCCACCTGTCTCCTTAACTCTTCATGTTCAATAGGGCTCGTTCTGTATTGCGGCCTATTAAGGAGGAAAGCACCACGCTCTAGATCAATCTGATGCCAAATATCCCTGAATGGTAGTAATCCATCAAGCAATTCCTCAAGAAATACATCCTGGAACTCAATAACAAGGGCTATTGCCTCCTTAGGTACTACTGTATCTCTAATTAACTCTTTGCCTACTAGAGCAAACACCACTTCTGATTCTTGTAACTCCTCCTCAAACTTGGCTAAAGATAACATAATAGTTTTATTGTCCTATTTCATAGATTTGAGTTCAACAACAACCTTATTTAGCAAAAGCACAATCTTAACCCCCTTAAATGTGAAGCTGTATGTATTACCCCTACCATCATGGGTCACACTTCTATCAAACTGCTTGGGTCTTTCCAATAGCAAATGACAGGCATCCATAGTCACCACGTCACATTAAGCAGAATCTTTGTACTTAGACTCGATAGAAAATGTAATAAAGGAACGTTTTGAGATGCTTACCTCTCCACCTTTCTTCAACCATGCAAACTTGTAGGGCTCAGGGTGTTGTTCAGTCTAAACCCCTAATTTTTGCATAGCCTCTATGGAGATGATATTCTCACAGTTGCTTGAATCAATTATAAATCTACATACTTTTCCCAAAATGGTACATGTGAACTAAAAAAATTATCCTTAGCCAGTCTTCCTCAACATCTTTGAGAGTCATGCATGATCTCCTCACTACTAACATCTCCTTTCCATCCCTTTCTAAGAACTCCTCCTCCTCATACCTTTTATCGAAAATAGGCTCGCCATCCTCTACAGCTCCAAACACGTCCTCCTCTTCACCAATTTCTTCATTCTCAATAAATAGGGCTACTTTCTTTTCTGCCTTCCTACACTCTGATTGTCTGTGCCTAGACTCCTTACATTTAAAGCATTTCAAGCCACTACTACTAGAACCACTAGGGTTAGGCATGTTGTTACGCCCACCAGCAGCGTTACCAACCGCTCCACTACTAGCACGATGAGCCACACCACTACCGCTACCAATCAATCTACCACCAAAAAACCTGCTACTAGCTCTCTTCTGTTGTTTTTCCACTATTAAAGACCTTTGATGAAAAGCAGAAACACTAACAAGGTCAAATAAATTTATAATCTCTTGCAATTGTACCTTCAATCCCCTAATATACCTTGATACTAATTGATTATCAATTTCTTGAATCTCATTCTAGCAATCAACTAATAAAATTCAGAAGTATAGCCTTCGACCTTTCTATTACCTTGTTTTAGATTTTGCAGCCTCTGATACATGAGGCACCGAAAATTGTAGGTCAAAAATGGGAAACGCATGTGTTTCTTCATTTTCTTCCACGAGGTGATCTTGGACTTACCCAATCTCAATCGAGTCAATTTCAATTGTTGCCACCAAGCTGTAGCCCTATCACGCAACCTGGTTGCTACTAACTGCATTTTCTTATTCTGAGACGTACCTTTGAACTCAAGGATCTCCCCCACAGTTGCCAGCCAATCCAAGAATTCTCAGGCTTTAGAGTGGCATGGAACTTAGGAATCTTCGTTCTCATTCCCAACTCCCATCGCCTATTATCCTCTTCTATAGCACAAACCTTACCACGCTCATGTGGCAATTCTACATAGGACCTTCCTTCATCACTGAAGGTAAATCATTCTCTACCTCATCAAATTCTAGTATGGCATTAGGGTTTCCTTCATGCTAGGGTTAATATGATGTTGATTTTCTATCACCGTAGTCATCCTTTCGGCGAGTTGATCTACCATCTGACATTCCATTGCAACTATCTACTAATTGATGATATGTCTGTTCCGTCGATCCAGGTCATCACAACCATACATTTCATCCATTACAGCACGACGTTGATTGCCTTGTTGTTTGGGAGGCATCTTCTCTAAGATCGAAACACAGCTCTGATACAAACTGATGCAGCATAGAAAGCGAATGACAATCTAAGGTTATCACAAACTGTTGAATCTCTCAAGATTACTAGAGTGTGATCTTCAAACACCTATTAATCTTAAGGAAAATCTAGGTATTTTGCATCAAATAACAAGATCTTATGCAAAGATCTGAAATTTGGGATAAAGAGCAAAACACGCTCAAAGAGATTCTATTCAATATCAAAAACTGTATTTCATATGCTCTAGGGCTTTCATATATATAGGCAAGCCTGAAAGCTGCCAAAAAGGCAAAAGACTAAAAAAAAAAGATATTCTATTAAATGACATTAATTGATATCAAAATAAGGAAAGACTACTAAAAAAAGATCCTATTGACTTGACTTTGACTTGACATTAAAAGAAACTCTTGTATAACTAAAAAAATTTCCTAAAAGGATATTATATTAAATGACATTAATTACTTATTGTACTAAAACATTTTACCGTGTTGTTCACTCTTTTCACCATGATATTAAATTAATGATATTACATATGTTAATGCAAGTCAAAATATGCCTATTAGCTTTAATGTCCTTTTTAATTCACATGATAGAAAAGAGACCTTGGTAGTAGATTTTAGAGGCATTACTATATGGAGAGATGCACTAGTGAATTCTAGACTTGGATAAGTATAAAGTAAGATGTTCCACTTTTGTGAAACTTTGTTTCTACTATTTCAATACTATCCATTATTAGAATAATAAATAGTAATCAATTATGACATTCCATCTAAATGTTTTCCCAACCTCTCTCTCTCTCTCTCTCTCTCTCTCTCTCTCTCATGTTTATTGATACATTTAGATTCCCTTTCTTTAGAAAGGATATTTTCTAAAAATGTTCTTTTCTTTTATCTTCATCTTTAACTCTTAAGGATACTAATGAAGGTACTTTATGCAATTCTACTTATAATTGTGTTGAATGTGAAAAATTTGACAATGAATTAAGCGGAAAGAACTATTCCTATGATTAAACTTCCATCTACGATAGGAGATTTACAATAGTATAGAAATAAATTGTTTAATACTTGGGTTGAATGCTCAAGCACTTTGACACTGTTCAGCATGGGAATTTTTTAATGTTTGACAATGTAGGCATTCAGTGGCATATTCACAAAAGACTCATAACTCAATTTCCACATATGAAAGTACTACCTATTGGATAATACACATCTAACTACAAGACTGAGGATTGTTCAAAGACTACTGTCAATAAAATCAATGCTATAATTGAGTCTATTCTTGATTGTGTAATAGGTTTCATGCCACTTTGAGAAGGATATCTCATTCACAGTGTTAACCTAGCTAGAATAGACTTTAGAGCTCATATGGTTCTTGGTTGGCACTTAGCATTACCATCTTGAGTTTTCTCTAGCAACACCAGCAAAGACAAAGTGGAGCTACCACATGGTAGATCATGATTGAGAATGGTCATAGGATTCAATCCTAAATAAACGTACCTACATTAGCTAGAATACATTTTCAATTGCTATGATAAACCTCACAACATTCTTCATCTTCTTCCATATCTACCTATTGGTGGTTTCTGTAGTTTTGTTGTGCCTATACGCTGCAACAAGTATCATGACTGGTATGCCACAAACAACTAAGTGATAATCAAGCTAAGTGAAGAGAAGACATGGTTGGCATGAATACCATTAATAAACATTGTAATTGCAACATTATAACAATTAAAAAAAATCAGAGTTTGGATCTATAATAAAACAAGTTGCATAGCCCATAGCATCAACAAACGATCCATGCATAAGGGGACATATGTTCAACATAAAAATAATAATCCAATCAGTCTCTCAAGTATGGTTCAATTATGATGCCAGGCTAGCATTCCATGTAATTTATGTGGATATTGGATTTATGCTTAACCATATAAAAGAAGATCTATCTCTCTTTAGATAATATTATGACAACTGGATTGAATATGACATGGCTCATGACCATGAATAACTAGAAGATTATTACTTGATTCATTAGTTCTTTCAAGCTCTACAATGTCATTTGAAATCCATTGTGTCCACAGCAAAATGGGATATGGAATGTTGCTGTTATTTTTGTCATCGTTAAGAAATAAAGCACTTGTAAATTTAACAGGATTTCATATTTGTGATGTATATTGCTAATCCTCAATGATATTCTCGTTGATCACTGCTATAATCTCAAAAGTTTAACAATAGAATTCTAAGGCTACTAAAAAGAACTCCCACCTTAATACTATCAAGTAAAGAATCTTTTTATGGTGGGCCATGTTTAGATTCACTATCAACAACTCTCAATTTCTAGTAAGGAGCGATTATCTACTCAACTCAAGTTGTAAAAGATGTAAAAATGGGGGTGAAACTCCTTTTCATAATGTTAGAGATTGTGTCTCCTTCAACCAATATATAATCACATAAAAATCTTGCTAAGAATCTCTCATAAATTTATTAAGTACATTAATTAAAATTAAGACCTTAAAAAATTGGAAAAAGGATTAGATTATTTGGGACCAAATAGGATTGTTTCTCTCTATTTGGCGTGGAGTAGTTATTTCGCATATGATACTAAAAAGATATGGGATTTTTACTTTTTTTACTCATAAGGAGAATTGCATTTTCTCGTAAACTATAACTTTTGTACCAAAGTTTTTAGCTAGTCATGAAACAAAATAATAACAAAAAATGACCATTTCTTTTCAATTTAATTTCATTTGAATGAACCAAATGTGATTTGTTGACTCAACAAAAGATATAAAAAATAATGACAAACCTTTGATTCATGCATGAATGCCAAAGTGGAATCTTTAAATAAATAGCATCCACAAATCAAGAATCTGCAAAGAATTCAAAAATTTTGGAGATAATAGAGCAAAGACAGCACAAAATGTATTCTACCCCCTAGTCTCCATGGTCCATAAATGTCTCACTCAATGAGTACTCCACACATCACATTTAATCACAACAAATTGCTCCCATGGAGCTACACACAATGCGTACCACAATTAGGACTTCTTCATTGCCTCAACACATGGAAACTTCACAAATGCCTCAACACATGAGGACTTCATTGCAACACTTAACAATTGGCATCAGAACTAGTCTCTAAGATTTAATGGTTAACCACATTTTAGAACAAATTTTTTGAGAATAAAAACACAAGGCTTTTGTGTTTTATGCTTCTAATGAGTTGTTTATTAAGTTTAAATTAATTCATTTAGTTAAGCATCATATCTTTTAACAAAATGTGATTTTATGCGGATGCTTAACTTGGGGTATGGGTTGCTAATTTGAGAGGAAGTGAGTTATGCAATAATTGTTCACATCAAAAAGGGATTAATTGTTCAATCAAAGGAAGCCACAATCTTATTTTGATGTGATCGAAATGCATTACACAAATGCTCAATGACTTAGTTAAGTTGCACTTAATAAAAAAATTATGTTTGAAATATGTTAATATGCAATATCTGTGTATATTTGTGTTTGTGTTTTGTGTTGTGTTGTCTTCTATTTTGCTATAGGATTTATAGAACAAGGTACAAGTGATACGTGTATGGAGCTTTCTAAGCATTTTTTATGAGGTAGCCATCCCATGGGCTAGCTTGTTGGAAGGCTAAAAACTTGATGTTATAGCTTTTTCACCCACCATTCGGGATATTTTTTAGGACAACACTAAATATTTGCAAAAAGAAAAAATGATTAAAAAATCCTATTAAAAGACATTAAATGATATTTAAAAAGGAAAAAGACTAAAAAATCATATTAAAAGATATTAAATGATATATAAAAGATATTCGTTTAAATCTTAACTAATAAAAAATCCTATTAATAAACATTAACAAAAAGCTACTAATTATCCAATTAAAAGTTATTAAACATTATTAAAAAAATTACCACATTCTAGTTGGACAAAATTCTCCCTTGAATTTTCACCTTATCATGCAAGATCCACTCGGAATTAATTGTACAAGTCTCAAACAAATTGGTCTAATATTAGCTCGTTAACTAATGTGGTTGACCTTGGATCTATTTTGCACACTCCTTGAACCTTTTTTCACATTTCCCAAAATGGTGTAGATAAACTAAAAAAATATTATTTCGTAGCCGGTCATATTCAATAGCTCAATGAGTCATATAAGATCTCCTAACAACCAATTTCTTTTTACCATCTCTAATCATAGATGCTATTGAACATAATTAACACAAAAAAATTGGTACATTAAAAATTGGCTCACCATAACCAACAACTAGCTTCAAAAACATCATCCTTTTCATCAACATAATATCAAAGAATGTTTCACCATTAATCTCAAAAACACCATCCTCTTTATCAAGTATCAAATATTGATTCTCCATCAGCCTCATAAACATCTTCATCTACATTCTATTCAACTCGAGGTTTGTGAAGTTTGTGCAATGTCTCTTTGTAATTCTTCTTCCACATAAGAGGAAGAGTCATCATCTTCCTTGTCATGAACCTTCATCATATTAGGGTTTTGCCTACAAGTAGGATTAAGATTCCTATTATAATTAACAATTAATCCGCTTACCCTTGTTGTTAATTTCTCCACCACAACATCCCAATCATTCATCGATCATCTTCACTATCTTATGATCTAGACCATCATGCTCATAAATCTTATCCATCATACGTTGTTGATTATTCTACCTTTAAGGCGCCATCTACTCTAATAGTGAACATAAATATGACACATGGAAAGATTATGAAATATCACAAATTGTTAATTCACACACAAATGTCAGGCTGCGATCTTTAGTTACTTGGCAAAGAATTCAAAAGTTCAGGGATAATAGAGCAAAGATGGCTTAAAAGGTACTACTAATGATAAAATTAACTATTCTTTGCCTTATGGCATACAATTTATACTAAAAATCTAAAAATTTGTCAAAGGAAAAATATTTTTAAAATCCAATTCAAAGACATTAAATGATATTAAAAAAAATACAAAATCATCATATTAAAAGATATTAAAATGATACTCTTTTGAATCTTGAGTAATAAAAATTCCTATTAATAAATATTAATGAAAAGCTATTGATTATCCAATTAAAAGCTATTAAAAGAAATTATAAAAATATTGATTGCATCATTAAACCATTTACTCAATAAACATATAGTTGGAGAAGCTCATGCTCACCTTGTTATGTCAAGATTCCAAAGAATGCAACCGCCGCCATTTCCAATAATTATAATATGTATAATTGGATGGGGGCAAAAAAGGGCAAAGCAGTAGCCTAAAGTCTCCCTTTTTAATGAATCAATGAAAAATAGACATCACAACATGTATGGTTATCTGTATCTATTTTTTTTTTCATTTTAAAAAATATTTCATTTTTACTTAAAAGTTTGCTAATTAGAAAATGCATCCCATAGATGAATTTACTCGGATCATTTCAAGTATAATTAATGGTAGGGATTGCAATTGAAAAATTGATGTTATAACTAAAGGTAAATGAGTAATCTATTGTACAAAATATCTGCCCACACTAAGAAAATTTTGATGAAAAAAATGAGGCAAGATTCACCTCTCTATGAACCCAGCGAATCTCACTTCTATTGTGGCATATGAGGTGAGTCTCACCTCACATATTGCATCAAGGCGAGATTCGCCTCATTAATTATATTTTAGGTGAAACTTGCCTTACAAATTCAAACTAGTAAGGCGAATTTCCTCATATTATTTCCAATAATTTTCCCATCGGCCATCCTCTCTACCTTGCTCCTTTTCTCCCTTGTATAGGTCATAAAAAATTTTCTTTTAATTATTTTATAATTTTTTAATATTATTTGTAATATTAATTAATTATTATTTTTTTTTTGCAAATAATTTTGCATTAAGACTATTATTGAAGTTGTTCATTTGTGCATTCTCATATACAAGGTTAATAAGAAATTATTTAAATTATTTTTTTACTATTTAATATGATTGTTGTTTTATTATTACTATTATATAGTTAAAAATGTTTAATATATTAATATATGTATTCAATTGCATTTTTTTATTTGTCTATTTTGTTTTAATTAGATGCAAATATTTAACATATGTAATACATTTAAATGGTATTAAATAATTATTGTCTAATTATATATAATATTATTAAGTGAATCTTTATGATTCTTGTCAAAAAATAATATTATAAATTTGGTAGTATTTTTTTTAACTCCTCTCTCTTCTATGAAAAAATAAAAACTCTTCTTGCTTTTTTAGGCTATTAATTCTTTTTAACTCATCTCTCACTTCTACTTTTTAATCTCTAGAAACTTCTTTTTTTTGTCCTACACATGCAATGCGGGTACGTCATCCACTAGTATTTAAGTTATAATTATAGTATATAGTATTAGGTAATTATTGTTTCATGCACTAGATACTAATAATGTAGTCGTTATAGACTGTAATGATATATATAAAGTCACAAACGTATGTTAAATAAAAAAATATAAATTAATGTGAACTAGATTACGGCATATTAATATAGGATGCAAGATTGTACTTGGCATAAAACGCATGATTTAACATCATCGGAACATAGAAATCGGGTCAAGGAATTTTCACAAGTTGCAGTAAATCACAGTAGGGTGGATGAATTGATAAGATGTCCATATAGACATTATCTTAACATGGAATGGTAGTCCATTCAGATTATTGAGTTCCATCTCATGATGGGAGGGGAATGGCATGGACATACTTGATATGGAATTTTCATGATGAGTAGTTGGATGATGAAGATGAGGTGGTTGATTTGAATCAGAGCATTATGGATGGAAGAGAAACCTTTAATGACTAAGCTAATTATCAAATGCTAGAGAATCTAGCTGCTAATATGAGCGACCATGAGGAGAATAAGTCGATAGTGGAGAAGAAAGCTCTAAAAACAATGGTAATCGGTGGACAAGAATGTTCAAAAGTGCAAAGTCTTGTGTATCCAAGCTATATGAAGTTTTTAGTGCTTTCTATTGTTCTTTAAATGTTGAGTTTGAAAGCCGATGGAATACAATATGTGAAATCCTTAATAATTGGCTTGGTTTCATAAAGAGATTGTTATTAGAAGACAACTTATTGCCATCATATACTATGATGCTCGGAAGATATTGAGATAGTTGGGAATGGATGCTAACACTATAAATGCTTGTAAGAATGAATGTATGCTTTTTAAGAAAGAATATAGAGATCTTAACCACTATCTAGTGTGTGGGGAGGGAAGGTGGAAACCTCATTCGAAGGAGTAAAAGACTGTGCTTGTTAAGGTGTTACGTCATTTCCCAATTATTCTACGACTATAACGATTGTTCATGTGTAAGAAAACGGCTTCGGAGATAAAGTGGCATAAGGAAATTTGTTAGTGAAGCAGGTGTGTTAAGGCATCCTATGGACTTTGAGTAGTAGAAGGGTCTAGATGTTAAATACCCTTAGATCACTTTGGAGCCTCGAAATGTAAGATTGGGACTTGCTATCGATGGCTTCAATCCTTATGTAAATATAAGTACAACATATAGTGTATGGCCAGTAATTTTATTTGTTTACAATGTTTTACCATGGACATGCAACAAGGAGCCATAACTAATGATGTCGATCTTAATATTTGGACCTAGATCTCCCAATAAAGAAATTAATGTGTACCTGAAGCCCTTAGTAGAAGAGTTGGAAGAATTGTGGTCAAAAGGTGTAAGGACATTGGATGTGTTATAAGGTCAATCATTTTTTATGCGTGGAGTGTTGTTGTAGACAACCAATGACTTTCTAGCTTATGGTGACATTTTCGATTGGACAACCAAAGGATATAAGGCTTGTCCTATATGTAATGTAGACGGCAAAAGTGACCATGCAAATAGTAAGTTTCATTATGTAGGTCATAGATGCTTTTTACCACTTAGGCATAGGTAGTGTCACGACAAAAGGAGTTTTGATGGCATGGTAGAAACACGACCACAACTAAGGGAGTTAACTAGTGAATGGAGTCTATTTTAATACTAAGATTAAGGAGATATCCTTGAGATTCCTAACAGTGGCATGTATGCTATGGGTGCCATCGACGAATAAAAGATTATTTTTTATGGTACACTGATTGACATTATTCAATTATGTTACATGGGTTAGTGGCACGTGTTTCTATTCAAGTGTTGCTGATTTGATACTAATTGAGACAAACCAGAAATTATCTATAGGGACCTCATTTCGATCAAAATAGCAAGGTCTTGGCATAACGATGACCCATACATTCTTGCAAACCACGAGCAACAAACATTTTACCTGAAAGATCCAAGAAAATGGTCTTGAAGGGTCATACAAAAAGTGTAATATCGTCATTTATTTAACCGTGGTCTTTTCCAACTGAGGCAATTGATATTGCCAAAACTAAGCAACAACTCGATATCATTGATGCTTTACAACAGGCATTGCTAGGCCATGGACAATTCTAGTAGATCGCATTTTGGTTGACTTAGAAAATATAACATGCTTGTCAGACCCCAATCCAAGCTACAGTGAGGCGGGTCATAGCAATGACTATGATAGTCATGCTAATTAGAAAGGTATAGATGACTTGTTTTGTTGTATTGTAATTGTCACGACCCTATGTGGGGCCTAGTAGGATTGCCCTAAATCGTCATATCACGTGTGCACCCGCAACATGAGGATCGCCTTGCAAGTCAGAGTTTATAAGACCTAATTAATTATCCTCTCATTGTATTATACATATATAAATTTATTATGAAAATAATTTATTAGATATCAAAACTTCCACAGATTACAAAGACCGTAGAGAATCAGATATCCTACCAAATGACAAAATAAGGTAAACCTAGGTTTAACACAAAATATCAACTAGGTTTAAGTCAAGAAAAAGACTACATTTTTTTTATGTTTATTCTCTCAACTAGGTTTAACCTATCAAATCCTTAATCTCCTATCAGTCTTTACAACTTGATCATTGTCACGCTATGCACTCATATCATATCCCATCCATGTATTCAACTTACCTGCAAAAGCAAACTATTGGGGAGTCAGCTACAACTAGCTGAGTAAAGTATACCCTCGCTTATACCATTCAAGCAAAAGCAAACAAGTTATTAAACAAGCATATGTATGCAGACAAGCAAATGAACAAATATATATGACCCACCGTAGCCATATATATATTCGGATTTACGCCCTTTGAATCTGGGGTTGGGGTACATCTATACATCAGCACCGACTGCTAATACTTCGGAATCAAATTTATTCAAGGAGTTTTTCATATATAGAAAATAATATACATATAACAACATCCTATTGAAGCAAGATATCCTTAACAATGACTCGACGCGATCCTAGGAGGTAGGCTGTCTCCCCAAGGATTAGTTCCCATTCTCCTGGAACAAGGCCCATGGCACACACTAGGCATATACTATTTCGGTCCTCCAAGTGTACCGTCAATACTTAACGTCAGAATAATGTATAGTATTTTCAACACAAATAACAAACACAGCAACCACAAGTGTAAATTTCCCAACCCCATACTTGAATCATTTAATTTATATTAACAAAATATCATACACTAAACCTAAAAGCACAAGCAGATATGAAGGTCATCGGAATATACTCACCTGTTTATCCTTACTTAATGGTCATAGAAGTCTACAAGAACACTTGAAGACAGATCTGTATTCCCTGAGAATCGAGATAACAGATACCCTATTACTATACTCTTATTCATATAAAGAAATCTATTGTGTCTTTGTATCTTAAACTCGAGTTTTAGCATTTCTTAATCTAACCTTAACACATAATTAGTCATTCTGAAGCTTGTAAAGGCTACGCTTCATAAGTTAAACTATAAAGTTCGTATAATAAATGTTTTCAAATATCGAGTTAAATCACGAAATCTTAAATTGGGCATATTATACTCGTTTAACTGAGATTTTAGCATATGAGTATTCATTGGAAAACTTATCGAATGTAGTTTTTAATTATTAAGTTAAATTAATCATTTTATGTTTTTCCCATGTTACTTCAGGGTCTGAAAGGTGTCACAATGATGCCTATCTTTCTTGTTTTGTATTCTTAGTTATTATTTCAAGTTCAATTCTTTGTAAATGTTTATTTCATAAAGTATTAGTGATTATACTTAATTTAAGTTCATTACTCTACTTTTTAGTTAAAGCGTATATATTTATATTTATTTTCATTTTCCTTGTCTTGATCTTATTTTAAGTATGTAGCTTTAGTTAATTTGATTATATTAGCTAATATTTATGATTTCCATTAATCTACACTTTATATCCTTATAGTCTTACAAGTGTTGAATTTATACTTAGAGTTACAGATTCTTGATTAAGTTTAATTTTTCAATTACAATCTATATTATCTTGATTTTCTAATTTGTAATTAAATTACTTAAGTTTTATTTTAGGAATCTTATTCTTTTATATGTGTTGAAATCTTCATATGTCTACATAGGTTTATTATTGAGTTTATCTAATAGATTTAAAGCTAAATATCTTTTATCTATATAATACTTAAATCATATCAAGTTTATCTATTAATATCCTATTTCTATGTATGGTGTGAGACTCGTATTTGTATATAGGGTAATATTTTAATTACAAATCCAATCTTCCTGTTGATATAATTATCAAATATCTTTCATTTATCACATTCAAGTAAAATTTTCTTAAGTTTCCTTATAGGACAAAAATTTTCATTATAGGGTTCTGGGGTTTCCTAAGCTTTTGTTTGTCCTATTGGTTCCATTTCTACTCATGAATATATATTGTGTGTAATTTAAATTATTTAAGCTTGCCATAGAATATCTCTATTCTTTTTAAATGTCGAAACTACACTATAGATTTACTTTACTTAATTATAATTGTTTCTTTAGTTAAGTTTTATTTCATAAAACATAATGAGTGTTTACATAAGTTAAGAATATTTTTTTTTAGTGTTTTTTATATTAAAATCTTAGTTTGAGTCTTATTTATAAATTAGACCGAATATCTAATTTTAACGGGTATATCTCAATCTTAGCGATTTATCTTTAAATTATCATTTACTAAATTATGTACATTTAAAGATCTAATAATTCAATTATAAACTAGTAGTTATTGTCTTGAACTATATTTATCGAGATATCACTCATTTTGGAAAATTACTATTCATTTCCCAGTAGGTCACTCATCCTAGGTCATGAGCACGCTTAACTTTTAGTGTTTTAAGAATTTTTCAGTATTACACTACAAATATGTATATAGTTAATGTTTTATATTTTTTTTTATATTGTTTTTGGGTTGAATACTAAAATCTAAAATCTATGGGATCGGATAGATTTAGGTTTTTCGCCTATGCAATTAGAGTTTCTAGATCTAATAGGGTAAACTAGGGTTTTAGTCTATATAGGGTTAACATATTATAACTTTCATATTTATGAAATCAGAATTTTAATTTGAGTTTTACATTAGAAGATTTTCATCAATTATTGATCATATCGGATATATTTCAACTCTAGCGATTTATCTCTAAATTTCTATTTACTAATAAATAAACTCTAAATATTAATTATCTAATATTATAATCAATTTTCTACCATCTAGCATTTTTATTTATCAATTCATTATTCATTTGATAAGCGAAATGTAATATCAACTAGTCTAAATACACATACTTAGCATGACATAATTTTATATTATTATCGTTATATATGCATGTAGATATGTATATTTATAATAAAAAGTAATATTAAAACTCCTAATATTACGAAAACTTCTATGTATAGGATCATAATAATAAAATTTTAAAGTGATTGAAGCCTAACCTTGTATGGTCTTGAATTGAAGAGCATATCGCCACAATCACAACACGACTTTCGGAATTACAATCGGTTATCGTATGTAAAAGATACGAACTTTTAAAGATCGGATGAGCTTCTAGATTCCTTTTTTATTATTTTAATATTTCTTTTTTTTCTTTTTTTTCCTTCTCCGTTTCAGAGAAGTTGTTTTGCTTTTTTTTTCTTTTTCTATTTTTTTTTCTTCTCCATTTCGGAGAAGTAGAGAGAGAGAGAGAGAGAGAGAAAACCGAGACAGTGAGAGAATAGGGAGAGAGAGAATTTATACAAAATTTTTTGCTTGGGGAGCAAGCACGGAAGTTTCTAGGAAATTTTTAAGTTTTTGGGTTCTAATTAACACGTATAATAAATACTCATTTGTTATTATTTTTAGATAAAAATTTACATACATACTATATTAAATATTATGAACACTATGATATATTTAAAATTTTTAAATTAAGATTTTTATTTTTAACTTTAATATATATTATCGTAAATTATAATTTATCCTTTAAGGATTTAAATTATTAGTATTTTGGTATTTTATGATCTGTTAATAATTAAATTGTCTTTAATTTGACTTTATTTATATTCTACTATTATAAAATTTATAGTGTTTATCTTTTGTTTGTATCTTTTGAATTATTTTTGGATCTAATTTATTATTTTACTTATCTTTATTGGTTTTTAGTTTATATATAATCATATTATTATATCTTATGGAAAATTTTTATTTGATATAGGTATAGTTTATACTTATATTTTTATTTTAATTAAGTCTTTTATTGTCCATATTGGTAATTACCAATATTTAAATTCACGAAAAGCGGGAATGGTTTTTCGGATATTTTCTAAAATTTCCGCCAGACATTACTATCTATTTAACAATTATCAAAAATTAAATAGACGTATAATTCAGGTTGTTATAGTAATCTTTTAGTGGTATGCTTGTAATAATGTAATAACATTTACATTTTTTTTACAGGACAGATAATTGTGACTTTTTCGACATGGTCATTGAGGATGCGCCTATGTATCCCTAGCAGTACACAAGTGAAGTTCCTCTTTCTAGCTCATTTACCTATATTAGGATTGTTGGTCCCGAAAATAATCAAGAAGGGGGGTTGAATTAATTATTTCAGAAAATTAAAATTTTTGCCTTTTAAAAACAATCCCCTTTGATTTTAAGTTAAGAGAACAATATGAACAATTAAATAGCAATAAAATAAACTGTGGAAATATAAATAGAGAAGGGATAAGAAGATCAGGCAGATATTTATAGTGGTTCCGCCTTGTGCGTCAGTCCACTCTTCCAGCTCCGAGCCGGGGACCCCGTTATCCTACGGGTTTTGTTCCACTATATCCAACCATAACAAATTACAAGCTTGTACAATTCTCTCTGCTCGATTCTCACAGCTATCATCTAGACACAACCGATCTACATAGTCTAAACTTGTAACTTAACTATCAAAAGAGAAGGCAACAACAAGTTCCTTCTATACAAGATAAAATATCTAAATCACAGAGCTAAAGAATGAAAGCTAAGAGATCAGCTCTCTTGTTGAACCGTAAGAAGAAATTATGAATATTCTAGGCAAAATGAAGCTTCTGGATTTTGTTCTAGGTTTTTTTTGTATATACTGGGTAAGAAAAAATAGCTTATTTTTTTTGTGCGTGAATAATATCAGCTTCTTCTTTTCTTCTTTTTCCTTTGATTTTTTTTCTTTTTCTCTCTCTGTGTAACTCATATATCCTTCATCTTCTTATAACGTTCAAGTACTTGTTTGGAGGATAGATTCATATTCCAAATATCTCAGCTAAAATCTATTCTTCCTTATCCGTTTTTCAAATTCAAATTCTGTTGTGATCTTCAAAATTGGTTGCAAGTTGTGGATAGGCTTTTCCTTGTATTCCTCGGATGAAATCTTGTGAGCTTTATCCTTTTTTAAATTCAAATTCTGTAACGGAAGGATGATGATAAGCCTTGTTTGATTTTCATAAAAAAAATCTAGTTGTTATTTGTTATTGTTGTTCATCATGGTCTTCTTCCTCATCCTATCAAAGATAACATTTATCTTCTTTTTAATCTTCTAGACAAATTCCCATGAAAATAGATGTCTTGGACATTATAGATACTGATAAATCACTTATCTTGAAGGAGAAAAACGTGTAGAATCGGTCCAAACAAAGTTTGGTACTATTCATGAAGATTTCCATTGTTGAAGACATTGATGAGAGAGAAACTTTGATGAAAACATTAAATCCCCTTGGATTAAACCAACTTAAGTGGAATAAATGAGTATATTATCCAAATAAACTCATTTACTGAGCTAGGTCTTCAAGATTTTTTTTGTACCGAACTGGAATGATTTGCATCAATTTAGAGAAGATGAACAGTGAAAATCACGTGATATAGAGCTGCTGTCAAAAGTGTAGTGAAAGGTTCTGTAAAAGGTTCTGGATTTCTGGAAAAATTCATTATCCTTAACGCAACCTTCTGGAAAGCATTTTGGATTCCGAATACTTCTCATCATATTTCTTCTTTCTCTTTAACTTGATACTACACACTTAATGAACTCATTAGTTATCATTTTTACTCTTTTGTTATCATCAAAACCTATTTTAAGAGAATCTAACAAGGGTATCTATGCACAATAGATATACCAATCATTCAACATTTTTCTCTTTAGGCACTCATTGACGTTGCTCCTCACTACCTAGGAGGTTACACAGGTTAACCCCGATGGCAGTGATGATGATGATGATGATGATGAGGAGGAGCTATAGTAACAAATAAACAATGTCATGATAGAAATGAACTTTGATCCCAATGACCTGCATATAGTTGTTGTTGAGTAGGAGGAAACAACATGTACTGCTGCTTAGGAAGTTAAAGATCTCCATTAGAGAGATGACACGGGGGCATATATAAAGGGAAATCTACAGCATTACAAATAGACTAACCATAGGCCTACACATGAGATCCCTTTAGGTTATAAGGGAATAAAATGCAAGCCTCTAGGGCTTTTGAGGATTAAGTTCCTACTCCATCATAGAGTTTTGATGAAGCTCTGCATTACAGGCATTGGTGCTTATGCCTAGATGACATTCCACGAGATTGTTGTCATGGTATTACTAAACGAGTTATGGTAAGACTACGTTCTATCTTGTTATATTTACTATCCAGTGTCTTGTCATTTTTTCCCATTCATTAACACACTTACAATGTATCAATTTGCAACAAAAGTTTTCCGTGCCAGCAGACTAGAAAAGGATAAATAATTGGTAGGAAGCTCTTAACTTTACATCCGATAAATCCTATAGTTAACTTCACCATAGGTTAAAGGAGCATATTAAGAAGAAGGGGGCCCACAGCGAACCATCCACTAGTTGGTTTCGAGCACTAAGTACAAGATTGGAGGGATTTCTGTCAATTTGTATCTACTCACCTAGGCCATCAGGTACATATGGTTTTTGAACGCATGAATTTACGTCAAATATCGTAACAATTTAATGGAGCAATATTTGTCACATATTGTGTAGATAATTAAAAAATTTAACTAATATTTTTTTATTACTTTTTTTTTCCAAGTTTATAAGTTATTTTCAATTAGTATCCTTAAACTAAGATAATATGATTAAGTTAATTATATGTTTTATTTTTTATTAATAAATAGTATTAGAAATTAATATAATTATATTATGTTATATATATTTACATATATTAATAATTACTGCAAAAATTTAAAAATATATATTTTCAATTATAAAATGTTTAAATAGTAATATAGTAATATATTTTTAATTATTTTTACAAAAATTTCAAAATAAAAAAATTTATTTACATAAAAGTATTTATTATAGAAATATATTCATAGTAAGAGGCAAGAGTTACCTTTATGATAAGTACATGGTCACTTAGACTACGAGGCGAGTCTCACCTCTTTTCAAAAAATTAGGCAAGACTCACCTCATATCATGGCATGGATGAGGCGACTTTTACCTCATCTTTTGAAAAAGAAGTGAGAGTAGCCTCATAAGAATAGTTGAGGCGAATTTCACCTATATGGTGACCCTACGGAGGCAAACCTTATGGGGAGAAATTTTTGCCTCATATGGTTTATTGAAGTGAAATTTTGACCTACTGAGGAAAAATTTTTCTCCTCAAAATGCCCTCATTTGGATATGGCCATATATTGCTCAACTAAGTAAGATCTGAGCAGGTATTGAGGGTTATAGAATAGGATAATATAAATTTTTTAAAAACCTATTTTTACAGAAATGGTATAGATATGAGATATAATACCTATGCTTACTTTAGAATTTTTACTCTAATATATAGAAACATTAGCTCTTGAGGTACCATATACCCACTCTATTAAAATTATAATATAATATTTATAAATAAAAATAAAATAATAATTCTATATTTTTATTTTGCAATCGCTTTTTGTTTAATATCACATGTAGACTACTTTTTAGATGAAAGAAAATTTGGACCATTGTGCCTAAAATCTTGCACTTAAAGTAGCGATGGGGATAAATATGGTACTCCATGTCAATCCAATCAAGAAAAGATTAAGTGGATATTACACATTACGTGTAATGTACACATGTGTAACTCCTAATAGTTTTCTGACATGTGAGTATGTGGGTGGTGGTTACTTTAAAAATAACCCACTATATTATCTATGTACTAGCACATAGGAGGAAGTTACATACCATATATATTCATGTGGTGCATATCACCCATCCAATATTTTTCCAATTGTATAGACTAAGCCACATGCACATTCCATGTTAGAATCTCTAATAAATTCCCAATCCACCCTATCTCCACAATGCCCTGATATAACAAACAGAAGCAAGATTTCCTAGAGCACTGATTGCATACCCCACTCCTTCATTATGTAGAAACCCCATTCTAACATCCCATAATTTAATTGATACCGACATTTTCTAGGGTTGGATCTTTAGAAACATCCCAATACACCATCTTTCTAAGACCAAGAGGTAACAAAAAACCATCCTAATACGCTTCTAGAAGTTGTGTCTTTAGTATTATTGCCAATACTTATGTCAATTGAATCTCTCTGTGCCTTCATCATGACGAAAAAAACCCACAACCAAACTGCATTTTTTCTCTCTCTAAATTAACTCACTTGACTGTAGTTACATTTACATTCTTTGTGCTTCAATTAGTTGATACAGGAAAGTATTCCAATCAAGAAGCTTTGACTTGAAAATTTAGGCTATTTCTTTAATCATTGCTCAATGTGATTATATTCATTATAATGTATATTTAAGGCCATTTCTTTTTTTTTTTCTATAACTTTTTTTTTGCCATTTCTTTAAACATTGATCCATTATGATATATTGCTATTGTGCATTGGTCCAAGAATTGTGTGCACTAGAAATGAGAGGCCTTGTGAAATGTGGTAGGTGAATCCAACTTGGATGAGTTAGGTTAGCACGAATACAAGCTAGATCTATTCAATACAAGTAGAAATTGGAATTTTAGATGCAAAATTAGGGCTGCAACATATGAGTAATGAATGAAACATGCGTAGCTCATGACTCGTGGATCGATGACCTCCCTGTGCTTGATGAAATGTTTTAATGAAAATAATAAAACAACCAGGAAATCAAATACCATTCGAGCAACACAACTCCCGTACTATTAGACCAATTCAAACAACCAGCATTAGGAATCATTTTATGTTTTTGTAGAAAAGTATATCACTAACAATATCTGCAAAGCTCCAAGTATTGTGTGTAATGCTTCAAAGTTACATCATCATCATCATCATCCTTGAATTTACTCTTCCAAATAGAACATTTCAAGATCTGCTCGCCTCCTCAACTTAGCCTGTGTGTGAACTTGTTTTTAGTATGCCTTTAGTTGAGGTGATGGGTTTGGGTAAAGGGAGTCTTTTCAAGAGGTAGTTTAGCTAGGGTAAAACTGTATGGATTTGTTAGAGTCTTGAAGTGGTATAACCATATTGGTTTGGAGCTGAGTAGGTTCTTGGTTGTTTTCGAGATAGTGTTTAAGTCTATGATGTGGTTGTGCTTAGGTGTGGATCATTGATGGCGTTGGGGGTGCATTTAGATGGAGAGTTTATGTTAGATTCATTGTTGGGATTTGCAATGTTGCAAGTGTGTAGGCTTTATGCAAATTAAGTGATCTAAAGTGTAAACATTCTAATAGAATGTCTAACTTCATGTTTTAATCCACTTAAAAATCTACTAATTTTATGGGATCCCAGTAGAGCGGAATCAATGAAATTTTCAAACTTCTCTATACATTCTTGGATTGTACCAGTTTGTTTTAGTTCCTTAACTTCAACTTGTTGTGCCTTATCTTGTACTGTTGTTTTCAAGTTACCTTCCCACTTCTAGAGCATATCGATCGATTTATTTTGCCTTTCTGTTGCAGATAGCTTGACCAAACCCTAAGATTCTAGTTGCATAGGCTCCAATAATGCTGTAGCAGGTACTTTGCCTTGAAAACCCACACTAGATGGCAATCCTACACTGATATACTGCTGTCGCAACTCATCCATAGTTTGACCTTTTCATCTATGGCAATTTATTGCTTCTTGAGGATTTCAGTGAACATCTAGATATAGCCCATGTGTTTTTCAGTTTTTCCATGATCAACCAAACAGCTTCCTTAAGTCTATTAACAACCTGACTCTCTCCTACCATCAAAGCTACTAGCTCTTATACCAAATGAAGTGTGGTGGGTGAATCAAACTCATATGCAAGTTAGGTTAGCTCGAATACAAGCCACACCTACTCGAATACAAGTACAAATTGGCATTCTAGATGCAGAAAACCAATACAAATTTAGAGAATAGTATTTTTCTTCTTTTCCTTTTTTTTTTTCAAAATAATAAACTGTACATCAATATATAACCATCCACAAGGGCCAAGGCCTAACAAACAAAAACTCTAGAAAACTCTAGAACCATTTAGCTTATGCAAGCACATGTATTTTTTTTTTCCTGTTTTTGTACTTCTCTATTTTTTTTCTTTTCCTTATAATATTTTTAAACACTAACCAAAACTAATTACATGATATAAATTCACATAATATTTACCCTATAACACATTCATGGTATAAATAATTCTTCTTACTTTCTTCTTAAACTACCAATGATTCCTCTTTTATGTATTAAAGACTTCTTGTTATGGCATAATACAATTAGTATCACTTTATGGCTTCCTATTGTGAATATTTTAAGATGTCAATGCAGAAAAGTGATCCCCCTACCATTTTTGGACATGAAGCCATGAAAAATATGGTAAATATAGTGAGAAAGAGAATTCTATCTCTAAGACAGCCAGCAAGTATGCTATAATAGAGGAAATATGATACTAAGTAGGTTCATGATATGCAATAAGTTATGTGAAAGGTTTGCGCTACATCAATGGAGATATAAGCTATTATAAATAGTCCTTTCGAGTATAAATGGCATATGATTTCTTTTGTTGACCCTATGATGTGTGCTCGGCATGGCGTGACAATTTCAGGACTTTAAGAATAATGTTATAGATTGATGAAAGAACACGACTCATTGCTTAAATAATCTTAAGAACTTTGATATAGAGATCTCGACCCTTTAAAAAATACTGACCAAGAACCTTGGTATAAACAAAGAATGCAACAAGAATAGCAAATTCTTGAAGAATTCACAAGCTCTTGAAAGAACTAAAGAGAAGAATAACTCTCACAAAAGATTCAATATCAATGTCGGGTCTGTTTGGAGTCTGTTTTTTATCTGTATCTGTATCTTTTTTAAAATGATATGTGTAAATATATCCGATTTGCATCTAAATTATATATATATTTGTTCTATTTGATCTTTTGATGAGAACTGTCAACTTTTTTTATTTATATCTATTTCTTGATAAATAATTTGTTAGCAAAATGTTTGAAAAAGTGTTTGTATCTGCTGGAAAAAAGCCAAAACAAACAGACCCGTAATGTCCTGAAAAAAACTTTTACATCCCTTATTTATAGTCTTTTAGAAAAAAAAATAAAAATAACACAAAATAAAACACAAAGGATCGCGTGAGGAGAAAGGCTGGTTGTAAGCCGACGGTTTAGGATTTGAAGGCCCCCATAGCATTGGGATGAAGGCTGGCGGCATTAGGGGCCAAAGCTACCGTCTTTGGGTCAACTTTAATTCTGCTATTCTCGGTGTCATCTAATATAATAAAGTTGCTCGAATCTATGCCATTTCATCCTACAATGTTGAACAGCTACATTTCTCCTTCTCCAGTCGATTTAATGTGCTTCACTCGATCCTCCATGAAGTTTGCGCAGTAACAATTGAACTCATTCCGAAGTTTCTTTGCTCGATTTCGCATGATCATGTCCTCTGCTTACTTGTACTTGTCGTGGCGAGCTTGGCGCAGGTGAGCCTTTATCACCTATATCTCTATTACAAAAACTCACGAAATGGAGTGAAGTTAAAAAGAAAGATCAGTAAGACTATTTAAAACCACTTAAGAGAACTCATTTATGGCTTCTATGACATGTAAAACTAAATTTATATAAAATTGAGAGGGGCCGCTACCTATTTAACTATTGTAGATACTTTATAAATAATATTAACCACACCAACCACCACCCACCACATCCTCCCCCCCCCCAACCCCCCCCCCCCCCCCCAATTGTAAAACTTGGAATAAGTACCACTTCCATCCTTCACGATAGTAACAAACTCAAGGACTCTGATATGCAGAGTTCCATCTAACTCCACTTTGTCATTTCCCGTACTTCTATAAAATCATTTCATTCAAATAGTTTGATCCCTAATATAATTTCCTAGTCTAAACTTTCTAATATGACTTCATTTTTAATGTTTATTTATGTTATAAGCACTAAAGACACAAAAGTGCTTTTGCTTTAATAATATAGGATATAATATATATATATATATCTGTGTGTGTGTGTGAGAGTTTAACTTTGTGTATATTTGATCATCTTTCCAATTGGAAAAAAACAAGGGGTATACTTTTGTTGTCTACGTAGGTATATCTAGAGGAGGCGTATTAGTATTGATTCATGATTATGAAATTGAACAAGGTAGTAGCAAGAATCATTTTGGCTTATTATTATTATTATTACCACTACTACTGTATGGAGCCTTTTAGAGATCTGAAAAATTGGTCAGACAAGAAAATTTCGGATTTTGTGTTAGTCCTCGTATAAACGTTCATAGTTATTCCCGCCTGGTTGAGCCTATGGTTAAAAATTGCAAGAGCATTTCGAGTTTGTTTTATTTTATTTTTTTTTTTTTTTTGCGCCGGTGATGGCATTTTGAGTTTGACTCGGATTTTTTCACTGAAAGCCATCAGCGCTTGCTAACCATGGTGTTTCTTTTTAAGGGAGATAATTTTGCTAATTGTTCTCACAAAGTTATTTATACGGATGATTTTGGGTGTTTAGCAATGATTTCGGATGTACATTACATCTTCAAAGTAAGAAAGAGCCAAAGTCAACTTTCAGAGTCTAGATATTTACCGTTTTAATAGAAAACTAAGCACAATTATTCAAACAAAATTAATGGCAAAGACTTGACAGGAAGCAAGTTCGCCAATATTGACTTACTGTATGACTAACAACAAAAACTCTTGGGAACTTCGTATAATATATTGGCGTTTTTGACCGATGCAGTGTTTCGAAGTCTTGAAACTCCCAAAAAGGCTTCTAGCTTGCCAATATGACTTCAACATCTTAACATACAAAATTATTCCTTTTTTTTTTTCAATTTGAAACAATAATTGTTCCTATAACAAATAATTGGGCCTCAATTGAAGCATTGAGCTATGGAGATGAAGAAGAAGATGTGAGAATACAACCTAACTGCAGATTAGATTCCGGATTCCACTATTTTCTGCGGCATGTTGATACTCTTCCAAAACGGCTAAAAAAAATTTCAAATTATTTTATTTACTTGGCAAAAAAAATGAAAAAATAAAATAATAATAATAATCTCAAATTGCTTTGATATGAGGATCAAATCATTTCTCCGTGACTCCCCATCACTTTTCATCAATGAAATATCCCAAATATCTATGCTTAGATAGATAAATAGTGTTGGTTAGATAGTGTAGATTTTGTTTATGTTTGGCTTAGAAAAAAATATGTAAATATTACTATGTGATTAACATAAAGAACTTGTAGAATGAAGTAGTTGAGAATAGAGATTCTATATTCAAATAGTTTATTTTAAATTGTCTGCTTACTCCTATTACTTTATAATTTTCATATGAACTTAGATTTCAAAACCCATAAAATTTTTCATCACAACACCTTCAAAGAAAACATTTTATGCAAATAAATTTTAGTTCAAAAAAATGTTAAGCATTATGCCCATTTCATCAAGCCAACTTAAAAACCAAGCCCATAGCATTTCTCTTACCATGCACTCACATGCACCCATTTATTTTAATTAAGGAGATAATTACAAAGGTTCAAGAAAGTCAAAGTTTGCTTTTTAGATATTTATCTTGCTAAAAATTCGAAAAATAATTCCCCAAAGTTTTCCTTTAGGAAGCACCATGCTAGGAGAAATAGGCTCTTACTGAAAATTTGATTAGTTCATTTTAATACTTTCAAAGTTCCTTTGGACCATCGGACCTATTTTATCTTTTCCATATATCAAATTTAAAAAAGCAAAAAAAAAAATCTATTGAACCTGTTTAAATAACAATCTAACATGGTATATTTATAGAAAAAAGATTCAATAATTAAATCTCGAACATCAAGAATTAAATCTCAATCAAGCGGAGTATATCCATATAGACATGTTGGAATTTTATATATCAAACATCAAGAATTAAATATGTTCTCTCCATTTGGCAAAACGCGTTTCCAAAAAGTGTTTCGACTCTCTTCTGTTCTCCATTTGTCGAGTGTTTCAATTTTTACCGTTGAGTAAAAGTCTTTCCAAGATTGTTGACTACGCAAAATGTCTACCCAAAAATGTACTGTCAACTTACAAAGTGTTTCCAAGAGCCTCATCTACGCAATCATCGGTAAGCAAGAATCTTTCATTCACCACAATTACTATAAACTTTTGCAAGTTGTTTCCAAAGGATTGCTTTTTCCAGTCATAACCTTCGTCTTGCACACATTTCCAACTTTTCATATTGACTTGTTCCATGGAGTAGCTATCGTGAAGAATAAGCAAATCATTTATTCCACACCAAATTGGGAACATGCCGTTGAGTAATTAGCTGCACCGATTCAATATAAACACAAAAACTGCAAACGATCATTGAATGTGAATTACACTAGTCACTTCACAATTTTATTTAATGCATACACATTTTCTCTATGTCCGCTAAAGTCCACCATTCTCTATGGAGCCATCTCTCTTCATCTTGCTTCTATCGTCTCTTCACTTATTGCTTGGTATTTCGCATTCCCAATCTTTAAACAGTAAAGGGCAGCTCAAGTGTCATGAAGAGGAGAGGAAGATCTTGTTGGAGTTCAAGGCCACCTTCTATGATGAGTCATGTAATCCTGATTCTTTCGGAGCAGATATGAGAACATGGACAGGGAAAGGCAAAAATTATGATTGTTGTGACTGGGATGGGGTAAGATGTGATAAGCATAGCGGACAAGTGATTGCTCTGGACCTTTATTCTAGTTGTCTCTCTGGTTCCATGAACTCTAGTAGCGGCATCTTCAAGCTTGGTCACCTACAGAGGCTCGATCTTTCATTTAATGACTTCCGTTACTCTAAGATACCGTCTGTAATAAGCAATCTTTCCCAGTTACAAAGTCTTCATCTTTACGAATCAAACTTTTCAGGACAAATTCCATTAGAAATTCTACACCTTACTAACTTGTCTCAACTTTATTTGTCTTCCAGTCAGTTGATGCTGATGAATCCTAATCTCAATGACTTGGTACAGGCTCTAGTCAAATTAGAGAAGCTTGCTCTTGACTTAGTGGAGATATCATCCACATTACCGGATTCCCTCTCAAGATTGAGTTCCCTACGATGTCTTGATCTTGCTGGCTGTGAATTGCGAGGTCAGATACCCCTTTCATTGGCAAATCTCACTAAGCTTGAAGAAATAAATTTCTCTAATAATCAATTTACTGGTGAAATCTTCCCCCAGCTTCTAAGGCTTACTAAGTTGGAGAACGTTTATCTTTCATTTAACCAAATTTCTGGCAAAATTCCAAGATCAATTTCTCATCTCAAGAACCTACATTCTCTTTTTCTTAATTCAAACAATTTCTGGGGAAATGTGAATATGGATGTCTTTTTCCAACTTGAAAGTTTAGAAAGGCTAGATTTATCATATAATAATTTTTCAGTTGTCACAGAGAGCTACATTGAACCTCGGTTGAAACTTCAGTATTTAGGTCTTGCTTCATGCAACTTAAAAAATTTTCCATTGTTCTTACAAAGTCATGATACTTTGCAAAGACTTGATTTGTCCTTTAATAACATCTCTGGAGAAATACCAACATGGATTTGCAACCTAAGCCGCCTTCATCGTCTTTTTCTGGGTGATAACAACTTGATCGGTGTGATTCCTAAATGTTTGATTAGTGAGGGTGGTATAAACAATCTAAGCTTTTTGGACCTTTCTCATAATAATTTGTCAAGATTTGAGGACAAATTGCCATTATTGAGATGGAGTTTTGAATATCTAGACCTCAGGTTCAACCAGCTGAAAGGATCACTTCCTATCCCTTTAAGAAACAGCTCCATTCATCACTACTTTGTTTCGGACAATGAATTTTTAGGACAACTACCAACAACAATGTGTGATCTTGTCAACCTTCAAATCTTTGATGCAGCTAATAATAACTTGAGTGGTCTCATTCCACAATGTTTGTCTCAGCTGGTTGGTATGGGTAATTTATCTGTGTTAAATCTGCAGAACAACAACTTTAGTGGACCAATCCCTCAAGTAGGGAAAAATAGATGCAATTTGGTGATGATTGACATGAGCCACAATCTATTGGAGGGTCCAATGCCAAGAGATATGGAAAATTGCTCAAATATAGAATTCCTTAATTTAGGAAATAATAGGATTGTTGATGTTTTTCCATTTTGGTTGGGCAAGCTTCCATCCTTAACTGTACTCATCTTGCGCTCTAATAGATTTCATGGAATCTTAGAGAAATTTTTAGCTGGTTATGAGTTTCCTAAATTGCAGATCATCGAACTTTCTAATAATAACTTCACTGGTCGCATATCAGCTTACTACTTTGAAGATTGGAGAGGAATGAAAAATGATGTTCATAAGGAAGATAGAACAATTTCATATGCATCTTATACAAATGGAAGTTACTCTTACTTCTATACAGTAACAATCACTGAAAAAGGCGTAAATGTAGAATACACAAAAATCCCAAAGTCCCTTATGGGGATCGACCTTTCTAGCAACTACTTTACAGGAGAGATTCCGAGATCTGTTGCTACTCTTAAGGGGCTACACTTTCTTAACCTTTCCAATAACATGCTCACAGGTTCAATTCCTTTCAACTTGAACAGTTTGACAAACTTAGAATCTTTAGATCTTTCACATAACAATCTCTCTGGTGAAATTCCTCAACAATTAACGGATCTTACTGCACTTTCATCCTTTGATGTATCTTTTAATCAACTAACAGGCTCGATACCTCATTCCAAACAATTCAACACATTTGAGAGTAGCTCATATCAAGGAAACCCGGGTCTTTGTGGATTCCCCTTATCGATGAAATGTGGAAAGATAATTGAAGGATTACCTACACCGTCATTGGAAGAAGATCATGGTTCAAGCACTCGGATTGAAATTGATTGGAAAATTGTTTCCATGGGATATACAGGCGGATTTATCATTGGGGTAGTTATTGGGATGAAGTGGAGAAGAGGAAGTAAGAAAATGAAAAGGTCCTCCAATTGAATTTGTATTAAATTGAATGAGAATAAAAAGTTTTTATGGGCTGTTGGTGCTTGTATAAATACTTAAAAGATGATGCATGGAGACATCGTCAAAATAGAATGAAGTCAAGCATGAACTTTTTTTTTTCCCCCCCCCTAGTAATAGAATAAAAGCATCTGTAATATTGAGGTGGGTTCATGTCTAAACATATTTCTTGAATGAAGGTATCCTTTCCATCCAAAGTATTCTTCACTCATTAACATAAATTATCACTCTAATTTACTGATAGATAGTCTATTCTTTCAACTTTGAGTGATATAAAAGAACTTCTATTCAAAATAGTGATTACTTGAATTGATATAATTATTTATTATTATCAACAGATACAACTAGGAAATTAGGATTTAGAGATAAAATTTTTGTATTTGGACGTGAATTTCTACCATAAAAATCCTCATTGCTGCTATAGAAATATAACTTATCTTACTAATTTTCCATTGTAAAATTTATGTATCTAAATGTTGGGTTTCTTGTAGTGAGGTATTTAGAAATAGAGAAATTCATGGAATTGTGCTTTATCAATCCTACACCACGAGGCGAATTCACTTGTATGGTTTTTTTACTTTATAAAAATATTTTCATCGGTATTATTATTTTTGCATTTCATTTTTGTTATGGTTAAATGTAAAATAATCTGAAATCATTGCATGCAGTGAGGTAAAGGAACTCTAAAAAAATTATTTGCTTACTTATTGATCATAATCTCAAGATTGCTCGCTGAAAAATTTTGGAAACAAAAAGTCATAATACTTTCAACTCTAAATTTCCTTAAGAGATTATTGTCTATATTAGAAAATATTATTGAATAATGACCGTGTTGTATAAGAAAATTGTTAATTTTAGAAAGTTGAATGTGTAATACTGAACTTCTATCAAACACTTCCTCGGTGGTTGAGGAGAACTTTGTTTCCCTACTTAATCGAGTCCTCTGCAGTCATTTTAATCTTTCATAGGAACATATCAAAAGTGCCATTATATGTGAAGCAGTTATATAATCATGATATATTACTGGACTTCTTTCAAACACGTCACAATGAATGATGAAAATGTTTCTCAGGACCTACCTTTTGCTAATTTAAGATAATCGATTTACTCTTCAAAGAAAAAGCCGACGTCCGTGGCTCTTTTGATTTGTTCTCCTATGAAAGATTAAAAGATTGCAAATATCTCGATCAAGTGGGGAAACGAAAGAATTTTTTTTTTTTTTCATGGCCGTGTCCATATTGATTGTGAGCTTCTACGGTTCTATCGATGAAACTGTTTAATTAACCATTTAACCGTTAAAATAAATATTGTAATTGAAATACGAACTATTATAGTGGTTCAATCACGATTAGATATGGCATGAACCATTAAATATTCGATGGAACTAAAAAATTTCTTGTATTTGACTTTGGCGTTTGACACTTAGTGTGAATGAATGAATTAGTACAGCACATTATTCTAAATAAGCTTTTTAATATAATAAGGTTTAACGAAACATATAAAATAAAATTATCATAACTTTTTTATAGATAGTACAGTCGAGTAAAGAGTTATTTTCTTAATATAGTAGAATAAGATATGATAAAAAAAATGGAAATTATTAGAATTGTAGAATACATGGAATTAAAATACTACAACCTGTCTATTTTATTAAGCTAATAAGCTTAACGGAATATATAAAAGATAATGGGATAAAAAATTAATAATCTTGTTATGGATGAGCGTCAAGTCGAATCAATCTATTGACTTAATGTAACATAATATTTAATATAATTTACAATAGAATAGATATGAAATAAAAGAAATTAGATATTATAACATTTTATAAATGGGAACGTTCATATAAATATCATTTAAAATTATAGATTGAAAAGGTGGAAAATAATACTTCAATATTGGCTTATATAATATATTAACGTATAAATAGATAGTCCCCTAAAATTCATCATTCCTGCATGGAATTCTCTCTCACTCTCACCCTTCTAACAATAAAATGCAGCTCAAGTGTCACAAAGAGGAGAGAAATGCCTTGCTGGAGTTCAAGGCCATCTTCTATAACGAGTTATATTGTGGTTATATCCTTTCTCAAGAAAATATAAGAACATGGATAATAGAAGACGAGATTGTTGTAATTGGGATCTTGTAGTGTGTGATAGCAGACATGTGATTCACCTTGACCTTTATGAGAGATATCTCTCTAGTTCCATCACTTCTAGCTGCATCATCTTTAAGCTTTGTCACTTGCAAAAACTTGATCTTTCAAGCAATGACTTCAGGCACTCTAAAATTCCATCTGCAATGAGCAATCTTTCTCAATTTAAATATCTTGGCCTTACTGAGACAAACTTTTCAAGATAGATGTAAGAAACAAATATGAATATAATAGCAACAAGAAAATAAAGAACACATGAGAATTTACATGGAAAACTTTTGACGGGAAAAAACCATGGGCAGAGGAGGAGAAATCCACTATAATTGAGTTGGAACACAAGTTTGAGAGAGAACTACTCAATTCTAATCAAGTTTGAGAGAGAGCACAAGTTGGAACACAAGTTTGAGAGAGAAAACCATAGGCAGAGGAGGAGAAATCCACTATATATATATATATTATATATATATATGTGTGTGTGTGTGTGTGTGTGTGTGTGTGTTATAGGATGGAGAGAAAGGCTAGCATGAAAGCTAGCCTAAAAGTGGGCGGCTTAGATGTACGCCAACATGAAGCCAGCGGCTTAGCCAGAATGGCCGATGGCTTAGGACATGTAGGCCGGCGGCTTAGAGCCGGCTTACTTCTTCTAGAGTCTACGAACAAAATCCAATATGAAGACAAATTTAGGCCAACCAAAATACATCAGAGCTGGTAGCTTTGATTAGATTTTGGGTCACATTTTCAACAATAGATCCTATGAGGAATTCTAAACCTAGCTAACTTGTTTGAACTTTGGTAGTCTTACAATCAATTGACACTCAAGAATCCTAGTTTAAGGGATTTATGCAAAGTTTAGTCAAATTAGAAGCACTCGGCCTTTACTCTGTGGACGTGTCATTTTTTATACTTGATACTCTCTCAAGATTGACTTCTTTGTGACTTCTTGTTCTTTCTGGGTGTAAATTGCAAGGTCAAGTACCCCCTTTCATTGTGAAACCTCACTAAGCTTGAATGGATGGATCTATCTAAGAATCAATTTGTAGGTGAAATCTTTCCTCACCTGCTAAGGCTTACTAATCTGAGGGAAGTTTATCTTTTGTCTAACATATTTTGGGCCAAATTCCAACAACAATATCTCATCGCAAGAACCTCACAGATCTTTATCTTGGTTCAAATAATTTCAAGAAAGAAACATATCTAAATGGTATTTTCCAACTTGAAAGTCTAGAAGAGTTAGATTTAACATATAATAAATTTTCACTTGTTCTCAATAGTAGCATTAAACCTAGGTCAAAACTTGATCGATTATATCTTACTTCATGTATGTAAGCCCTCGTTTTCCTAGCAACTTGAACTTAGATTCAAAGATTGGAACCGGAAACCGAAACCCTAAAAGAAAACCCTAAGACTAGTTTGGACCTAGAAACCCTAAATCCAGCAATCTCGAGAACAAAATTCCGAAGCTAAAAAAAATGAGTTATCCTTGGATTATAGGTCTATATAATATATCAAAATATAAAAAGATCATATTTCCAAGAAATTCATTCGTTTCGAACCTGATTGGGATATGTTCTCGAAAACCGGTCCCTAGGACTTAGAAATGGAAAAAAATATTATATATGACTCATTAGAACTGAAATTTAATAAGAGATTCAAAAATATAATCATAAGAATTTTTCGGTTTATAAAAATTACAATTATAGCCTTTTATCATATTTTCATTACTACTGATAATTTAATTGTCTAATCTACTTTTTGATTTCTATCACACTATTCACCAAGTACAACCACCCATACCCTATTTTTACAACCTTACAATATATTCTTACAATCTTACATTATTTTCCTTACATTTTCTTTTCCAATATAACTTTTAATTATTAAATTTGAATTTTATTACACAAAATAACCAAACATATTTCTCTCTCTCTCTCTCTCTCTCCCCCTCCCCCTCCCCCCCCCCCCTTTCTCTCCTCAAGGCTAGCGTGACCCCCCCCTCCACATGCCCACAATTTGTTTTATTTTTCTTCTATTAAATAATCACACAAAAACCCTAATTATTTTCCTATATAATCTCTCTTTTACCTTTCACTATTTCACTTTCTCTCATTTCTTCACAAAATCAACGTTTGAAAAAGTCTTTTTTCTCTCCCTCCCTCTCTTATGTTGTGACTCCTCCTCCCTCACACACACATACAATTTTTCTTCAAGATTTTCTTACTTCAAACACTAAATAGGTAATAAATCCTGACCCTACCACAATAAAACATATCATGGCAAGATCATACATGTGTGGTTCCACTAAACATCCCCATGAGCTTTATGTTAGAGATGTAGAAACACTAAAGCATGATATTATTGTCATCACAATGTGTGGATCTTGTTATTTAAGTTGATTTACTATTATTTTGCAATATTATTGTTATACATGCTCTCATGGATATTTCGTGCATATATTTTTATTATTACTCTCACTACATGATGTTCATGTTACATTGCATCCATGACATGAATAATATAATAGATCTACTTGTTTTGAGTCCATACATGTAATAGATATTTGTCTCATATACTTAAAAGATTTGCAATATGATAGTCTTAATGAAGGTGTTACTAAAGCTCAAGATCTATTTTGTTTCTATAAAAAAAAAAATGATTTTTGAAATTCGGATCTTGAAAAATAACCATTTAGAAAACCTATATTCTAACTCCAAAATGAAGATCTTACATGTAAAATAAAAGGCTTAGAGGATAGATATCATAAAGGAATGATTTTTGTGAGTTGAGCTTGGTTTTGCTAAGAGAAATTTTCAAAATAAGAAAAAGGTTTACAAAAGTTAAGTTAGAGCTATGTCTCAACACCAACAAAAACTTAAAATTCATAATAAGAAATAGTTAATATGTAAACACCTATTTTCTAACCCTAAAACAAGAGTTTTATTAAAGAAATGGAAGCCTTAGGGAGTAGGTTTGGTTAGGACTTAATTTTAGAAAGATTAAATAAGTTTTACACAAGATATAATCTCAAACATAAATTTCAAAATTCGGATCTAGAAATGACCCACCTTTAAACACCTATTGTCAAATGCTAAAATGAGGATTTTAATAGAAAAATAGAATCCTTAGGAAATAGATGTGATAAAGACTTGATTTTTATAAGAGTAAATGGATTTTATCAAAGTATAAACTAAAACAAATGAAAGAATTCCAAACATAGGTCAAACATATTTTCATTCCTTAAATTTTGTGAAATTCGTAACTAGGAAAAACCCTTATTAAAACATCTATTTTCCAACTCCAAAATGAAGAATTTTATTAAAATAATGAAAGTGTTAGGCATATAGGTCATTAAGGTTGTATTTTGATAAAAACAAGTGTGATTTCGCAAGAAATAGAACTAGTTTTCTTAAGTCTAGTAATTTCAAATGTTTTCTAAAAAAATTCTTATTTTCAAATATCATTAAGGATATACATATAGATATCTCATCGCATGACATTCATGTTAATAACTTGTAGATATTGCATGCACATAATATACTTGGTAGGAATAATACAAATTTTACAAAAAAATTTGGAAATGCAATTTTTAGCTACTGATCAGATCTGATCCGAGCTTTCCAAGGCTTAAAGTTTTCAAACTTAAGAATAATATCATAAATAAATAGATATTTCAAAGTAGATAGAAATCAATAGCTCATCCGCGAAATTCCGAGTTAAAATGACCAAGTTATGACCGTTTTAAGTTGGAATTTCCATCTATCATGAAAATTATGAACTTAAGAGTTTTTATTTAATAGGTGGGAATTAGTATGATTTGAAATACTCATTTGGGTATTTCTTTCATTTAGGTAACTTTGAATCGGGGGAAAACTTGTTTCTGGAGTACTACTATTAGAGACCAATATCCATGGCCAAGTGAGTTCACTTTCTTTAAATTACATGTTTATGATTGTGCTTGTAATGATAGTAGCATTAGAAACAGGACAAGATAAAATTTGATTGCGCATGTGAATTCCATTTGGTTGAATTGATGTTAAGAATAGCGAAATGGGAATTGCTATAAATCTGTGTATGATTTAACATATAATTCAAGTGTCTGAAATCTCTATGATTGCCTATAATTTACTTAAATGATATGCCATGACCATTTAACTAAATTGCCCATGCATATCATTTATTGAGTCACATTACATTTTGTAATCCCCCAAATTTTACGTAACATGAGTATGACAAATACTAAAAATGTAATATAGAATTATACTGAATAATTGGAACAAGTAGTAAAAATCATTCCCAATTTTTCTCGATCTAAAAATGTCAAAGAATGAATTTGATTATAATTAGAAATATTAGAATCGTTACCAATACAAATATTTCGAAATACAAAACTATAACAAATATGACCTCAAATAATTTATAAAACGACGATAAAGCAATCATTAATATAAATTACTGAATTTTTTTTTTCCTTAAGTTCAATACTTAGAAAATAAATCCTACACTTGTTAAATAATGAAACAATAGTGTTCAAATTATTTTTAATATGATGACAATATTAATTAGCCTCGATAGAATATGTTGTTATTAACAAATTAGTAGGAATAACCCCTATACAGTAAAAGATAATATTTGGAAAAATGATCAACAGTTCAATAAGAAATTACAATTAACCTTAAATTTAAGTCACAATAACAAGACAATTAACTTGGGAACTTACAAGTTATAAAAATATAGACTAAAGACAAATCACTAGAATTACAAAAAGATACGATAAGATCACAAATAGATGGATATCTAAAAATTAAATCTTAAATAAATATTTAAATTACACTAATATTCCAATTAAAAGATTTAGAAATTTAGAAATTAAAATCCTGAATTGCCAACGTAACCTTTAATAATTTTCATAACTAGAAAATGAACAATCAGCAAATGTGAAACTAATACCAAATACATGATTCAACAAAAATCCTAGAATAAATCTATGAGTTGTAATAAACTCATTCGTAGCTTGAAAAACCCGAATAAAAATTTCTTTGGCTTTAATAGATACCAAAAACGAGATTTCGCATATTGAATTGATAATTCACGATATAAATAGAAGTAACTCTCAATTTCAAAACCGATAAGAGACAGTTTATTAATAGAGCTTATCAGTATAAAACAATAATTCAAAGATGAATTACTATAATTGTAAATACATATCGAATAATAATTATTAATCTGGATCTAAAATGAAAATTTCTGAACCTACTGTCATACTTGGTAAGGAATTTTGAATTCATCAAAGACTTAGTTCTTAATTTGATTTATAGGATTGAAAATTTAATCATGTAAGTTAAAATACTAAAAATAATTAAGTGTGTAAAATCGAAACTAAAAATTTGTATGTATAAACAATTTAGAGTTTTGTAATAATTTAGGAAAATTCTATTTCGATCAAACTTGTACGTAATGAATATAAACATACGTTATAAATTAAAATTGGTTAAATTATTTCAGTTAAATATTAATTAGATGATGATGATAATAATATAATAATAATAATAATAATAATATAATAGTAAAAAGAAAACAAAACCGATGGAGCAGAATTTGAAGTCATAGTCTTCACAAAGAAAAATGCTCCACGGAACAGAGGGACAAATAGAATCACGGACAAAATCAGTCTCATCCACGCGCTGCAAATGGAAGGCACCGAGCAAGAATTATTCTTCACGTGCAGCAAGCAGCACCAAATTGGGAACCACGAGCAGCTGGAATCCCACGCGCACTGCAGGAGTTCATCGGGCAACTGGAACAGCTTCCCTCCACGCGCAACAACAACGACACGAGCAGTAAGGGACAAACGAGCAGCAGCACCAGCAAGCAGTCTCCATGCCAGCGCAACAAGCAGCAGCTCCATTCTAGCGCACAGCAGCAAGCAGCAGGAGCCACCGAGCATCAACTCCACACACACGCCTCACCAGCAGCAGCTCCACAAGGCAATTGAGCACACACACCTCCCCACACACACAACATTAACCAATGGAAAACAGAGCACTTTGAAGAAAAACAGAGCTCTGAGATTTCTTGTCCGAATTTGATCAAATTTGAGCCTCTAAATTCAAACGAAATTGACCCAAAAGCCAACCAAAACACTCCACATGTAAATAACATTAAATGAGGAGAATTTCAGCTTTAATGAACAACCATAACCGTCCCAAATTTTTGGCCAAAAATCAGATGTTACAGCTGCAACAGAGGAGAGAAATTCAACAATTACAGCAGCACACTTCTCCAAATTCAACTCCGATTTTTGCAAAATTCCTAGGATTAAATGAACTGATATTTTTTACCAATTAAACACCAATAAGGAGCCTTCAAATGGACACTTCATACACCAAAAATTAATAAGAAAATCGGATCCCAAATTCGTCCAAAAATCAAGGTGAAAATTGTTCCAAAAAAAAAATAAATTTCAGTTTTCACACTTCAAACTTCAACAAATTTTGACCTGATTTTTACACTAGTTGATCTCTTATTTTTACACACATAAATAACATTAATTAGCTACCAAACAAACACTATTAAAGCCCTCAAAGATAACCAAAAAAATCTGTCCAAACACAAGTCAAATTATCATCCAAATTTCAAAATCGTGTAGAAAATTCCAGCTGCATTTGTGGACATTTTCCAAGTCCAAAACCCATCCCATAGCCTCCAAAACTTAGTCTAATCCTAGTATAAGTATATAAGCCTAAGTTAGACACCCTTTGAGCTCATAAACCCCACAAAAACACTCTCAAATTCCAGCTGCAAACCCAAGTGCGTCCAGCACTTTTTCATTTCCTTTTTCCATCTCCACCATCAACATAGAAGCTTATGAACATTGTGTGAACAACCATAAACCCTAGCCTACCTCCATACCTTATATACACACTAAGCTCATCAATAACAACCAAAACCGAATCAAAAATCCTAAGTTATCCTAGAGATTAAGAGGAGGGAATTAACTCATCAAGGTGAGAAAATTTGATTACATTAGTGAACTTGTATTATAGTTCATGTTGCTTAGTTAGAAACTCATCCTCTAATCTTTGATCTAGGTTTAATTTTTGCTTTAAGAGGAAGTTGAACAACCTCCTTCCATTCCAATCCAAGGTAAGCTCCAACTACAACCTATCCTTGTTAAATTTATGAATAGACCTTAGGATGGATTTTTGAGTATTGGAAGAAAGTTTTATGGTTGGAAAAAGTTGTTAATCCTTCGATGAACTCAAGTGGATGGATGTTTGATGTATTAGGAATGTTTAGGTATTGTTGGAAGAGAAAAACAACAACTTAGAAGTCTTATAAAATTGGTAACAGTAAATTCGGATTTGGGAGTGAAATGAACAAAACAAGACTCAAACTTCATCTAATCTAGTCTAAATGAATGTCTAATGCTTCTAAGACTTCATATGAACATAAAACTTGATAAAACAAGCTTTAAAATCATGATTAGAAGTTCTACATTACAATAAAAGTATTATGAACAAATTCATAGAAATTGCACATATTAATATAACTTATGAATGAACTTAGGATATGAATGAAGGCTTAAATGAGATCCTCTAAAAATATAACAATCGAAAGAAAATTAAAAGAATTTAAAAAAAAATTCCTTTACTGTAAGAATCAATACTTAAGAAATCACAAACTAGAAAATCATTCAGTTTACAGTCTTAATAAACCGACATCAACTTTATTGTTATTCCTATAAGTATGATTATAAGTATTGCTATTAATATTACTACTGAGTATAGTATTCATTGATGTGTTTTCATCACGAGTCATGAACGATTATTAAAACTGTTATCTTCACGTAAACGGTACTATATTTTATATCGATACTATTATTTTGTCACTAATATTATGAAAAATGATTATCATTATACCTATAGTTATTACTAATATTGATATTAATATTTCAAAACTAATATTACTAATAATATTGTAGTATTAGACTTAGCTTGTTTTATAATAAGAATGAAACTGAAGTATAATAAAAATTTGATATATCTAAATACGATTTTTATAATTCTTGAAAGGTATAGATACTAGAATATACCCTTAAATAAATAAAAATATCAATTTGAGAGATAGATAAGGTTGACGAGCAAAGAATTAATAAGTAAAAATTTTCTACTAAAAGCGATAGAACTTAAGGCAAAAACAAATCCTTTAAATAAAAATATAGAGAGTAATTAAGACCAAGAAAAGCGAAATGAAAATGAATAACAACAAAATATTCTTTACTAAAAGCATTAAAACCTTAATAAAAACTATACCATATACCGATACGGAATAGTTAGGCACATATAAAGATTTAATTAAATTATTAAACAACACAGTAATTTATATGACAGGCTTAGTTTAATATCCGACGATAAAGATCAACACCTTTAATTATAGGAAGATTTCTCTTACAGAAATAATTCAATAATAAATCTCTGATATTTCCTTTCATAGGAAAATAGATCAATTCCCGGAATTCCGGTAGCTTATACAACAACTTAGTGGGGACCACAGGTGAGTAACTTAGACTTATTACATTGTTTGTGCCTGTAGTATAGTTGCATTTGGAATAATATATATTCAATTGATATGCATGCGGGATTGGGATACAGCATGATGCGTGGTGTATGATTGCATGGCAAATTATCATAATATGAGCGATAATCCTATTGTATGATAAATATTGTATGAAATATGTTGATGATTGTCTGTAAATTGTATGATCGCCTTAAAACTTGATTAACAACTGTCGGTACTATAAATGAAACGGACATGCATTGCACGATTTGCATAAACTGCATTATGTTTTTACGAACACCTATTACGTGTTAGAATTTCGGTTTTGGTAATACTTGGTTTTTCTAGGCAATGGGCTATTAGTTCTACGCAAGTTTACCTTGTTCTGTCGGTTCCATGGGAACTAACTGGTAACGAAGGACGCCGCCCGTGTATCGCTGTGAAATGGCTAACACTTAGTGGAGTTTCTAAGGTACAAGATAGGAACTGAGTGTTTAAACATCATTAATACAAAGAGATAATAAATGTGAGGATTATGGATTCCTGTGTACTTAGTTTCTCCTGGGTAGGTGATTCAGGTATCGGTTCCTTCAACCCCGATGAGAGGGCGTAAATCTCCATCCTGTTTGGATTCCGGATTGTCCAAGCTTGTAATTGTTCATTTGTTTGATTGATGCATTACATATGATTGATAATAACTTGCTTGTTGTGATAAGTCTGGTTATTCACTGAGCCCGTGGTCCGCTCACCCCCCTACAGTTTTCGTGCAGGAATATTACTAGCTGGGATTGGGCTAGGAATGTGTGAAGAGAGCTTCTCCAACAAACTCTATTGAAGATAGAGATATAGGATATGGTGAACTTAGAATGTAAATTAGATGAAATTTGAATTGTGTATGTTGTAGTTTGGAAACCCAATTTCACTATTTGGTGGGGGATACCGATTCTCTGCGATCTTGGTGGAAATTGGAAAATCGAATTCCATAGTTGAAATATTGTAATATATATATCATTTATATGATAAACTTATAAATAAATAGAGTCTTGTACATTCTGACATACAAGGCGGCTCTCATGTTACGGGTGCACACGTGATATGATGGCTTTAGATAAATCCTGTTAGGCCCCCATATTAGAGTCGTGACACATTTGTTATTATACCTTTGTGGGAAGAATGCATAATAGCTAAGCAACGGTGAGCATTAAAACTCGGTTATTGGCATGGATTCACTTGAATTAAAATGGAAGTGGAGTAGGCTGAGTCAACTACAAAATTAAGTGGGTGGCACCTGAAACAACCATTAAATGATTGAAAGTAAAATTGAAATCTATAGTCGTATGGGCCTGAAACACCAAACCCCGAATAAAGGACGTAAATCCATTCAACATAAGACTCCCAGAAAGTCTTATGTAATGTATGCTCATGTGCTTATGCATTTCATATGGTTGTTTAATATAACTTGCTTGCCTTATTGTTTGATGGAGTATTTAATTTTGAAAGTGGAACTCACTAAGTTAGCATGGCTTATACCCCCATATCTTCTTTTTGATGTAGTTCCTGTATATATGGTTGTGTCCCCAGACTTGGTCAAATCAGGTAATGCGAAAGTTAGGAGTTTTTCCCGTAGAGGTTATAATCGGCTTTATATAGACTTACATAGTGAACTTTAAATGCCTGGATTGTTAAAAAAAAAAAATTAATATCTAGACTTTATGTTTAGCGGGGAAATGCCCTTTAGTATGTTATAAATGATCATGAGATAGCTGTGATTTATGTTTTTATGCTTATTCTATCGAATTGAACTATCTATCTCCAACTGCATATGCACTCTATTATTGTAAGGGAACGCCTTGCATCTAATAGAAGACTTTTGGAATGACTGTGGTAGTGATTCATAAGTCTCGTTTAGCATGCAGCGGATTGTTACATTTATGGTACCCTTTGGGGCATGACAATTTAACTTAAGAACCTTTCCTTTCCTGTTACAAGTTAAGATCAATTAAAATATCTTGATATGTCTTCCAACAATTTCTGGTGAGATTTCCAATAGTTTTTGGATGTCAATATAGAAAATCTAAATTTTTGAACCTTTATCAAACCATTTGTAAGGATTTGAGGGTAGCTTCCCCCACTGTTGAATGGAGTCTTCGATATCTAGACCTTAAGTTCAACTAGTTGAAAGGATTGCTTCCTATTCGCTCAATAAATTATTGGATCAATTCCTCAAGTTGGTAAAAATAGGAATAATTTAGTGACGATTGACATGAGCTGCAATCAACTGGAGGGACCAATGCCAAGAGATTTGGAAATTTTCCTGAATCTTGAATTCCTTAATTTAGGAAATGACAATAATTGATGTTTTCCCTTTTTGGATAAGGCAAGCTTCCAGTTTTAAGCATACTCATTTTGTGCTTTAATTGATGTCATGGAAGCATTAGAAAAACTTCATGCGATTATGAGTTTCCTAAATTGTAGATCATCAACCCTTTTAATAATAACTTCACAATGAAAGTGGATTCTCATAAAGAAGAGCAAATAATGTCATATGGTTCTTATAGAAATGGTAGTAACCCATACTTCTATGCAGTGACAATAACTGATAAACGCATAAATGTAGAGTATATGAAAATCCCAAAGTCCCTCATAGGGATTGATCTTTCTAGCAACTACTTCGCTAGAGAGATCCCATAATCGATTGCAACTCTTTGAAAACTACACTTTCTTAATCTTTCCAATAATATGCTTACAAGTTCAATTCTTTTCAACTTAAATATCTTGATGAACTTAAAAACTTTGGATCTTTCTCATAACAAACTTTCTAGTGAAATTCCTCAGCACTTAATGGATCTTATTATGCTTTCATCATTTGATGTTTCTTTTAATCAACTAAAAGGTCCTATACCTTTGTCCAAGCAATTCAACACCTTTGAGAATAGTTCATACCAAGGAAATGCAGGTCTTTATGGACGTCCTTTATTGAGCAAATGTTGAAATATTATTGAAGCATCACCTCCATCATCATTAGTAGAGTATCGTGCTTTAAGGAAATAGATTGAAATCAATTGCATAATTGTTTCCTTTGGATACTCCAGTGTATTTGTGATTGAGGTGGTTATGCGCATGAATTGGAAAAGAGGATGTAAAAGAGTGTAAAAGGTCTGCTAAGTAAAGTGTGTATTAACTAAATAAATGGAATAATAATATCTATGTTTTCGTAGTTTGTATTGTTGTTGAAAAAGGTCTGCCAAGTAAAATTTGTATTAACTAAATAAGTGGAATAAGAATATCTATGTTTTAGTAGTTTGTATTGTTGTTTAAAGAGGATGCATAGAGATGTTCTCAAGATAGAAAGAAGCAAAACATGTACTTTTTAATTTTCTTGTGATTGAATGGATAAAAGCATTTATAATATTGACATTGATTTGTGCCTTAATTTATTTACTTCATCCTTCCCATTTAAAGTTTTCTTTAATCATTAACATAAGTTATTATTGTAATTTCCTTGTCAAGCAGTTTGTTTTTTCTTCTTTGGTTGAAATGAACTCACATTTATTAACGGAAGGTAGGCCTTTAGCAAAAATACAACAACTTTAACTACATATTAGAATAAAAATATCTTTTCCTAGCACATTTTGATGGTCTTCCAAATTCGCAAAGCTGAGAGGATGGGTTTTATTTCCTAGTACAACTAATAAGAAAATTGGACTTAATTAAGGATGGAGTTAACTATATCAACAATATAAGATTCCATATGAGCATAAATTAGATTGATAATTCCAAGCATTTCCTCTTAACTATATCGAAATCTTTTTCATAAATTAGTGACTAGCTGGTGGATAATGTTCTTACATAAATTGCAAATTTTTCCTTCACATGTAATTGGAGAGCTTAGTAAGACTTTGTCAATTTATTAGAAAGCTTTGTAAGAATTTGACAATTTACTGGAAAGTAACTTGCATGAAATTACTAACAGTGCATAGTTACTGAGATTCTTGTTACTTTTTGGTGAGACTACTCTTAATGTCATGTGACACTAGATTGTAGAGGTGTAAGAAGACATTATATGCTTTATATTGTTTGTTGAGCCATGTAGAGAGCCCCATGACCTCTCAAGATGATGCTTTAGCTCTGCTTTGCTCCTTTGCAAGTTAGTCCTTGAGAAAAAGATCTTCCTCTATTGACACCTCAAATCACATGGTAAGGATGGTCTAATACAAATAAGAGAATTAAGAAGAAGCCAACATACTTAAAAGATTACACTTATTCTATTTTACAAGTAACATGAAGGAATAAATAAAATAGCAATTGTTATAACAGTTTTAACTGTCATGGACGTCCAAGCAAAATAGTTCAGTAGAACTTTAGAAAGAGATATATAACAATGAAAGACAAAAGGAAGAGGCAGCCTTTATCTTTAAACTCAAACTTAAGTCTAGGAGCAACTAGTGCTTGAAGTTAGTCAGTCATCTTTGTACCTTGCAAATTTCACAACAAAGATAAAACACTCTTATTCATATCTAGAGTTCTTAAGCAAACGTATACATATGTTGCTAAAAGTTTTGATAACTTCAAAACCCTAACTTAAGATTATTTCTTACAGAGTATTGAGTTCAGAGAATTTGAAATCAAGATTTAGTCAAAGGTTTTACCTTACTTAGAGAGTAGTTGGAGCTTTGTTGCAATGGATGCAGATCAAGGTTTGTTGTTCCTTTGAGAATGGTTTTTTATTTGAGTAAAGTACATAGTGAATGCAATCCCTATTCAAATAGCGTTCTTAGGGTTTTCTATGTGTACGACATATGATTATGTTGGATTGAACTAAGGTTATTTTCTTAGTCTGGGCTGAATTGTTGTTCTTTTAATATCTATGACTTGGAGTTTGGGCTTGAACACTTTGCTTATTACAATAAGCCTATCATTTTTTGTGCTCTCGTTCTTTGTGAATTCATGACGAACATTGTGTGATTTTCTAAGTAATATCCTGCAATAATAGTAGATGCAAGAAGAGGGGTTATCAGATTAAATGAAGAAGTATCATTACACTCTAAGCAAATTGATGAAGTGAATGATAAATTCAATGTTATGCAATCAAAATTATCGATAATGGATGAGAATTCGTACTGTTGATGAGAATTTATGTTTGTTGTGCAATATGTACAAAAACAAATGGAAAAGATCAACAGAAGAATTAGAACAGACATGAGACGAATTATAATAATGTATCTTCATCATTTTCTTCTAGCATGACAAGGGACTCTTAGCATATATGAAGGGAATAAAACTTGAATTGCCTAAATTTTTTAAATAAGACCCGATAGAATGGATCTTTAAAGCAACACGGTTCTTTAAATTTCATCAGGTACCAGTGTAGAGAGAGTTCATTTAGCATCATTTGCCATGGAAGGTGATGCTTTAGAGTGGCTGCAATGGATGACCAAGAATGATTTAATTTCTACTTCGACTTCTTTTATTGCTACTGTGGAAATTCATTTTGGTCCTTCTTTTGAGGATTTTCAAGTTCAATTGAATGATTATCATCTCAAATTGAAAAGTCGTGCAAGGATTTTAGGTTTATGAGAAAGTTTCCTTACAAGTTGCTTTATTTTGGACTCAAACTAATTTTACAACAAGAGGTAATGCCTTTTAATTGCAAACTTTGCTAGAAGCAATAAGTTTGGCTAAACTTCAGGAGTATAAATTGAATTACTTATTATCTATTTCTAATATGACAACCAATTTTAATTCATTTAATAAGATGTGGGGCAATTAGCTAGTACTTCTAAGATTCATTCATTGAACCTCTCATTAGCTGTTACATAGTAGTTTACCTATTGTTTCCAATTCTGACAATACATTAACAAACAGACATTACCAATTAATATGACACTAATTGAGCTTGCCATTTGTCATGAAAAGAGTCTTTATTATAATTGTGATGGTAAATATCACAAGGATGTGTGCAAGTCAAAATTTTTGTTGATGATTCATCCAGATGAGGAAGATGAGAAATTTTAGAATGTTATTTGTCTAATGGGATGGAGAATGACAATGAGATAACAACGATTGATATAAAAGCTGCTAAAATCAGTTACCATGCATTGTTTGGGGTAGTTGTGCCAAAAACATAGAGAATTTAAGGGCAAGTAAAAGGAATGACTATAAATGTCTTAATTGATTTAGGGAGCACACATAACTTTATGTAAGAATGTGTAACTGGAAGATTGAAAATTCGAATTGAAGTAATTCCTCAGTTTTCTGTCTTAGTTGGTAGTGGGGATAAATTGCTCTGTTATGGCATCTCTAGGAATATTTCCTTATTGCTACAATGTGTAACTTGCATGGTAGATATTTTACCAATTCAAGACGTTGAGTTAGTTCCTATGAATTCAATGGTTGACAACATTGGGTCCTATTACTTTATATTACAGTAGAATTACGATGCAATTTAATTAAAAGAATACAATAGTTTGTTGAATGGTTCACAGGATTTGCATTATCATGAAATTTCTCAAAAATGGCTGATGAATACGATGAGATTAGACCATGTGGCATATTTTTTTAGTATTGTGGCTTAGGAGGATGATTCACCATCTTATACCACCAACAATGATGCCTCAGAGATATTATTGGCAGATTCAATGATGTTTTATAGCTCCTTCATCACTGCCACCATTAAAGAAGGTACAACATCATATTCATCTTAAGAATAAGAGCCAAGAAATTAATATGAGACCTTATAGGTATCCACATTTTCAGAAGATTGAAATGGAAAAACTTGTTACTAGAATGCTTACTTTAGGAATGGTACGACCAAGTACTAGTCCATTCTGTTCACCTATACTTTTGGTCAATAAAAAGGATGGATCTTAGCAATTTTGTGTAGATTATCATGCATTAAACCAAGCAACGATTTAGGAAAAATCTTCGATTTTGACAATCAATGAACTTTTAGATGAATTAGGTGGAGCCACAGTCTTTTCAAAGATAGAACTAAGCGCGGGTTATCATAATATCTGAATGTATCTAGCGGACATACCAAGAATAACATTTCGCACTCATGAGGGACATTATGAGTTTGTAGTTGTGCCATTTGGATTGTCCAACGCACTATCCATATTTTAGTCAATAATGAACTCCATTTTTAAACCTTTTCTAAGAAAGTTCATTATAGTTTTTTTCCTTATGATATATTGATTTACAGTAAATCAATGGAGGATCACTTGTTTCATTTGGAATAAGCCTAGAGTATTTAAGACAATATTCATTTTTTCTCAAAAAGAAAAATGTTCTTTTGGCTAAACTAGTATTGAGTATTTAAGCCATGTCGTTTTGACTAGGTGTATTAGCCCTGATCCATCTAAGATTAAAGTTATTTCTGAGTGGCCTTAACCTGTTACTATTAAGTAAGTAAGAGGATTTTTAGGCATCACAGGTTATTATCACAAATTTATGAGGAATTATGCCAAAATTGCTTTTCCACTTACAAACTTGCTTAAGAAGGATAATTTTTATGGGATAACAGTATCAACAAGCTTTTGAATAGTTAAGCAAGCATGGATGTTAGCTCTAGTTTTGGCTTTGGATGATTTTTCTAAGACATTTGTTTTTTAATCAAATGCATTTGGGTCAGTAACAAGTGCTATATTACATGAAGCATCACACGCCATTGCTTATTTTAGCAAAAAGTTTAGTGTTTAATTACAGAAAGAAAGTAATTATGTCAGGGAGCTTATGGCTATTGTGGAAGTTGTTTGTAAGTGGCACCAATATTTTCTAGGCACCATTTCATTATTTGAACAGATCAATGTAGTTTGAAAGAGTTACTCACATAAGTGATTTAGACTTTGGAGCAACATCAAATGTTAGTCAAGCTTTTAGGCTATAATATGAAATTTAGTATAAACTAGGGGTAGAAAACAGAGTTGCTGATTCCTTATCAAGGATGTTTTTGAATGAGTCTATCTTTTTAACACTCACTTTGCCATTTTCGATTTTATTACAATTTTGAAGTAAGAAGTGGCTAAGGATGCTCAATGGTTGACTTTGGTACAAAATGTTTAGAATGGATAGAATTTATAATGGCCCTTAGTTTATAAGGACGAATAGTTATTTCTAGGTCATAGATATTTTTACTTCTTCCTATATCAATCATGCACTATTGTAAGAATTTTATTTTATTCCATTAGGAGGACATTTAGGAGTATTGAAGACATAAGTGTTTGTCCTTAATTTTTTTGGATAGGGATGAAGACTGATGTGGTTAATTTTGTGAAGAGGTACCATGTGTGCCAACAGATGAAGTATTTGACAACATGTCTGGTAAGCCTTCTTCACCCTTTAACTATTCTACATAAAGTTTTGGAGGACATTTCCATGGATTTTGCCACTGGATTACTTGTTTCACATGGGTATTTTGTCATTGTTATTATGAATAGGCTAACATAATATTGCCATTTTGGTCCTTTGTCAGCCAATTATAATGCTACATTTGTAGCTAAATTGTTTGTTGAGATTATGGTGAAACTCCATAATTCCACAATCTATAGTTTGTGATCAAGATTGTGTATTTATTATCCAACTTTGGACCGGACTTTTCAAACTTAATAGAACTAAATTACGCATGAGTTTAGCATATTACCCATAAACTTATGGTCAATCTGAGGTTTTGAATAGGTGTTTGGAACATTATTTATGATCATTTTGTATGGATGTTCCCAAGGATTGGCTTAAATTTCTAGCATAGGTTAAATTTTCCTTCAACACCAGTTTTCATAGCAGTACAAGCTTAACACCATTTTAGGCACTTTATATGGGGAATCCAACTATTGTACCTGACAATATTAAAGGCCTGATTGATGTAGAAGCAATTGATTCAGAGTTATTTTCAAGGGATAAAGGAGTTAGAATTTTGAAATCCAATAACATGGGTGATCACAAACGTTTAGATAAGGATTTTTCAGTTGGTAATTAGGTTTATATGAAGCTTCTACCATATAGACAATCTTCAATAGATAATAGACTATCTCATAAATTAGCTCAAAGATTTTATGGTCCTTTTCAAATCTTAGAAAGGATTGGTTTAGTTGCCTATAAATTGGAATTACCATAAGGGTAAAAAATTCATCCAGTGTTTCATGCTTCCTTATTAAGAAAGCTTTAGGAGCTATTGATATTCCTACTCACCTATCTCAAGAGTCAGTGGTAGTTCTCCCATTGTTCAACCAATTGTCATTTTATCTTTTCAATCTATTTGGCAAAAAAGCCAGCATACCCCATAGATTTTAGTATAGTGGGAGTCATTTGCACCAGAGATGCATGTGGATAGATTTGGACAAATTTCAATAGAGATTATCCACAATTCAACCTTGGGGACAAGGTTAATATTTTATGAGAGGAGGAAATTTATATGAATAAGAGAATTAGTAAGTCAGCGTACTTAAAAGATTACACTGGTTCTATTTAACAAGTAATAGAAAGGAACAAATAAAATAGTAATTGTTACAACAGTTTTAACTGTCATGGATATCTAAGTAAAATTGCTCAATAGAACTTTAGAAGAGATATATAATAATGAAAGACATGAGGAGGCAGCCCTTATCTTTGAACTCAAACTTGAGTCTAGGAGCAGCTGGTGCTTGAAGTCCAGCAAGCCATCTTTATATTTTGCAAATTTCACATCAAGGATAAACACTATTAATCATATATAGAGTTCTTAACCAAACAGATACATAGTTTGCTAATAGATCTTATAACTTTTGAAACCCTAACTCAAGATTATATCTTGAGAGTGTTGCGTACAGAGAATTCAAAATCAAGATTCAATTAAAGGGTTTACCTTCCTTAGAAGCAATCGGAGCTTTGTTGCAGTGGATGCAATCAAGGGTTTGTTGTTTCTTCGAAGGTGAATTTTAATTTGAGTAAAGTACATAGTGAATGTAATTCCTATTCAAATACTGTTCTAAGGGTTTCTTTATGTACGGCATATGACTATGTTGGATTGAACTAAGGCTGTTTTCTTGGTTCGGGCTTAATTGTTGTTCTTTTAATTTCTGTGACTCCTGGAGATTGGGCTCGAACATTTGGGCTTATTACAATAAACCTATCATGGTCTTCATGCCAAATTCTATGAAGAATCTTGGCATTTACCCATTACCATAAATAAAACACTTTTAGTGCTTATTCCTGAACAATTAGGCCTTTTCACTACAATCTAGAAGAATTAGTAGTAACATTCTTGTTAATAGACTTCGAGTAGAGCTAGAAACCATGACGCATCCTACCGAATTGAGTTTTATTTCTAAAATATCTGCAGCTGATAACTTCCTCTTGGTTCAAGAGATGCTAGATATCTTTAAATGGAAAAAGGATTCAAAAGAGTGCATGATAATCAAAATATATGTAATGATTTACCTACATGGATGAGATGCCAGTGAAAAAAATTTGAAATTTCTTTTTCTTTGTGTGCTAAATTAGTTTGAAAGATAAGCGAGTATACTCTTGTATAAAAATTCCTTTTTTGTTGTGTATTAATATCTGGCAGGACCATTAGATCCGCCTCCACACAAACACACAATAGATGCATTATCTCCACCATGCTCCATGCTAATATTTAAGGAAAATACCACTGAAAACTATAGTTTAAAAAGACGGATACAAATAGGTAGAAATTATTTTATGTTTAGCCATTATTTTAAAAAAGTATATAAATATAATGTGGATAAAAATAATTATGTAATTAGTGTCGCTTGGAATTTGTACGTGTATCGCATGACCATCATACAATACATAAACAAACTTATATCTCATAATCAACATGTGATATAACTCAGCTTAAAAGTTTGTCGGAGTACATTGCAATATTGCATCTTGGAAATGCAATACATATGTAAAATAGTCTATCGCATTTCCAAGCTACAATATGGCAATGGTAATTTGATAATTATTTTTAATGTAATTTTTTCCTTTTTAATTTTTTCTAGGGATGGTAGACATGTGTTTCACCTTGAATAATCTACTATTGACTTAAATTATATATGTAATATTTGGATAATATATGTAATAGTATTGATAATAAAACATAGAATTAAATGTTATCTATATATATCTATATCTGTCTATATGTATATATATAATTTAAGCAAAAACTCATTCATTCGTCGCACATTTTTAGCATATTTTCATAAGATGATTTACCAATCTCTCTAATATTATCATTTATTCATTTTTACTCATTCTATCTCTCTTAAGTTTTTTTCTTTTATTTTTTTTTCATTTTATCTTATTTAAGGCAATATAATTTAAGTCAAAACTCTTTTATTTATTGCATATTTTTGTTATATATTTTTATAAAGTAATTTATCAGTCTTTCTCATCTTATTATTTCTTCATTTTTATTCAAGAAAATACATTATCACTCTAAATATTCATTTTATCTCTCTCCCTTTTCTCTCTCTTATTTTTTCATTTCATCATTTTTCATTCTATTATATTTACAACATAAAATTTTATTTGTTGCATGAATTTTTTAACTTCCATCCAAGTGAAATATTAACTCTTTTGAAATATATATGTTGCATTTATTTTCTTTTTAAAGTATTAAGCTTATATCGGTTATAAATTTAAGTTGTACATTCTATTATATTTATATTTATAATTATTATATTTTAGTCAAAAAATTTAATTGTTGCATAGGTTCACTTAAAGAATAAGTTTCTATTTGTTGCATTATTTTATTTTTAATTTAAATTGTATTATTAACTCTCTTATTTTTTAAAAAAAATTATATTATTCTATTTAACTATTTTTATTTGGACTATTGCATCAAAGTCTAAATTTTTATTTATATGATTTCTATTTCTATCATATCTAAGTCAGACTATTGTACATTTTTTGTTATGTGGTTTTATGAGATATCTTTATTAGTTGTTCTCCCATGACTATTTATTTGTTCTATCTCTCTCATTTTCTCTATCTAATTTGTTTTCTTTACTTATATTAGGCAAGAAATTTTTTGAGTTGCATTTGTTTCTTCTCAATTTAAATCATATTATAAATTCTTTCATTTAAAAACAATTATACATTATTCTTTTAATTGTTTTATTTGAATTGTCGCATCTAAAAAAATTCTCCAAACAGGCTTTATGAAGGAATACACAAATAGGCTTAACACCATCTATAACCCAAAACCTTAAGGTATTAGGTTAATGGGTCTTCCCTCTTATAAACCCTTCACATAACTCTCGTATTTCCTATGTGGGATTTTTTTAACCTCACACTTGCACCCTAACAATTTCTATTTCTATTTCACACTTTTATTATATGGTTTTATATGGTACCTTTATCAACCTGTCTCACATTATTATTTATTTGTTTTATCTGTCTCACTTTTCTCTCTTCCATATATATATATATATATATATATATTTAAATTCTTATCACTCTTCATTCTATGATGCAAGAAAATTTTACTTGTTATATGAGTTTTTTTTTTTAAACATCCATGTGAAATATTGTCTCTTTAAAAAAAATATAGATTTTATTTAGACATTGACACAGATCAGGTCAAACCCATGACTTGAATCGGACCGACACGGCAAGCATGACTTGTTGAACTGCCTGTCCATACAGGTCATTACCTACAAAAGACCTATTGATTTTGTGGGTCAATGATGGATCAGTAAGCTTAACCGTGGACCCTATAGGTAATACCTGGATCAACTAAAAAATCAAAAAAAATAAAAATAAGGTAAAAACCTTAAAAGTTATCAATAGAAATGAAGTTGAAGAAACATAAAGGAAAAGTAATTGGGAAGATGAAAATGTATGTCATAGAGGTAGACAAAGATAGAGGTAAATGAGGATTGAAAAATTTTGAGAGGGAGAGAAGAAAAGTAGATGAGTAAATAAGAAAAGAGAAAGAGAAGAGAAGATAAAAATTTACTAGTCTATGAGAGTGAGATGTGAGAAAAGTATAATGGAGAAGAGAGAAAAAAAAAAAGAGAAAAAGTGGGAATAAAGAGAAGACAAATAAATGAGGGTGAGAAAAAGTAAGAGAAAGAGAGAAGGGAAAAGTGAAGATGGGGAGATTAATTTTAGGCAGATGCGTGGTGAGAGGAGAGAAAAAGTGAGAGAGGGAGAGAGGGGGGAGAGAGAGTGTGTGTGTTTAAAACTTAAGAAAATTTGTGTACCATATATTAATGCAGAGAGAAGAATAGGAAAAAATGATAATAGAGAGGACATAAGAGTTTCTAAAATGAAGAAGTCATGGAAGAACAAAAAAAAATACATTTATATGAATATCGTAGATGTATGGATTCGAGTGAAATAGCTACATGTGTGTTGCATGAGTATTTCACTACACGTGACTTATGAGAAGTGACACACGATAACACATCAAGAATGAATAATTAAGAAGGAAGTGGAATAGGAGGGAGTAGGTAATCTCAATAATCTCAAATGCACTTGTGATAAGTGAAGAATCTCTCAAGCATCGAACCCCACAAATAATGATGAACGGGTATTTTGATATCTTGAGACAGAATTTTAGCAGCATCTTATTGTTTCTATTGATTTCTTCTTTGTTGAATGCAGAGAGACTTGGAGTATTATCGAGCTTGAACATCATATATGGATCACGTTGATAGTCAACAGTCAAGATGAGTCCCTTTTAATGCATGAACCATAATGAGATAAGTTGGATGATGGGCAAGCCAATCTAAGGAGCTCTATTCCATGCCCATCATCCAAATTTTCCTTAATAATCTCAATTACTAAACCGGACTTGCTGGACCCTATTACTCAGTCTACGAATCAAAACCAAATAAATAAATAATATATATATATAATTGCAAGACTAATTACAAATATATTTTTAAATATGTTTTTTTATTTGTCGTTATTTTTAAAAATGTGAATATGAAAGTGTTGATGGAAATTATTGATTGGTAGAGTAAAACTAGGGACTAGGGAGAAGATATTCATTATTGAAATTGTTTGTACTTGAAAATAAAAAAAAATTCAAAGACAATAAATTTTACAAAATGCCCTAGTCGCACAAATGATTTCATTGTAGTATCTAAGTCTATGCATACATTATGCTTTGTGCAAATACTTTTTATTACTAAAAAAAGTGACAATAGTGAATGAGTACATTGCATTTCCAATTTAAAATGGACTTGGGAGTCGATAGGTACAATGCATGTCTCTACTTGCCACGAAAAATAATTAATGATATATAAATTAAATAAAAATAATTATTAAAATACTATTGTAAAATCTCATCTATAAAACAAGATATATATATATATTTACATATAAATCTTGAATATAAATTGTCATGTAATGTTTCACTACTACACCTATATCGCATTTTATGCAAGAAATATATGTACTACATACATAAATCACTTACTTTTGCAATATACTAATGGATATAAGCATGTTGCGAACTTTCAATGTTGGTTCAAGTATGGTTACTTTTTTAGTTTAGCTTTTGTTGTGTTACCAATATTTCATTTTCTTCATTTTGCTTTTTGTTATGTGGTTGAGATTTCATTTTCTTGAGACCCACTATGGTAACTTTCTTATTTTGCTAATTAGGTATTAAGATATCAATTCACTATATGTTATGCCCTAAATTTACATCAACGCATGTCCAATCGCCACATATAATACTTTATATATTACACGAACAGGCTTTCTTAAAAGATATGTTTATTGCAATCATTTGCTAGTCAATTTCAAATTATGAAATTGTTTAGTTAGCTTCTAGAAATAACTGCATTTAAAACGGTAAAACAATCTTTACAAAAACATTTCTCATTTTACTCACACGAATGGATCAACTTTCACAAACCAAACCATACCATCAGGTATCTCATATACCTTTCTTGATGGCAAAACAAAGCTCTAAGATTTATTACAAAACATGGGGCTCCACTAAGCCCTTAAAGGATAACAATAAGCTTAAAAAGATAAATCCAATTCTTAAAAAAAAAATAAAATAAAATACAACTACAATCTTAATCCACTTCACTTATCAGCTAAATCCTTCAAAGTCGTCCCATAACACAATTTAGTCATCAACATCAACTAATCAACATTTAGAAAAAAGACAACAATGAGATGAAGCCTAGTATAACAGTAACACAAGCATATACAAGATGACATAAGCTTTTAATAATGCAATGGAGCAAATGACAGTTCATTATCTTTGGACTTAAAGTAAATCAAGCAACACTAGAGCACTAACACTCTAAAACAAGCTTCTAGGAATATGGAGGTCCTAAGTAATAATAGTTGCTCAAGAAGTTAATATAGGTAGTCCAAATACCTATATTTCTTATATGATATACCAAAAAAGGAAAATAGCATTATCTAGGGTTCATAGCAGAGTTACACATCTCTACTTATCTCAGTCCATAATATCATTTAATTCAACCGATCCTATAAATATGAACTAAGCCATATTACTTCCTTCCAAACTTAAGTAAATGACACGCGATATCGTTCGCCTTATTAGCTACTTGCTGAGACACTTATGAATTGTCATTGCATCATGATAAGGGGGTGGCCTAAGCATCTAACTACCGTGTTGGCATCACCAATAAGGTTGTCGCTCTTCAGACTGGATTCAATGATAAAAGCGCAAGCAACAATCATTTATTAGGCCATCCTTAAGTTTTAATTCATTTAGGATGTCTATCCTAACAATCAACATGCAAGTTACTACATACCTTACACAACGTTTGCTCTGTAAACAAAATCAAAGGATAGATTAACTATCCATTCGTCTGCTCATGAAATACATTCATATAAGTAAATAATTAAATTACTAACTCACATCAAATTCATATTAGAACATACTTGATTAGATACTAAGTAGGAACTTTAATCGTCTCGCCAAGATAGAGACAATTCTCCATTATTTGTCAAATTATTTCTTTTCCTTTCTTATAATTCATTCATTTTTATCAAATTCATATTAAACATTCATTTTTTTAGCATATATTCTTTTGAAACAACATACTCCCCTTATTAAACATAGCCTAATCTATCTCATGACAAGTTTATTAAATCTAAAACAATTACAAGTTAAGTCTATATTACTTAACTTAACCAAGTTGATTTAACTGAGTCAATTAATTAAATTACCAAGTCATTTTCAATTATCTCACTAGGCCTATTAACTAGTCCTCTATATTCAAAATCCATATTAAATCTAGTTTAGTTACTTAGTTATAGTTACATTCATTTATTCCATTAAGATAACGTTATATATATGTATGTATGTATGTATGTATGTATGTATGTATGTATCATATAGGATCTTAATTAAGCTAGTTCATTTTAGCTCATTACGATTTACTAGATCAAGTAGAACCTAAGATCATTAACTAAGTTCATTTGATATGTAAAACCTATGTCAAGTTTAACAACTTACTAAATTATATTTATTTTTATAAATATTACTAAGACTAGGGACATAACAGGGTAAATTTTATATTTTTGAAAGGTGAGAGATGATAAAAGAGTTTTTAGAATGGATTTTATCAAGCTGTATCAAGGTTCAAGTCAAAATTGAAGAAATGTTAGAGATTTGTGAAGAACATAGGCAAATAGGATAAGCCATGTTTCAAGTTGTGCAAATCCGAAATTCAAGTATATAAGGATCAGAAAGAAATATGAGGAGATAGGGAAGCACGTTTCAAGTGTGCAGCTTTGGAATTCAAGTATATAAGGATCATGTTTCTAGTTGTGCCATTCTAGAGATGTGTTTGATGGATGAAGTAGAGAAAAGCACAACCAGATATGGCAAGTCATTTTTTGGGTCAGGGGAAGAAACACGAGAGGATAGGGAAGCCATATTTCAATCGTATTTCTTCACTAGGAGAAACATGAGGGGATAAGGAAAATGTGTACCGATCATGCTCTTTGGTCTGTTCATTTCTTTCAAAATTTTAACCTATTTAACAATAAAATACAACTTATATCCCTAATTAAACACTTCGAAACATGTATTTTTACTTGATATATTATCAAAATCACTTCATCAACTTCTAATCTACACATGCATAAACACAGCCTAGATTTTATTCATAAGTTCATATATCACTTAATCACCAACTTTCTTTTCATGCAATAGCAATAATCAAAACAAGAAAAACGGCTAAACTTACTTGTTTGGCAAACTTAAGCAAACGAAACTTCACTACTGCTCCTCTTTCATAGTTGTTGAAGCTTCTTCTAACTTGATTCCCAACTCCTATCTTGTTTTCTAACTTCACTTTCTCCTTTAATTTTCTTGAAATTGAGATTTTGGGGTTGATTTTTGAGATTAGAAAAGAGAAAAGCAAAGGAAGAGAAGAGGAAGAAAAGGGAACCGAAAAAAGGAAAGAAAAAAAATGAGAAAAAGAAAAGAAAGGAAAGGCAAGTGAGGAAAAGGAAAAAGGAAAGAAAAGATATTTTTAGATAGGGTTTTAGATTTAAACATTTAAAATAATTATTTTAAGTTTAAAAAATAATTTGAGAATCTATTTAATAAAAATTTATAGCTTGATTTAAAATCTAGTTTAGAAGTTTAATTTATAAAAAAAAATTGATATTTAATTTTTGTCTAGGCTTTAAAATTAATATTTTTAAACAAGCAGTTGATTTAAAAAATTATAGGGGTTTGAGAAACCAAAGTTCAAGAGTTTAGGAGTTTACTAAACACTTAAATTGAATATTTAAGAGTTTAGGGGATTGTAATTGAAAGAGTATGAAGTTTAAATTAAAAATAATTTAAAAGAGTTGGTAAAATTTGATTTGTTTGAATCGATAGATAAAGCAAATAGATAAATTGAATGAGACATATAAAATCTCAAATTTCAATTTAACCTATTTACTAACCTAGTTATGTTAAATTATCTAGTCTTACTCTACTATTCACTTGTTTTATTTATTTAAAAGATCTAAATTAAATTTCTAACTTAGATAGGTGAGAATTTAGAGTGTTTCACTATATGCATGATAATATTAATATTTACATATCATGTTTAATAAACATAATTATAGTATTGGATTTTGAAATTAATTTTATTTTGACCTTATTCAAATAATTAATTTTAATTTGGGTCCAAAATAGGAAATTATTTCAAAGTTCGGTGCCGTCATTCATGCAATTTGCAACTTGCCAGCTTAGACTTTTGTTATCACCTATTTATTACGATTCAAACATGTGTCTACCGTTCTTTTGAAAAAAAAATTACATAAATATAATTTATGCAAAAATAAATACCATATTAATATTGCGCATGTTGAAGTAGAGATAACAAAATTTATATTTGTATCATATCTACAAGGAGCGATACAGCGACTTAATCCGTCAAAATTTCCCAAGCTAGTAAGTCGCTTGTCAACTATGCGATACATGTGTCGCTTTTACCTCATGCTATACAAGCATATATAATGCCTTCTTCTACCCGTAAGGTGCAAGGATTCAGCACTTAAGTGTCTTGTTCTTTTCAGGACAAATGCCTGTCCCTATATATCAACCCATGTCGATCGAACCTTGGCGATCTTTTGTGTCCTCACATGGCGTGTACTCGTTGGATTTCAAGTCGCTTGGTGGGAATGTCCTGTTTTTTTCTTGATCTATGTCGTGTGCAGCATCATCCGAGTAATGCATAGGGTTAAAATTTAAGGATTTGGGTTGGTATCGATATCAGTATTGGTATCTCTTGTTGTTGTGAAGAGACAAGATGAGGAGGATGCTTGGCTGTTCGTGGTTACCATGACGGGTGAAAATGGGTGGTCCTGCTGCGCTGCCTTGCGCCAAGCAAGTATGGCATGAAGTAGAGGCAGAAGATGAAGAGCCATGGGTAGATTTTGGTACAATTATGTTAATTTGAATTTGCAGAATTAGGCTTGTTGGTTTTTGATATTGTGGTGTATTGGAGTGAGTTGTGATCGATCATGACCACCAGCACTGCTAGTAGCCGGTAGTTACGTCGAACGTGTTAAATACAATTTAAAAACAGCTTCACACGTATTGCACGTAGGAAATGCATACATGCATTTTTTTGATAAAATCTTATTTCACATTACTATTATGTGATATAGTGATACTATATATGTAATATTTTTTTCTATAATTTTGTTTTATGTATTTTTTTTAAAGGAATATTAGACATGTAATATTACCCTATATATTACATTAAAAAAAATTAAAAAGAAGGTTCCATGAGTCATTAATTAGCCCATGAACAAGTGGGTCTCCCGGAACCGGCACGACCCATATATTGCTGGGCCGGTTACTATTTTAATAATACTATTAACATAGCGATGTACATTTCAATACACACTAACAAGATAATGATGAAAACAATAATAATGCATATTAATCAAATATATTTAAACTAAATTCCATTTTATTCCATTCCACTTTGGTACTTTTGTTCCAAAACTTTGTTTTATACCTTCTACGTTTTATTTATTTATTTGTTTCACAGTTTTCTTAAATAAGTTCGCTCAATATTCTATTTCTCTCACATTTGTAATCTCATTCTTCTCAAATCTTTCAATGCACCTATTTCTTTTACATTGAAAATTTTCGCAAGTGGCACAAGCTTCATTTTCTCTATCACTATTTCCAATCATAAGTTTGGTAGTCTGAAGTATATGTTTCTTATTTTCACTTTACTGTTATCATATTGAGCTTCCTCGCTATGAGTTGTTAATAAACATTTTGTTGGTTTTCTTTTTAACATTTTTAACATTGTTGAATTATGATACTGCATGCTTTTTTTTTTTTTTTTTTTCCTTTCCTTGTCCTGAATCTTCAGTGTTATGAAGACAACTAGGAAGCTTAATGGTGGTAACAATAGTACGTGAATCAACAGGTAATTTTACAAATTAAAAATCTTTAAATCAAAATAAATCCTAATGTTAAAAAGTCAAACTTAAAACTGTCGCTTTTAGTGAGGAGATGTCTTTCCACTTCCAATTCCAATTTATCGGGTTTTGTCCCCAATGTTCCATTTGTAACTATATGGAATTTATATTTGTTTTATCTTTATTTTTAAATTATATATTAAGATAATATGTTCCTTTTTTTTTTTATCTTATTTGATTTAAGATGGACATGATGAGTGAAATTGAGAATTGTAAAGCAAATTTAAGTGGAAAAGGTTAACATATGGTATTCATTTATTTCATATATGGTTTTTTTAATTTCTTATTTTTTTAGCCTTAATAGTATAAAAAAATGTACAAAAATTTACTTATTATGTATTCCTTTTTCTCTTGCGAAGAAATTGCTTAAAGATTTATAGTTTTGATCAGAAATATTATATTATAGTTGACAAATGATCATTCGTTAAAATGATAACTTTTCTATATAATTTTTATATTATTTTTCCCAATCTTTATTCATTAATCAAGCTTGAAGTTAAATTTTTTTTGTTTATGGTCAATGTTATTTTTTTTTTCTTAATTTAATTTGCACATGCACTGCCCACAGATACATCATCTGCTAGTAATTTTATGGATGGATTGCTAATAAACATATTTTATTTTATTTTATTTTATTTTATTTTATTTTAACAATCTATCATTTTATATATATATATATATATGGAAGTCTAGGAATTCCTTGTTTTCATTGGTCAGAAGCCTTTCGAAGAAACTTTAACCTGAAATTTCTTACCAAGCATGCTTTTGTAGACTTGTAAAGTCTTTTCCGGTGGTTAGAAGTGTTTCCAAAGAGCATCCACTAAATTTCTTGCTCAAGTCTTTTCCGGTGGTTAGAAGTGTTTCCAAAGAGCATCCACTAAATTTCTTGCTAAGAATCTTTTGCAGGACTTTCCAAAAGTTTCGATAAAGAGAAAAATGGGTACCACAATTATATCAAACCTTTGCTAATTGTTTCTAAAGGAGTGCAATTTTTCTATCATGTTTACTGGTTTATGCTATAAATTGTTTTACAGACGTGGACTTAAAATTTTTTTTTTTTTTTTTGAATACGACATGTTTTGAATAACACATTTAGCCCACATAGGTAATGATATATATATCCTATGCATAAATATAGGCATGGTCCAGTTTCAAATGGGCAGCTAAACTACAATCATTATAAGTGGTTTCAGAACCAGCTTAGAAACCGCTGGTTTTTTAATTTTTAGGTGGTTCTGGTTCCATTGAAAAAGAAATTAAAGAAAAATATAGAAAATTTATATTAAATATATAACTATTAATATTTTCACTATTTTATATGATAATTAAAATTTATTACCTATTTACAATATTTAATATATCATGATCAACAGCACAAATAAATGTAACTTAAATTATATAATTTTGTTTATATAAATTTCTCCTAAAAATAAAATTCATTTCTTTAATAACATGAAAATATTTTTTGTAATGTAATTTCTTTTTATCTTCTAGAAAATTTTGTAATCACATATCACTAACTACAATTAATATTGGTTGTGTTATATATAAATAAATGTATATTCTAAACAATTTTTTTTGTTTTAATTAAATAATTTAACACTTTTAGACCTAATAATTAATTAATTTGAATTTAAATTTTATTTTATTAAAGCTAAAATTCATTTTACTTATTTTTTACTTTAAAAAAGAGGCGGTTGCATGATTTCAAAATTAGAACCACTAATTTCATAAAATCGGATTAAATCTATGGAAGACGGTTCCGGTTTCTTATTTTCTAGAACGGAACCCATAGTTCCAGTTTCCGCTTGATTCGATGCTGGAAACGTGTTTTTATGTCAACCCCCACATACGCATTTGAATTTTCGGTTGGAATTATTTGATGGATTCATGTCACTTGTCAGGAAGGTAAATAAATTTTATCCAAATAGAATTGAAAATATGCTGAGTTAACTGGTTATATTGTAAAATAACATTCAAGTTAGGATGCATTCTTTTCCCAATAACGTTTTTCTTTTTTGCCTTTTCCGTACACACATTAAACCAAGCTTTAATTGCTAAATATTTAGTGAATGTTAGTATCAAGTAGTGGCGGAAAATAACCATCGGACTTTCAGTAGGGGTAATTACTCAAAACTTAATTTTGCCATCAATTATTTTTCTTTCGTTCATTTTTTATTCCATTTTGTATATTTATTAATAATAGGAAAAATATGTCTTTAATTATTAACATTTTACTGTTTTTCTATTTGAGTCATAAATCTATCTTTTATTCGATTTGACTCCTTAATTTATGCAAAACTTTGCAAATAAGGATTTTTAATTCGGTTAGCTTTTCTTGTTAAGTTTGATACTTGGTACATTTTCATTTGCTAAGAATAATTAATTCAAATTAATAAAATAACTAAATTAAAATAAATTTAACAAAATACATAAAAATAACAAAAAATCCATAAAATTAATTTAAAATAGTAAAAATTAAAACAAAAAAAAAAGAAAATTCTATAAAAATAAAAAAATAACTTTATAATTTTTATTCAAATGATCAAATATTAAAAGGAGAAGAGAATCAACACTTCAATTTTTATTCCTGGAAGGGACATTAAAATTGAAATAATACCATCTTCTTCCCCGGATTAACCTTTGCTCAGACTAACATTATCCAATGAACCTCATTAGGATTTGAGTAAAAACACGATAAAAGTAATTGGATTTGATCTAGAGTTTAGTTTATTAGCACATTCTTTTTATGTCCCTGGAATCGCATGAAGGCAAAGTAATCAGTGCATGAACACGTGTCACACAACTTTAATGTGTGTGCCACAATCAAAATCAAAATAAAAAGAAGGCCTACATTCGAAATCGTATTAGGCTCAACATTATATGGATATCTTGGACCAAAAAAAAAAAAAAAATTTATATGCATATCATAAATATTAATACCAGGCTGAATAATTACAATCATAAAGTTTTTTATTTTTACATAATTTTGTATTTTTTTGTTTTCAATTTGACATTTTAAAATAATTTTCTGAATTTTTAGTTATTTTTAATTATTTCTGAAAGTTCTTCTCAATTTAGCTATTTTATTAATTCGCATTAATAATTTCAGTGAATGAAGATATATTAAGTGTCAAAAGTTAGTAGAAAAACTAACGGCGCTTAAAAACTTCCATTTCAAACTTTTGCACAGGTCAATATAAAAACAAAATTTGGTTTAAGACTCAAATAAAAAGAAAAAGTAAACTGTTGAAGATTGAGAACGTACTTTTCTCTTAATAATACAAATATGAGTTCCGAGTTCATACTGGTAAAATAATGCAGTCGGTGAAACAGACCGTGAAGACTAAGTTAAGACCAACGTTAAACATTAATTGACACAAAGTCAAAGTCAAGCCTCCCAACAGCAAGTCATGGGTCTTTTTTTTTAAAAAAAAAAAAAAAACCCAAAAAAGGTGCAATAGATGGTTCAATATAAAGCACACTACATAGGGGATGGATTTGGCGTAAGTCACATACCTACGATCTAAAATTAGGACGTGACTCGCTCAATCGGTCATGTCCATACAGTTACCAAATCCAGACGAAAAACTTATCAAAAGATGACAAAGTTATCACAATAGAAGAAGGTCACAACATACCAAAAAAAAGATCAAAACTACGAGAATACAACAAAATTACGAGATAAAAGATATCATGAAAATGTTACTTACTAAAATAAGACTATTCTACCACTATAGAGCAATGTTATAACCAGAAAAAGACCGAAACTATCATAATATAATAAATTACGAGATAGAAGATATCACGTAGAAGTTACTTACTAGAATACGACTATTGTACCACAATAAATAATGTTATGATATACCAGAATATGTCCGAAACTATCTAAATACAACAAAATTAGGAGATATAAGATATTGTGGAAAAGTTACTTACTTGAATATGACTATTCTACTATAATAGAGCAATATTACGACATACCAGAATATGATCGAAACTATCGGAATACAACAAAATTAGGAGATAGAAGATATCGTGCAAATATTACTTACTAGAATACGACTATTCTACAACAATAAAACAATGTTACGACATACCAAAAAAAGACTGAAACTATCATAATATAACAAAATTACAAGATAGAAGATAAAGTGCAAAAATTACTTACCAGAATATAATTGTTCTACCACAATAGAACAATCTTACAATATACCAGAGAAAGACAAACAATACTAGAATACAATGAAATTACGAGATAGAAAATAAAGTGCAAAAGTTACTTACCAAAATATGACTATTCTACTACAATAGAACAATGTTACGACATTCCAGAAAAAGACCAAAACTACTAGAATACAATAAAGTTATGAGATAGGAGATATAGTACAAAAGTTACTTACCAAAATACGACTATTCTACCACAATAGGATAATTTATGACATACCAGAAAAAGACTGAAACTATCAGAATATAACAAAATTACAAGATAGAAAATAAAGTACAAAAGTTACTTACCAGAATACAATTATTCTAGCACAATAGAACAATCTTACGACATACCAGAAAAAGATCGAAAACTACCATAATACAAAAATTACAAGACAAAAGATATAGTGCAAAAGTTACTTACAAAATACGACTATTCTACCACAATAGGAAATTTATGACATACCAGAAAAAGACTGAAACTATCAGAATATAACAAAATTACAAGATAGAAAATAAAGTACAAAAGTTACTTACCAGAATACAATTATTCTAGCACAATAGAACAATCTTACGACATACCAGAAAAAGATCGAAACTACCATAATACAACAAAATTACAAGACAAAAGATATAGTGCAAAAGTTACTTACCATAATATGAATATTCTACCACAATAGAACATTATTAGGACTTATCAGAAAAAGACTGATACTACCATAATACAATAAAATTACGAGATAGAAGATAAAGTACAAAAGTTACTTACCAAAATATGACTATTGTACCATAATAGAATAATCTTACAAGATACCAGAATATGATCGAAACTCCATAATACAATAAAATTATGAGATAAAAGATAAAGTACAAAAGTTACTTATCAAAATCCAATGACCACAATCTAATCATGCTCATCCAACGGTCAGAAGCCGTATCCTAAATTTAGGACAATATACGGCAACTTACGCCAAGTTTTTCCCCACTACATAGCCTTATCCAAGGCATACACGTCTTGTCTAATGTCCTGTAAAAGTTCGTCGTATTTCTCCATGGGGTCCTCATCTCTCTCCATCGTACTGTTATTCACTCTTCTCTTATTCTTTAATATTCCTTGCTCTCACTCTTTCAACGATATAATGCAATCCAATGGCTACGAAAAGGAGATAAATGCCTTGTTGGAGTTGAAGGCCACCTTCTATGATAAGTCATGTATTCCTCATGTTGGTTTTATGCTTTCATTAGCAAATCTAATAAAATGGACAGTCAAAGGCAAATACGGAGAACAAAGCTGTAAATGGCACGGTGTAGAGTATGATAGTGATAGTGGACATATAACTGGCCATGACCTTCAAAACAGTTGTGTCTCTGGTTCCATCAATTCTAGTAGTAGCATTTTCAAGCTTTGCCACTTGCAAAGACTCGACCTTTCAATTAATGACTTTGGGTACTTTAAAATTCCTTTTGCAATAAGCAATCTTTCTTGACTAGAATATCTCGGTCTATCTAATTCAAACTTTTTGGGATAGGTCCCATTAGAAATTTTAAACTTAACCAACTTGTCTTATCTTGATTTGTCATACAATCAATTAACACTCAAGAATCCTAGTCTAAGGGACTTGGTGCGGAGTCTAGTCAAATTAGAAAGACTTGGTCTTAACTCTGTTGAGATGTCATCCTCTATACTGGATTCCCTCACAAGATTGACTTCCTGATGAAATCTCAATCTTTTTGGTTTAAATTGCAAGGTCAGGTACCCCTTCATTACCAAACCTCACTAATCATAAATATTTAATTCTATCTAACAATCAATTTACAGGTGAAATCTTTCCTCAACTTCTAAGGCTTACTAACTTAGCAGCATTCGTCTTTCATTTGTTTTAGATAATAGCATTTTAGGTCTTGCTTCGTGTAACTTGACAAGCTTTCCTTTGTTGTTACAATGTCAAGATAGTTAAGAATACCTTGATTTGTCCTCGAATGACATTTACTGTGAGATTTCTCAATGGTTTTTAGATGTTACTATAGAAAATCTATATATGTATATATATATATATATATATATCTTTTAACCTTTCTCATAACCATTTATTAGGACTTGAGGGTAACATCCCATTGTTGAAATGGAGTCGTCTAATTTATCTGAACCTTAAGTTCAACTGGTTGAAAGGATCACTTCCTATCTCCCTCGCAAATTCTATCCTTTAATACTACTATGTTTCAAACAATGAATTTTTAGGAGAGCCACTACAAGAAAACAAACCTTTAGAGATAGAAATTCTGCGATGGAAATTGGAAAATATAGTTATCATTTTATAAATAAAATTTGCGATGATGGTTTTTGCGACAGAAATTTACGTTTAGAGATAGATTTTTTGTCTCTAAAGCCCAGATTTCTTGTAGTGAGTTACCCACAAGGATGTATGATGCTACTACTCTCGAGATCTTTGATATATGTAATAATAACTTGAGTGGTATGATTCCACAACGTTTGGTTAACTTAGATAATATGATGGCACTATATGTTAAATCTACGTAACAATAACTTCAATGGATCAATTCCTCAAGTTGGTAATTATTGGTGCAATTTGGTGATGATTGACATGAGCTACAATCAATTGGATGGGCCAGTGCTAAGGGATATGGAAAATTGCCATATGCTGGAATTCATCAATTTGGGAAATAGCAAGATCAATGATGTTTTCGCTTTTTGTTGGGTAAGCTTCCAGTTTTATGCATACTCATTTTGTGCTCAAATGGATTTCACGGAAGCATGGGCAAAACTTTAGGTAGTTATGAGTTTCCGAAATTGCAAATCATCAAACCTTTCCAATAGTAACTTCTTTAGATGTTTACTAGCTTGGTACTTTGGAGGTTGGAGGGTAATGAGACTTGATGCTCATAATGAAGATCTAAAATATCATAAGCCTTTATGGAAACGGAAGTTACCCATACTTCTATGCAATGATAATGACCAAAAGGCATAAATTTAGAGTACACGAAAATCCCAGAGTCCTTTATAAGAGTCAATCTTTCTAGCAACTACTTTACTGGAGAGATTTCAAAATCGATTATTGCTCTTTGAAAACTACACTTTCTTATTCTTTCCAGTAATATGCTTACAGGTCCCATTCCTTTCAACTTAAATAGCTTGATGAACTTGCAAACTTTGTATCTTTTTCAGAATAAACTTTCTGGTGAAAATCCTTCGCAATTAACAAATCTTACTACACTTTCATCATTCTATGTACCTTTTAATCAACTAAAAGGTCCTATACCTCAGTCCAAGCAATTCAACACCTTTGAGAATAGCTCATACCGAGGAAATGTAGGTTTATGCCGGCGTCCTTGAAGTATCATCTCTAGCATCATTAAGAGAGGATCATGCTTCAAGGAGGTGGACTGAAATAAATTAGACAATTGTTTCCTTGGGATACTTTAGTGGATTCGTCATTGGTGTGGTTATGGGCATGAATTGGAAAAGAGGATGTAAAAGAGTGAAAGAGGTCTACCAGATAAAATTTGTATTAAACTGAATAAGAGGAAGATCGATATCTAATTTGTCAATAGTTGATATCGATACTTAAAGAGGATGCACAGAGATGTCCTTAAGATAGAAGAATCAAAATCTGTATCTTTTTATTTTCTTGTAATTAAAAGAATAAAATCATCTACAATATTGAATTTGATTTGTGTCTTAACTTATTTACTTCATCCTTTCCATTTAAAGTTTTCTCCAATCATTAACACAAGTTATCATTATAAATTCCTTGCTACGCAGTTTATTTTTCCTTTTTTGACTGAAACAAACTTACGTTTTTGTAATCCCTTAATATTACATAACATGATTATAATAATTAAAAAAGTATAATATAAAATCATAGAGAACTTTGAGAAAAAGTAGCAAAAATCATTTCCAATTTTTTTGCGATTCAAAATTATTAAAGTGTGCACCAATTTAATTATAGTTAGAAAGATTAGAATCCTTACCAATAAAATTTCAAAATGCAAAATGTTACTTCCATATAGACAATCAATGACTAGTAATAAATTGATGATTATTGTAAACTCAAAATTCTTTTACCTTAAGTTTAATACTTAAAAAATAAATTCTACACTCTTTAAATAATGATCAACTGGTTTTCGGACTCCCTCTAATATTTTAAAACCATAAAGTAGCCCTAGAAAAGTTATGATCATTGATACAAAAGATAAATAATTCTTAAACGATACAAGACAAGATTTTATGAATCAAGTCGATAAATCAACAAATAAACATAGTTAGCCTTAGATTACAAATGAATTATAAGACAATTAATTTTAGGCCTTATTGGTTATCAAATGATAGCTTAAAGATGATTTACTAGCGTTATGAAACATGCGATAAAATTAAAACAGACCCATATATATAAATCTAGACCTTAAATAAAAAACTTCGAATGGAAAATTTTGAATTTATGGGAACTAGAGCCCTAGTTTAGCCTGTAATCCCTCAGAATTTTCACGCTAGTATACAACAATAGAATGGAAAATGTGAATTAGATAGTGAATTTAGGATCCAATAAAAATCCTAGAAAGAATCCATGAGTAATAATGAACTCATTAGTAGGTTTAAACCCAAATAACAATTTTCTAGCTCCTAAAAGATACAAAAGACAATATTTCATAACTTATTCGAAAACTCAAAATATATTTAGAAGTAGCCCTAGATTTCAATCACATTAAAAGATGATTCATTTATGTAACCTATTGACTATAAAACAATAACTAAAAGATGAACCACTAGTGTTACAATTATGTGATGGGAATGAAAACAAATCCATAATTAACAATCTAGACTTCAAATAAAGATTTGGATTGCATCATTATTCTAGTTAGAAAATTTTGAGCTTATAGGACTAAAACCCTAATTTGACCTATCGGGTTCAAAAACTCTAACCGTGTAAGATAAAATTTTAAAAATACTTAATCGTGTAAATTTTAACTCAAAATTTGAAAACAAAGATATTATAGAAATATTATGGGAGCCTTCAATGAAATTTTGGAGATAAAAATTTTGAATAATTAATATATTTGGACGAGTATGACTTAGCAAATAATGAAATAACCTAGATATTACATTATATAACTATCCTATTATACAATCTATATTATACAATGCAATTTTTGGAGCTTGAAGACGATTAATCTTCTTTGAAAAGTATCAGTGCTACCTACACATGTGAAGGAGTCAAATTGTCAACTAATACAATTTGAAAAAGACATCTAGACCAATGCAAATGCTTCAAATAAGCTCCTCCATTAAATGATTTGGAGGCTAGAAATTTTACATAAGAAAATCGGCTCCAATCTTTCCTTTGTCACCGTGAATTATAAACTACAAATTGAGACAACTTATCACAAGTTGCTCATTTATTCTCATTGTTTGAATTCTCTAAATTCACTAGGAATAGATCAAGCCAACAAAGTTTGACGAATTGACCCATTAAGGTCCAATAGAATCTTACTAAACTGACACCTAAAATCATAACTTGTTGACTCCAACAATTTATCTCTTAAACAAGCTCAAACCGGTCCTACAAGGCCTACAAATTTCCGTAAAAGCTATCCCCATTCACACACATATGCCAACATTAAGTTGTCCACAACAATATCAACTTGAAAATGACCCAATACACCTAATTACAAGATACCAACTAAACTACTCATTTAATGAAGAATTGCAAGCTCTTACACTACTTGCAAAACCGATACAAATTGTTCTCAAATTCACCGTGTATTGCCTTAGATATTCTAGGAGTAGACTAAGTCAAAAATTTTTAACAAATTGACCAACTAACATCCGATTAAAATCAACTGAACAAATGACTAAGTTGCAATTGTTGACCGAATTTCTTAAGCTCAAGTTGATCCCATGAAGCCCCATATGTAGATGTAAAACAAAATTTCTAACAAGTAATTATAACTATCCAATAAATTCCAATTGCACAACTTATCACCAACAAAAACAACTCACTTATAACTATATAAATAGACATAATGAATAAGCAAATAAGCTCATTCACTCTCCCTAAAAAGCTTTGAACCATAAAGTTATTTTCCATCCATAACAAGTCAAACTTCAAGATAAATTAAAACTTATATTCCTCTTGTTTTGGATCATGAAAGCTCTTTTTCTTCCAAGAAAAATACATAAAGCAAAACATCACTTTTTCCCATCTTTTTCCACCATGACCCCCACAATTGAAGCCAACATTAACATAAACAAACCTTACCTTTTTCTCTACATGATTCCACCATAAGCCCACAACAAAGAGTAAATAAAAAAATCAAACCACCATCTTAAATCCCACTATACATCTACCATAAACTTCTAAGAGAAAGGTCCCCTCTTAGCTAAACAAATTAAAATTCAAGGAATCAAGTCTAAAAGGTAAAAAAAAGATCCTTTTCAAATTAGATTATGCTTAGAATAATTAGAAACTTATTCCTTATTTCTAAATCATAGGTTCAGTCATTAAAGAGGAGAAAAGTTTGCCACCTATATCTCAATCCAAACAAGGTAATATCTACCTTATCCTATATTTTATATTTCATTATGTAGAAAACTTAGAAATTCCATGTGATGAAATGCTTATGAATTTCTACATGTTCAATTAGACTATGTATGTATAGATAGTTATTTGATGATATATCAAACTTGAATCATCCATACTCTATGTTAGAAATATATTATATTTAGTGTTGAACATGATAGAAGAACCAACTAGTGCAATAGGAGCATTGAGCCTTATAATTTGGTTCCTGAAGATGAGGGGCTAAACCATGCATGTACCATAATAAAACTAACTTAAAGTTTGATAAAGTGCATATGTGACATGGGTTTTAAAGAGAATTTACACAAAAAAAAAAACTTTAGAAACCTAAGAAAAGAAGTTTGGCCCTATAACTATAACATGAATCATCTCATAGAACTAAAAAAAAAAATCAAAACATTTCTGCACAGCCTCTAGCACAAGCTGTGCAGATAGGCGGGGCAAAGAACAAACTGCCCATCCTTCCCTCTAACACATGCCATGCAAACGGAAAGGTAGGAAAAAAGAGGACCGTCCCTCCCTCCTACATGCCCATGTAGCCCCTTGTGCAAACTTTAAAACCCTATTTTTCCTTCCTTTTTAACATAAAGCCAAATAAAACCCTACTAGCTATACCTTACATGTAATGTTTTGCATCTACACAAAAGAAAAGCTTAAGTTTAATACACAATTGATATTTACGTAACTCCACAAACACATAAAGATTACAAATAGAAGTAAGGATGAGAATTAAACAAACTAAAATGACTCTAGAGACAAAGGCCTACTGTATTCGACTCTATAAGAATTCCTAAGAACAAAACATGCTTAAATATGCAATAAAATTTATATAATTCTATAGACATATTAGAGAGTTGAATAAATTGTTAGATTATAGAATATGACCCTACACATAATAGAAGTTTCAAATTACATAGGCAATTAAGATTGACTAATGAAGTAAATGATAAAAGAAAACATCGCTATCAACACGGGCACTAAAGAATGTAGAATCCAAATAAGGTTATACTTATATTATAAAAATCTGATAAACCATCTTAAACATAAATGTAAACATAAAACTGAATCAAGAGAAACAAAATAAAAATAAAGATCAAATAATAAATATCAACAATTAAAAGATTATTACATTAAAGGCCTACAGAAACTATAAAAGTTTAGTAATAAGAACATTAAATTAAATAAGACTTAAGAATGCCTTATTGAATTTATTGGCATTCATAAAATGAATAAAACATAGAAATTGTATAAATAAAATTAATTATCACATAGTACTTGAAACAAGCTTTTCAATGCCTATTTATTCGTAAAAATCCATGTTAAAATAAATATTATAGGCCCATGATAAAACTGACATTCAAAACCATTTAGATCACTTTTTCATAAGGAAAATCTATTTACTCAAATTTTATAGTAATATTATAGATAAGAAAATTTTATAAGCTTCAAAATGACTATTTATAATTCAAATGTGGATAAAAAATGAGAAAACAAAACTAAAAGAATAAAAAAAATGATTTTAAGAGACTAAAGCACTTATAAGAATTTAATTATATAATCACATATCTTATGGATAAATATTCCTATTCATCTAATAGGTGATTTCAATCAGTTTGTGAACTTTCCAGAAGACAAGGCTAAACAGAATATAATAGGCCCATTTTAAGTTTATACGGCTAAAACTAACATATGAAAACTATAGAAAGAGTTTGCCAAAAGAATATAACCTTTATAAAGTTTAGTGCTCGTAACTAAGTACATAAAAATATATTAGGATTCATAAAATTTGAATTTGGATATAAAAGATCACAATCAAAATCATTGCATAAATAATAATAAAATAATAAATATATGTTATCTCATTTCTTAAGAGAAACAAATATGGATTTTCCTGAAGACTAATACAACTAGTAAGCAACAATGGATAGGTGGGTAACTTTGATCTTATCACATTGTTTGTTTGTAGTATAGTTTCACATATAATAATATAATTAATACTGTTTGCATATGGGATTAGGTATATCGCACCATACTTGATGTATATTTGGTTGCCAAAATATAATATCGAAACTTATAATTTCTATGTATGATTATTAATGTGTGAAGCATGTTGATGTTTGTCTACGAATTGTATGATCACTTAATAACATAACTTAATAGTATTCGATTAAATAATCAATTGATCACACATTGCATGACAGCATAACTTGCATTAGCATGGTATTCACATCACGTATTAATATTCTGATTCTACGGTAATGACAAGTTATTTTTAGTGATTTTATCTCTTCAAAAGGATTACCAAAGGATTGTTAGCTCTATAGGAACTAAGTAGGCACTGAAGGACATCGCTTGAGTTGGTGTTGGCTTTAGGATATTAATACTTAGTAGAGTTCTAAGGTTTTACGACAAAGTGGAGATTATGATACTTAAAATATATATATAATAGTAAATGAACTGGAAAGTTTCTCCTTCCGTAGTTCTCAGTTTCCTGGACGTAGATTACTTAAGTTAGTCCTTTAACCCCGAAGAGAGGGTATAAATCTCCATTGGTTTGGATTTTGATCATCCAAGTTGTGCATGATCATATGGTTTATTTTTGCATTGCATATACTTGTTAATTAAACTTGTTTATTAATGCTTGATGTATGGCTTAGTCGGGTTATCTTATTGAGCTATGGTTTTGCTCACCTCCTCAACAATTATTATGCAAGAACAGTACTTGCTGGGATTATTAGGCTAGGAATGTAGGAGAGTGCTCCTCCATTAAACATCTTGAAAATAGAAAAATGATGAACTTAGATTATGTAATAATCAAATCAGGTAATTATCCAAGTCTTTTTAAATAAGTTAAAACCTAATTTTTATTATTTGGTAGAGGATACCAATTCTCTGTGATCTTGGTAGAATGCATGTGGAAAATCTGATTCCTTAGTAGATTCAAATAAATACTATATGTATATGATTAAATTATGTGAAATAAATAAATAAGATAGAGTCTTGTAATCTCCGATTTGCAAGACGATTCATATATTATGGGTGCACACGTGATATGATAACTTTAAATTAATCCTATTAGGTTCCTACTAGGATCGTGATAGTTTTCAACAAAAGGATAGGCTTCTGGGAAAAATACAGCAACCTTAAGTGCATATCAGACTAAGGATATCTTTTCCTAGCGCACTTTGATGCTCTTCCAAATTAGCAAAGTTAAGAAGATGGGTTTTCTCTCCTAATGCAGCTATAACAAAATAGGAGTTAAATAGAATGTGGAGTGAAACATATCAGTAATACATGTATCCTTGTGAGTATAAATATGATTGATAATTCTAAGCACTTCTTCTTTAATATATCTACATGGTGATCCTTTTCATAGATTAGTAATTACCCAGCGGATCGCGTGTTTCTTGCAAAATATTGAAACCAATTACACATGATGTGCTTATGAACAATATAATGAATCCTTTTAAGAACAAGAGTCATGAAAATAGCAAATTATTCCCTCACACGCAATTGGAGAGCTTTGTAAGAATTTGGCAATTTAGTGAAAAGGAGCTTCCAAAAAATTACCGCATAGTCAATGAGATTCTTGTTACTTTTTGATCAAACTACTCTCAACGTTATGTGGCACTGGCTTATAGAGGTGTGAGAGGCTATTGTATGCTTGTATTGTTTGCTAGAGCTATGCAGATGGCCGCATGGCGTCTGCAGATGGTGCTTTAGCTCTGCACTGCTCCTATGCAACCTAGTCCTTCTGAAAAAGAGCTACCTCTATCGACTCCTTAAAATCACATCAAAATGATGATCTTCACGCCAAATTCTATGAAGAATCTTGGAATTTTTTGGTGATTCAGTGGTCACTTTAATTTCTATTATCTTCAGTTCTTACGACTCACCCTTAACCATAAATAAAGAACTTTTAATGCTTATTCCTAAATACTTAAGCCTTTTCACTACAATCTAGAAGAATTATCATTAAAATTCTTGTTAATAGACTTTAAATGGAGCTAAAAACCATAATCCTTCCTACTCAATTGAGTTTTATTTCTAAACGATCTGCAGCTGATGACTTCATCTTGCTTCATGAGATGCTATATAGCTTTAGTTGGAGAAAGGATTCAAACGAATGCATGATGATCAAAACACCTGTGATGACTGACCTACATGGATGAAATGCCCAAGAAAAACTTTGAAATTTCTCTTTTTGTGTGTGATGAGTTAGTTTGAAAGATAAGTGAGTATACTCTTGCATAGAATTCCTTTCTGTTGTGTATTAATGTCTTGCACGAACACCATATCCACTTATAGACAAGCACAAAACAGATGCATTACCTCCACCATGCTCCATGCTTACAGCCAAAGCAAACTTTGCCACACATTTGGACTTTTTCCTTATTTATCCTTCCTATAACATCCTCGTGGAAAATTGTATCTGCTTGATGCACAAACAAAAAAAAATTGTATCTGAAAAGAACTCCCACCCTTATACCCTCAAATTAATTTTGTACATTCCTCTACCACTCAAGCAAAGAATCGTCTTGTCAATACAGCTCTCAACTTCCACGGCGAGGGTTGCATGTTGACTTAATTTCTAAAAGATGCACTGCTCTTTAACTACTTCCATATCAGAAAATCCATCTTCCTCATTTGTTTCCTTCCTAATTCTTTCCTTTTTACATGAATGAACTTTTGATTCTACCACTTTAACACAGTTTCACACAGTATTAGTGCAGGTTTTGCTTAATTTTTTTTCAAAATTAGAAAAAGCACTTGCAGCTTTTCTCTTCTTTTGGAAATACAGTCCATTCAATATGACAGCAATATTGGTTAAAATTTATTGGAAATTGTTTTCATATCGATCCTCCTGGGATAACCTCAAGCAATGTGATCTTTAATGAGGGCCTTTTTTTTTTTTTTTTTTGAGTTTGATCAAGCAAATGGCATTGGGGGTAAAGTTCAAATTAGGGTCATTGATGGAATCTTTGTTGTGAACCATTGCGATTATATGGTGGTTTTTTGGAAGTTCATCCTGTTGAAGGCTTATATTCCTAGTGCTGGTATATTTTGCGCTCCACTTTTTTGAATAACTTGCATAGTCCTTGGATATGTACTTGGGTGGAATTGATCATTCATATTGCCCCCTTTTCACATTTGTTTCATTAGAAAAAATAAGTAAAAGAAAAACAATTCTTGTTCAAATATCACTATAAACATAACGGATGGAACAAGTAAATGTGTTGATACCACTGGACACATTATCTTGTCACCAACATTAACTTTGTTTGATGTACGTCTTGTACCAGAATTTGAATGCAACCTCTTGTCTTTATCAAAACTTTACCATAGCTAATAATCCACAAGCTAATTTTGTTTCAAACTGTTATTCACTACATGACCTTATAACTAAAAAAACCCATTGCAGTGACCAAAGAAAAGTTTGGTCTTTATGTGCTACAACAATCATTAAAGAATGTGGCATTCTATAAATTCATGTAATAAAAGTTCTGACATGCATAGACCAGCAGGACCTCTTAACGTGATTTCCTATATTTCTAAGCACATAACTTCTTATTTGTTTCATTGTCATGTGGGACATTCATCTCCATCTATGCTGGCACATATTATCTTGTTGTAAACGGATATGTCAAACAATGGCAAAAACAAACAAAGCAATAAAGTAAAGTACACACAAGATTTACGTAGAAAACCCTAAATGGTAAAAACCACAGGCAGAGGAAAGAAAAATTCATGAGTGTTAAAAAATGGAGTACAGAGGATGTGTATATAAGCGAACTCATAGATCTCAAATCTCATAAACCTTAAAAAAAACACAAAAACATATAAATATATCATGTAAGTCGACACAAAGGTTAGCAACTGAAAGGACACTATTTTCGAACCAATAGCTGGTGGCTTATAAGAAGTAGGCCGACTGCGTAGCAGATGAAGTTCGGCAGCTTTGAGTTGGCCTGTAAAATTCATAGGATCATAATCTTTAAAGCTGTCTTCAAGGCTGGTAGTGTAGCATATGAAGGCCGGCGGTGTATCCTCGAAGGCTACTAGTTTTTGATTGAATTTGAGTCATACATCTAACAAGCCCCACATCAACAAAAATTTAGGAGCAAAAATACACTAACTTTAATCTTCAACACAAACACAAAAACAAAAACATTCTCCTCCTCTTCCACAAACCCCAAAGGGGATCATCAGCAACAACATTAACGAGTCTAGACAGTACTTAAACTTAGCTAGAGGAAGTGTCTTGCTCAAAAAGCAACATTCCTTTCAGCAAGGCTGTAATATACCCTCCACATAAAATAAACCTCAACCTAGTATCTATCACTTACCTATCCATGAAATTAATCACCTCCACACCAAGATCAATTCTATACCCTCAGTCATACTATACAAATACATCATATCAAAACTGGTCACTTTGCTATGACTAGTCTTTTTACAATAGATGGTGTGGGCTAGAATATGATGGAGCAACTTGTGCTCCATAGATGTGAAAGTGGTGGACAGTAATTTGGAAGGCACAAAAGCTTCCTTCCCCTAGGTGAATGACCTAAAGCTAGAACTTCTCAGGGGTCATCTCCTTAGGCTAAGAATTTGGAAGATCGTCTTATTGATCTTCATCAACATAATCATAGAGTCCTAAGAACATTCCAACTTTTTTCAGCTCAAGCTCATTGACCTTTCCATAAGCCTGAAAAAAGTCAATGTGTGCATATTATCCTTCTTCTCTATCATCATGGTGGATAAAAACTCAATGGTAACATCTCTGTATGCTCGTTCATTGAGTGCAAACAACCTAAACCAAGCCCTGTCAGCCACCTTCTCCTGAATTCTTTTCTCCATCCCATACTCTCACAAAAGCTCTCAGTCCAAGTATTGATGATTCATAATACTCATTTTCTGAAGCCTCTTTTTCCTCTACTTTGTATAAGGTTTTGTTGAAAGTAAGTCTGGAGCGTCAGAAGTAAAGGCTTCATTGGTCTTTTGCTTCTTCCTCTTTGGATTGAGCTTTCTGGGTGGCATCCTAAAAAAAGAAATTTCATGTTAAAGATAATTCAAGCACCATTGGTAATGTGAACTCAACAAATGCCTATATCTATCAACTTGAGGAATAGAACATGTAGGAACTAGGCATTTATAAGTCATCTTCCAAGCAAAATTCCCAATTGGGACACTATCCATATCAATTTGTGTTGTATGCTTAGATTGTTATGCCAAAAACATGATATAACATAAATTGAGTTAATTAGAATCATAGGCATAATATCACTAAGAACCAATCTTACAACTTTTTGTCATGCTTTTATACTTTGCAAGTTGGATTCAAAGCTGCCAACGTAAACTAAACGGCTTAGTTTTTAACCGTTATTTGTGATTCATTCAAATTACATGGGGAAAACAAATCAACACGTATGTCTTTTAAAACTATTGAGAAGCATACCTAAACTAATTTAGAACATCAAATCTGTTCTAATGCATGGAAACCTAAAAAAAAAAATCCACAATCTCGACGCATAATCCTAAATTGTGAAATTGTTCCATTAGCTTGTTTCAATTCAACATTCACCACATATATGCAATGTAGAACCATTAAATTGCTCAAAATCACAAAAGCCCCAAATTCCTTAACATAATAGGTATAAACCCTAAGTGCATGAACAATGCCAATTTTTCAAGAAATTAGACTCAAATTGATTCTAGTTTTGCATTTAAGCAATCACAAGAACAAGTTCTGAAACCCAAAGGCCAACCCATTAACTAATCGATCATCTCATCCCATGTCACTTTCATCATCATCTTTCAATTGCAAATTTCAGCAACCCCATTACATCAACATGAGTGTGAAAAGAAAAAAAATGACAGAAAACGAGTAGAGTGACTTACTTGAGTTGACAATCTAGAGGAGATAGGTTAGGAGAGATGCATGTGGATGGAAATGTGTTCATGTGTGAAGATGAGGGATTGAGAGTGAGAGTGTACTTAGGAAAGAAATGAGAGGCAGAGAGAGAGAGAGAGATATCAATTTAACAGCTCGTGACAGGACAAAGGCCGACACACTACCTCATATGCCACCGGCTTTCGAAGCCAGCTTTGAAAATTGAGAATAGTTTCCAAGAGTAGTTAGCCGGCTACCTTTGGACATACGCTGCCGACAATCTTTATTCCCAGTTGCTGACCTTTCTTTCAAAGCAATATCAGTTTCAAGGTGTGTTACGTAGTGTTAGAGCCGACGACTTTGAATCCTTTAAAGCCACATTTCATAGCTAAGAAGGCTTCGATCAAGGACGTACACTGGCTAAAAGTTGGCAGCCTTGACTTTCCAAAAGTCGGCATTTCTCTTTGTCTCCAAAATTGGCTAATTCCTTTTCATAAAATTTTTACTTTATGTTTTAAGAATACTTACCTGTGTGTCCATAAGTCTCAATGAGTGCATTGATTTCTTCCTTCCTCATACTTCAAAATTGTCATGGAGACTTCAGCTGCAATCTGTATTAAGAACACAAAAGTCAGAAAATTACTTAAACGAAATTAAATAAGAACGAAAAAACTATACTACTGTTAGACATAAGCAACGTCCCATGAAGCACATTGGTTTATAGTCGCTAGCCCAACTTTCCAAGTTCTCAAGATGGACTTGCTCGGTTGTTGATAGTGAGATCACTATCGTTTTTTTCCCCTTCGTGATAGTGCTTGAAGAGATGATCGTTTACTTTAAAAGTATGGTTTTTTTTTTTTTTTTTTTGCCTTTAGCTTAAGTGCACCATAGGGAAAAACATTAGCAATAACAAATGGTCTTGACCAATGGGATTTCAAGTTACCTGAGAACAACTTTAGTCGAAAGTTGTATAATAAGACTTTCTAACCAGGCAAAAACCCTTGATTTAGGATGTTCCTATCATGCCATCGATTTGAACTTAAAGATAATCTAGAAATATTGTAGAAGCCTTAAATGAAGTTTTATAGATAAAACTTCTATATAACCGATATAATTATATGCATAAGCTCTAATAAACTACGAGAAAACCTAGATATTTCTTTATATAATTATATTGTTAAGTCAAACATATAATATAAGATGTAAAAAATTCAAATTGATAACTGGCCATTGCTTCTTAGAGAATTCATTGTCATTAAAATATACAAGTTGAGCAAGGTGTCAACGTAAAGTTAATTGAAAATGACACTACAACCTATAGCAAGTTTCCAAACAACCCATGAAATTAATGAAGTAGAATGTGCCATTGTTACTTAAAGAACTGCCTTCTATACTCCCATTTCACTATAAAGTACATAGATTAACTAAATATAAAATACAAAAAAAAAAAAAAAAACTAGATTCCCTTCTTGCAAACATGAATTCCCTATAAGGGGCAAGAATTTAGACCAAGTCAATCCACTAGCAAAATTTTCTTATGTAGAAGTCCCCCAATTTATGCACCTATCATTTTCATTATCAAATAAAACTCATATACAACTTATATATTGGGTCACATAATTGGCAAGCAAACAAATCAATTCCTTCCAAGAATCCAAATTCATAATTGTAAGCTATACGCCTAATCAAGACAATACATAGAGAAACAAAACTTCACTTTTCTTCTATAAGTCCACTGTAGCCCACAAATCACTTTCTCTCCTCCTTTGTCAACCGAAAACTCCATCACAAAAGCAACCAACGTAAAAGTCTCTTTTTCCTTTTCTCCCAACTGCAAAACATTCCAAGGAAAAAGACTCATCTAGCTAGGACAAAACAAGCTTCAAGAAGTTAAGTACTAAAGGTAAAAATTGTCTTGAATTAGATAGCTTATTTCTTAAACTTTAAATACTCATTATTCTACTTTCTAACACTAGGTTCGACTCACTTAAAAAGGAGAGGGATTGTCACTTGTTCTTTATCCTAACAAGGTAACACTTACTCTATTATTAAGCTTATATTACAACCATGTATAGGAAAATAGGAGATTCCATGAGACGAAATGCCTATGAACTTTACATGTTTGGTTTTTTTAGGATAAAGTAGCTAATAATACTATGCCCATGAAACATTGTTTGATGTTTATTCTACATTAACTAAACACTACATTTAGTGATGAATGATGTAGGGAAAAATCAACTAGTGAAATAGGAGCAATGAACCTTATGAATATGGATCCTACCATACATATACCATATCAAAATCAATTTAACATGTGGTATAATGCACCTATGACATAACTTATAAAGAGAAAATTAATAAAAAGAATCATATAAACCCTCCAAGGAATCTCAACTCTATAGCTATAACATGGATCACATCATATCACTAAGGAAATTCATAAAACATTTCTGCACACACCCCCAGCACAGACCATGCAAATAGGCTGGGTAGAGAACAAATTGTTCATCCCTCCCTTTAGCACAACACGTGTAGGTTGGTTGGGCAAGAAACAAAGGATTTGTCCTTCCCTTCAACATGCTCATGCAGCCCCTAGTGTAGACCCTAAACCCTATTTTCTCTTCCTTTCCAATACAAAATCAAACCCTAAGTACTATATCCTACATGTCATGACTCTGCATCCACGTAAAAAGAAAATTTAAGTTGAATATACATTTGATACCTACCTAACTCCATGAACCCATGAATATATTAGAAAGGTAACTAAAGGACTAAATACTAGAATATGACCCTATAGATAATAAGAATTTCAATTCATAAATGGAGATAAGGTTGAGAAAGAAAGTATATAATATTTGAAAATTTCCTATCATCGTAGGCACTAAAGACTTCAAAATCTAGATAAACTTATATTAATTAGAGTTTAGGGTGATGTAATCACCCTAAATATAGATATAAACATAAAATAAAATCAAAAGAAGCAAAATGAAAAGAGATAATAAATAGCAAACATCAAACTGTTCTAGAATTAACATACTAAAAGACCCTTTATTAATAATAAGAGCTTAATAGTAAAGTTATTAAACAAAAAAGATGTCAAAATGCCTTTCACCCAAACCTTATAGTTACTTATTAAATAGAAAATTTGGGACCTTCAAAACGACTATTTACAAGCAAAATTTGGATAAAAAATGAGAAAATAAGACTAAAAGAGAAAAACCAAATTTATGACACTTAGGCACTCATAGAGTTCAATTATATAATTATATGTCTTATTACTGAATATTCTTATTCATCTAGTAGGTCATATCAATCGATTTAAGGATTTCCTTGAAGATTATTATGATTAGTCGTCATAAACAAGTGAGTAACTTAGATATATTACATTGCTTGTGTTTGTAGTCCAATAGCATATGCAATGAAAAGATAATAATGAAGTGATTGTGAATATATGCTGGATACTGTATGTTATGTGGTGTATGGTTGTTTTGACAAACTATTGTAATGAAAGTGACAATAAATTCACTAATAAGCTTGATATTTATAGCATGTTGAATGTCTATGTTATGCGTAGTCACCTTGAACTTGACTAAGAACTATTGGTACCATAAATGAAATGGTCATGCATTGCACAATTTGCATAAGTCACATAAAATTAGTGTGATAGCGTACTAGGTGTTAATATTTTAGTTCTTTGGTAATGCTTGGTATATAAATGGCATGTAAATACAAGGTTACCTTTGTTCTTCGGTTCCATGAGAATTACTGGCAAATGACGGACATCGCCTGTGGTATTGACATGAAAGGACTAACGCTTAGTGGAGTTTCTAAGGCATGAAATGGGAAATGAGTGTTAAAATACCATAAAAATAAAGAGATAATTAATGTGAGTATTATTATCATTCATGTATGCTCAGTTTCTCCTAGGTAGGTGGGTCATTGTGTAATGGTTCCTTCAACCCTGATGAGAGGGTGTAAATCTCTATCCTGTTTGGATTTCAAGTTATCCAAGTTCGTATTTGAGCATATGTTTGATTGTTGCATTACATACGATTGTTAATAACTTACTTGATATGTGGTATGTTCTGATTGTTCATTAAGCCTATGGCTCATGGTCACACTCCTACAATTCTTACAGGTTAATCCTTCACCCATGGCTAGTATCTTCCTAGAGCATAGCATCGGTAAGCTTTCAAAGCTATAATGATTATAGGTTAGGCGGGATAGTACTATCTAGTGATATATGTTAGATGTTGTTTAAACATCACTTTATATATTTTGAGAACTTCACATACAAGTTAAGGATTGTAATATCATATGATTCAAACAGTTATTTAGAAAGTTCAATTTATGATGTTATATTATATATGTGTTCATCATCCTTATCAAGCGACCAAAAAGATCCTGTTATCATTTTCCAAGGTTTAACTAGTATTAGCATACGTATGTGATCCTTTCTGATGTCATATAGTCTTTCTAAATATATATTTTTAGACATCAAATAGTATCATAATATGTGTGTTATTATCAAAGTACCCTTGGGGCATGATAACTTAACTAGTCCTAAACCCATGCCCTAAACGTCGGTTGAAGGAAAACAAATCTCCTAAATCCAGCTTTAATTTTCCTTTCTTTTTTATTTAAACTAACTTTGTCCTTCCCTATTCTATCTCGGTGCTACAATACCCTTCCACTTTCCTCATTTCTTTTTTTTTTTTTCAAGATACAAACAATGCTATGCAATAACAACATTAGCTGCTCCATTCCTTCCCTTTAGTTGCTGTTGCTTCCCTTTATTTCCCCTAGAAAAGACAACAAACACAACACAGCACCAACAACCACAACAAATAAACACACAATAGCCACCTCCTACTACTATAGCATCTTTTGTTTTGCTTCCATAGCCCTTGAATAGAACAAAACAACAACAAGAAAATGCCTATACGCTCCTTTTATTGTGGCTGCTGTTTTAGGCATTTGGTGCAACCACTATCCCTTTTATTTTTTCACCGATCATCTTACAAATTAATGCGAACATGTGTGTTGATTAGTGCTGCTACTTGAGTCTTTCTCCCCACCAACTAGCCTCCATGATGCTGGTAATACTTCCTTTTTCCTAAGTTGACAACAACAATTACAAACCCACGTAAGCTGCTTTATACCCTTATTGTCCTGTTTTATCTTATATATTTATTTTCATTGCCTGCCACTTGCTATTTCTTAGTGCACCAAACACAACAACATAGGCACCAACAAACTCATGTCTTTCTTGCCTTGTTGCTGTAACCACTTGTTACCACCTACTGTATCGGTTGCTACAACAAGTTGCTTCATTCTTCTTATTTCCTTGCAACATAAAGCCACAAATAGGTACGCTAACTTTCTTCATGTGACACCTAAGATCATAAAAGCTGAAATTACAATCTGGGAAGTTCCATGTAGTCAATTGGTAATAATAATGTGGAAACCACCAATGAAAGTGCATGATCTACTAAACCGATACCCTTTTCGAACAGGAAAAGAGAAATAACCAAATCACCGAGGTAAGTTGAGGTGATGGACTTAGGTATTGTTTCGATTCCTTTTATCTATGAACCTAGAAGAGAAAAGGATGATAATTTCTTGATTAAATGGTGATTGGAATTCATATGACTTATCCCCTATGAATCTTAGCTAAGAGGTGAACTTGCCTAAAGAGATTAACACTCCTTTGATATCTTAATGAGCTAGTGTAATTAAATCCATGACAAGGACAGTTGAATTGATGATGCGTTAGCTTGTGATGACTAAATGGACTATTAAGGGATTGAATTACATGAGATTCGTGATTACAAATAAAAATTATCAATTCTAGTTAAGTGATAAGTGTCTTAAGATCCTCATTGTTTGTGCATTATTTAGCATATTTTATATGCTATTTGAGTAATTCATCAAAGGAAAGAACTTTTATTGGGCTAATTATTTGTTTCAGGGATAATTATGGAACAATGGAGCTTTTCAAGAGATTTATCATGAAAGAAACCAAGTTATTGAAGATTATGGAGCCTAGATGAAGTTGTGGTCATACACTAGTAATTATACACTACTAATGTAGATTTGGAGGATAAACTTGAAGAAAAATCAGCTTTTTCAATGCACATGACCCGAGCTACACGGGTAGTGTAGGATGAGTAGTGTACACATGACAACAAAGGAAAATGCACTGGAATTATGTTGTACACGCCCCGACCTACAGGGGTCGTGTAGGGTACTCGTGTATGAGCAATTTTGTATAAATACGGCATTCTTTCATTGTTTGAGAGAAGAGAGAGAGTCAGATATCATTCCTAACCCTAAAGGTCGTCTTTTGGAGAGCTTATCAAGAAGAATTGACGACACAAACATTCAGAGTCACAACAATTGTTTCAAAAGGGGTTTTTGTCATTATGTTTTATTTAAACTCTTCTAGATCTATTATTTCTGTTGTTTATCATATGAAAGAGTAGATTTGTATGCCCTAGGTTTTGTGAAACCCTAACTCATGTTCTGAATTGTTATCAATTGATGAAAAGTTTTGATCTTGAATTCATTCACGTGATTTAATTGTCTTGTGATAATTTTCTAGCCAGGATTATTGTTTGTTTGATTCTTATTAGTTAGAAAGAGATTTCTACTAATAGGATAGATCTTACATGAATGATAAATTTGCATGTTTCACCTAGACATAGGGAGGCTTCGAATTTTGCCATAAAGATTAAATCTTTATTTAGGGTTTGTGAGTTTCATGCAATTCTGCATTGGTGTGAGTGAAGGAAGAGATTCCCATTTTCTCATGTAAAATTAGGAATCAATTGACTTGAAGAGACTAATTGGTTTAAGTTAGAAACCCTGCAGTTGAAGATTTGATTTTTCATCAGTTAATTTTATCATAAGTATTAAAGGTTAAGGTGGATCAAAACTAGGGGCATTGTTATGAATTGAATTAAATTAAGAAAAGCTCTCATATTCTATCATTAGGGTTTGTCAATTATTAGTATAATTAATCATTAGGGTTAATACAATCTTTTGATAATTTAGACTAGATAGTAGTGAAAGGGTATTACTAGTAATTGCCCATAGATCTTTAGGATGACATCCGAGTTAATTTCCATACTATAAGATAGGTGCGCTGCCTTGTGTGGATCCGAATTAATTGGATTATAAATTTTAGACTTGGTGATCATACACACATCAAAGTTTTGGCGCCATTGCCAGGGATCTGGCAATATTAGGAAAGCCTTATTAGCTACTAATTTAGTCATTTTTTTATTTTATATTCTTCTCTTCCTTCTATTTTTGGAAAAAAAAAATACTAATCCATTTGTCATCTCTTGCAGTTTATGACAAGTAGTTCTTCATCGAAGAATTTTGATTTTGATCCCGAAATAGACCGGACATTTCACAGGAGGCAAAGAGAAAGAAGAGCCAATCTAGAGGCTTTGGAAAACATGGAAAGATAAGGAAATGAACAAATCAAGTTGGTAGGATTGAAAATAATCCATTTCAAGTTGCTGGCAATGAAGTGCATAGAGCCATGTGGGAATTGTTTATGCCCACGGTTGAAGGAGTCGCTCTACCTATTGTATGGCCTACAATATAAGCGAATAATTTTGAGTTGAAGCCTGCTCTAATTCAAATGGTGCAGGTAAATCAATTTGGAGGAGGAGCTTCTGAAAATCCACATGATCATTTGTCAAGATTTCTACATATATGTGCCACCATTAAGAGTAATGGTGTATCCGATGATGCAATACGCCTTAGACTATTCCCTCTTTCTCTTAGGGATAAGGCAAGCAACTAGTTAAATTCACTACCCCCTCATTCCCTAACCAATTGGGATCAAGTGGCATAGAAATTTTTGGAGGAATTTTTCCCACCGAGCAAGACAATACAATTGAGAAATAATATACTCTCCTTTCGTCAGTACGAGGGTGAATCACTCTATGAGGTTTGGGAGAGGTTCAAGGAACTCCTTAGGCGTTGTCCTCACCATGGAATTGCTCTTCATGATCTGGTTAGAATTTTCTATTCTTCCCTTGGTGATCAATTGAAGACTATGATTGATGCAGTGGCTGGTAGAAGTCTGGTAAAGAAAAGCGCTCCTGAAGCATATGATCTGATAGAAGATATGGCAAGAAACACATTCTTTTGGCATAGTAAAAGAAATAAACCGAGGCAAGTAACTGCCAATCATGAGTCGGATGCAGTTGCTCAACTTCAAGCACAAGTTGCATCACTTACAGCTCAAATGAGTAGAATGCAACCTATGTCAAATGCAGGACCAAGTCATATGCCAAATATGGATGCTTCACCTCAATGTAATTTTGCTACAAGCTTTTCAGATTTTCCAATGGGAGATTCTTATGTTCCTGGTGTTAGCTCAAGCATGGAGGGAGCGAATTTTGTGAACAAATTCGACAGAGGAACCGGAAACTATAATCCCTATAGCAATACATATAATCGAGGGAGAGATCATCCAAATTTTTCTTGGAGCAACCAGAATGCACAAAGACCAATTTTCCACCTGGGTTTCATAAGCGCAGCGCAACAATTACCAACGCATCAACAACTTCCTGCTCTTCCACCACCTGAGAAGAAGCAAATGTGGAAGAACTTCTAACACAGTTTATCAGAGTTCTGATGCACGTCATCGAAATCAAGAAGCTTCTATTCACACTTTGGACAACAAATTGGCCAAATGGCGAAACTGCTTTCAGAAAGACAGCCAGGATCTCTTCCTGGGAATACTGAGCCTAATCCTAAGGAACAGGTGCAAGCCATTAATTTGAGAAGTGGTAAAGAAGTTCCGAGCAGAAGTGAGGAGGAGCCTGAGCAAATGTGGAGAAGGAAGTTACAAATGAGAATTCTGAGAAGGGCACAGCTGAGCCAGAAAAGAAACAACCTCAAGCAGTTAAAGATATGTACCTAAAATACCATATCCTGCTCGTCTTCATCAGAAAAAGGATAAAGAACAGTTTGACAAATTCTTGGATCTGTTCAAGCAGCTTCACATTAATCTTCCATTTGTGGAAGCTCTTTCTCAAATGCCCAGATACGCTAAGTTCCTTAAAGAACTTTTGTCTAACAAGAGGAAGTTGGAGGATGTCTCTACAATTGAAGTAGGAGCAAATTGCTCCTCGATTATTCAAACAAGTTACCTCCAAAGTTGAAAGATCCTGGAAGTTTCACTATTCCATGTGTTGTGGGGGAATTATCTGTTAAAGCATTGGCTGATCTTGGGGCAAGTATTAATCTCATGCCTTACTCCTTTTTCAAGAAACTAGGCCTTGAGGGCTTAACTGAACCCCGCCCCACTCGCATGAGTCTTCAGTTGGCTGATCGTTCTGTAAAAATTCCAAGGGAATTATTGAAGACGTTCTAGTGAAAGTTGGAAACTTATTATCCTGTAGATTTTGTGATACTTGACATGGATGAAGATAGGGATATACCCTTGATTTTGGGAAGACCTTTCTTAGCCACAGCAAGAGCAGTGATAGATGTTGAGGAAGGGAAGCTTACACTTAGAGTTGGAGATGAAGAATTGGTGGTAACAGTTTCTGCAGCATTAAAACATCCGATGGGATCTGCTGACTCCTGTTATTCAATTGATGTTGTGGATTCCTCAGTGTCTGATCACATTGAAGAAATTATAAGCAGAGATGAAATGGAATTGAGTTTGACTCAATGAAAAGAAAGAAGTGACGACCCGAGTAAGAGCTATATAGCAGGATTGGATGCTACAGAGCAATTCATACCTCAGAATGGGTTTGAAGAATTGAAGAAGAACAATGAAGCACGATTGAAACCTTCGATTGAAGAACCACCGTGCTTGAATTGAAGCAGCTACCAAATTTTCTTGAGTATGCCTTCTTGGAGAAGGATTCTAAGCTGCCAGTGATCATTGCTTCAGACTTATCAGATGAACAGAAAAGCAACTGATTTCGATCCTCAAACACACAAGCGAGCAATTGCTTGGAAGATCTCTGATATAAAGGTGTTAATCCATCCTTCTGTACTCATAAAATTTTGTTAGAAGAAGGTTACAAGCCTGTTGTTCAACCCCAAAGAAGGCTAAACCCGAATATGAAGGATGTGGTTAAGAAGGAAGTATAAAGCTACTTGATGCTGGGATGATATATCCTATATCTGATAGTTCTTGGGTTAGTCCAACACAAGTGTACCCAAGAAAGGAGGGATGACTGTGGTCCCAAATGAGAAAAATGAACTCATTCCAATGAGAACTGTAACTGGATGGCGAGTTTGCATAGACTATAGAAGACTAAATGAAGCCACCAGAAAGGACCATTTCCCTCTGCCATTTGTAGATCAGATGTTAGAGAGGCTTGCCGGACATATGTACTATTGTTATCTTGATGGGATGTCCGGGTACTTCCAAATACCTATAGCTCCAGAGGATCAAGAAAAAACAACATTCACCTGTCCCTATGGCACTTATGCCTATAGGAGGATGCCCTTTGGGCTTTGTAATGCACCGGCTACATTTCAGCGGTGCATGTTAGCAATCTTTGATGATTTGGTGGAAAAATTATGGAAGTATTTATGGATGATTTCTCGGTCTTTGGGAATTCATTTGGTGAATGCTTGGCTAACTTGGAGAAGGTTTTGATCCGTTGTGAAGAAACCAACCTGGTACTTAATTGGAAAAATGCCATTTTATGTGCAAGGAAGGTATTGTGCTTGGGCACAAGGTTTCGGAGAAAGGGATTGAAGTTGATCGAGCAAAGATTGAAGTCATTGAACAACTTCCACCTCCAACTTCAGTGAAGGCCATTAGAAGTTTTCTTGGACATGCCGGTTTTTATCGACGATTCATTAAGGACTTCTCCAAAATAGCTCGCCCATGACAAGGCTATTGGAGAAGGATGCTGCCTTTGATTTTGACCAAGAATGCCTTGATGCTTTCAATCTTTTGAAGGCAAAGTTGACAACGCTCCGATCATGATAGTTCCTGATTGGAACCTTCCATTTGAACTAATGTGTGATGCGAGTGACTTTGCTGTGGGTGCTGTCCTTGGACAAAGACGTGAGAAGCATTTCCGACCAATATACTACGCCAGTAAGACGCTCAACAGTGCTCAGGAGAACTATACCACAACAGAGAAGAATTATTGGCGGTAGTATTTGCTTTCGACAAATTTCGATCTTATCTTGTTTTATCTAAAGTTGTTGTGTATACAGATCATTCTGCTTTGAAGTTTCTGTTGTCCAAAACTGATGCTAAACCTAGGTTGATCCGATGGATTTTGCTTTTACAAGAATTTGACTAGAGATCCGTGATAAAAAGGGAGCAGAAAACTTAGCTGCAGATCATTTGTCAAGGTTGGAAAATCCGCAATTAAGTGACCCTGATGAGGAAGACATTGATGACAACTTTCCTGAAGAAAGACTTCTTGCAGTTTGTGAGCGTTTGAGTACTAAATTACCATGGTTTGTTGATATTGCTAACTATCTTGCTGCAGGATTCTCCCTGATGATTTAGATCGCCATGCTAAAAAGAAGTTTTTCTCTGATTTAAAACATTATTATTGGGAGGATCCTTTTCTTTTCAGGGTTTGTGCAGATCAAGTCATAAGACGATGTGTGACTCATGAGGAAGGTTGGAAGATTCTATTTGACTGCCATTCAGGCCCTACTGGGGTCATTATAGTGCCAACCGGACAGCATAAAGTTATGGAGGTAGGTTTTTATTGGCCTTCAATTTTTAAAGATGCTCACCGTTTTGTTCTTTTTGTGATAGATGCCAGAGAATAGGAAATACATCTAGACGGGATGAAATGCCTCAGAATTATATCTTGGCATGTGAAGTATTTGATCTTTGGGGCATTGATTTTGTTGGACCGCTTCCCACATCTTTCGGGAATAAATACATACTAGTGGCAGTGGACTATGTTTCTAAATGGGTGGAAGCTCAAGCTTTACCCACCAATGATGCCCGGGTAGTATGTAAATTCTTGAAAAAGCTGTTTTCAAGGTTTGGATTCCCTAGAGCTATTATTAGTGAGAGGAACACATTTCTGTAACTCTCAATTAGAAAAAGTTTTGAGGAGATATGGGGTTACTCATCGAATCGCCACACCTTACCATCCTCAGACAAGCGGTCAAGTTGAAGTGTCAAATCGAGAGTTGAAGAGGATCCTTGAAAAGACGGTTAGTCATCACAGAAGAGATTGGGCGGAGAAACTAGATGATGCCTTGTGGGCGTACAGGACTGCTTACAAAACACCTTTGGGGACTACTCCCTATAGATTGGTGTATGGGAAAGCGTGCCACCTTCCGTGGAAATTGAACATAAGGCGTATTGGGCAATCAAGCAAGTGAACTTTGATTTAAGTTCTTCGGGACTCAAAAGAAAATTTCAGCTGAATGAATTAGATGAATGGAGGATGACTGCATATGAAAATATGAAACTTTACAAGGAAAAGCGAAACGATTCATGATGCACACATTCGTCATCCAAAGAAGTTCAAGGTAGGGGATCAAGTGCTTTTATTTAACTCCCGGTTGAAGCTTTTCCCGGGCAAGTTGAAATCGAGATGGTCCGGGCCTTTTCTAGTAAAGCAAATTTTTCACATGGTGCTGTGGAATTGGAGCATCCTGAGCAAGGCACGTTTAAGGTGAATGGCCAAAGAGTCAAATTGTACTTAGGAGGAGGAGCAGAAAACGAGGACCGGGAGGAGTTTAAACTCCATCCACCAGATAATTAGCTTTGAAGAGCTTGAGAACGTCGAGCCAACGACGTTAAACAACAACGCTTATGGGAGGCAACCCATGTCTGACTTTGATAGGTAAGTTTTTCTTTTCTAGCTTTTCTATCCTAACATCCCGTTTTTGCAGATTGTTGAGCCATAGTCGAAAGAGACACTTGAGTTTTCATGCTAAGTGTGGGGAAAATCACAACCAAGGAAGGTAAAGAGGAGGATTTCAAATTGCTAAGTGTTCTAGGTAAGTATTCTATCATATGCATTATTTTAAACCTTTGACACTTGATCTTGAAAAAAAAAAAAAAAATTCACTCCCAGTGTACACTACCATAGTACACGACCAGTGTACTAGAGTATGTATGAATTCTAGCTACTGTGCTTTCATGAGTTCTACACGACCAGTGTACTAGAGTAGTGTATGAATCTAGCTACTGTGCTTTCATGAGTCGTTCTACACTACGTGTATTAGGGTAGTGTATGAATTCTAGCTACTGTGCTTTCATGCGCTGGAATTATGTTGTACACACCGACCTACACGGGTCGTGTAGGGTACCTGTGTATGAGCAATTTTGTATAAATACGGCATTCTTTCATTGTTTGAGAGAGAGAGAGTTAGATATCATTTCTAACCCTAAAGGTCGTCTTTTGGAGAGCTTTTCAAAAAGAATTGACGGCACAAACATCCGGAGTCATAACAATTGTTTCAAAAGGGGTTTTTGTCATTATGTTTTATTTAAACTCTTCTAGATCTATTATTTCTATTATTTATCATATGAAAGAGTAGATTTGTATGCCCTAGGTTTTGTGAAACCCTAACTCATGTTTTGAATTGTTATCAATTGATGAAAAGTTTTGATCTTGAATTCATTCACGTGATTTAATTGTCTTGTGATAATTTTCTAGCCAGGATTATTGTTTGTTTGATTCTTATTAGTTAGAAAGAGATTTCTACTAATAGGATAGATCTTACATGAATGATAAATTTGCATGTTTCACCTAGACATAGGGAGGCTTCGAATTTCTGCCATAAATATTAAATCTTTATTTAGGGTTTGTGAGTTTCATGCAATTCTGCATTGGCGTAGTGAAGGAAGAGATTCCCATTTTCTCATGTAAAATTAGGAATCAATTGACTTGAAGAGACTAATGGTTTAAGTTAGAAACCCTGCAGTTGAAGATTTGATTTTTCATCAGTTAATTTTATCATAAGTATTAAAGGTTAGGATGGATCAAAACTAGGGGCATTGTTATGAATTGAATTAAATTAAAAAAGCTCTCATATTCTATCATTAGGGTTTGTCAATATTAGTATAATTAATCATTAGGGTTAATACAATCTTTGATAATTTAGACTAGATAGTAGTGAAAGAGTATTACTAGTAATTGCCCATAGATCTTTAGGACGACATCCGAGTTAATTTCCATACTACAAGATAGGTGCGCTGCCTTGTGTGGATCTGAATTAATTGGATTATAAATTTTAGACTTGGTGATCATACACACATCATTAAGTGATAAGCATGGACTCATATAGAAGTGAATTGAGGTGAAAAAACTTAGGAAATACATGAATTTGACAAAGGAGTACACAAATTCGTAATTTTACTTTGATGAGTTCACCACATTAGAGTCTTTCTTTGGTAAAAGTAATATCACTGTTGGGAAGTACTAAAAAAACCACATAAAATCAAGTACTTGTCAAAAATCAATTTAAAACAAAATAGATGTACATGATTAAATATTTGGTCCTAAACTAGAGAAAACTTAATCTACTGTAGTATAGGTACCAAACTACCGTCTAAAGCTATTTCTTATGCATCCTTTGGATTTCTTACTGTATTAAGGAGATATCAAGTAGGAGGATCCTTACCCTGAGGACTACTTCTATCCATAGATATGGAAAAGTGAATTCTCTATGATTATTATACTATATGTGTTTTTCAATTTAGTGCATTAAATATAAAAATAATGAAATGGTACGCATGTTAGGCGCTAGGCTTGCTTGTGTTTGATTTGGTTATCAGAGCCAAAATTTAAGATTTAAACTAACCATAACAAAACTGTGTGTATTAGTTTTGTAGATTTAAGTCCTATGAAAATTGTTTTTGATCACCTAAAAATGAATTATAATTATTATGCTTTAAATTAATTAAAGGGATTATGCATATCATTTTACATTTTACACAGTCCAGTATCACGTTGAGTGGACCGCCAACATGGTTAAGTACATGTGTTTATTTCTACTAATGAGGAGCTAAGTTGATTAAGGAAACGACCTCATGGGTAGAACCATGCTAGGGGCTTGGCTTAGGGTTTTACATAATGTGTAAATCATCTTGAGAATTGTTTTGGAACTTATTTTGAAAAATAATTAGAATTCATTTCATTAAGTGTTTTATACAAGGCTCAAGGTTGCACAATAACCTCAAATTGATGGGTTCGCGTTGGTTCATGTTAACCATGCACATATCTCCAACTCGAGTCACGGAGAGCACAAATCTATACCATTTACGATCTAACTAGTAGATCATATGTGTTTGCTCATGTGGTTGTTGCATTGCGCTTATTTGTTAATAATTGCTTGATAACAATGGGTGAAAGTGTAATATGAGAGGATCTTACTCAGCTAGTTATAATTAACCCCTCTACAGATTTTTATTGTTATAGGACTATCTGTGGGAGATGTCTCATCGTAGGATGCCCTAGGTTAGTATTACAAGGTTTAGGGGATCGGTGGGCAAATGGAGTGACTAAGAGTAGGATCTTTGTATTTTGAAGGACCTTATCTACATTTATTTTGTTCATACTATAGACTAGCTAATGATCCTACCTAGATGTATCGATTCTAGATACTCTATGATACTCCTAGGCCTTTTATTTTATTTTTGAGACGTTGGATAATGTGGGGCTCATTGTCCCTACTTTATTCATGGTAGGAGTTTATGTGACTTGCATATGCATGTTATGCTTTAAATCTCTATTAGTGTTGCAATTTTTAGCATAAACTATGTGATTGCCATATTCTAGTGGTGCCACTAAATGGTGAGCATGTCTTATACACAGTTTTGGCAACTATTGAGTGATAAGGGAGTTATTGCTCAGCTTTGGTACGGTGTATGGTGGGATTGTCATAAGTAGAGTATCCTTTAGGACGTGACCGTATTTTTTTTACCTTAAATTAAGTGTAATTATTATTATTATTATTTTTAAATACTATGGTTCTCGCTTTCTAAGGAATTGGAATTGTACCATGCATAGCTCCCACAGTTCAGATTTTGGTTCCCCATTTTGGACCCAGAAACCGCAGGGTGGAACCGAATTAGAGCGTGACAACACCTAATTAATAAGCTCAACTTACTGAATGTTGGATTACAATAACTGGGTAGCCAGTCGCTTGTGATGCTAAATTCAAGTAATCCAATCAAGGCATCAAGAAAGATTTGGTGAATAGAAAATGTTATGTATTATATTTGTATTTGTTCAAAACCAAATAAAGACAAAAAGACTATTTGTTTTTCTACATATTTGTCTGTATTATTAAAGATGTTGAAGGGAGTTTGATGTCTTTATCATTCTAATTATTTCATACGCTTATATATATATATTATATTATATATATTAAAGAGGAAAGAAAATAATTATTTTAGAATAGAAAATGAATAGAAAATGCTTAAATGGTTATGTCAAGTCGTATAACCATTTTTCTCGATTAAAGAAATTTACTTTTATAAATAGCTTCATATGTGATTAATAAAACTGACATTTTTTTGGCCCAAAAAAAACTGACATTTTTATTTTTACGTTCTTACTAGTCTTTTTATAAAATGCGTATCAATGTAGAAACGTAAAATGTTGCTTTTTAATCTTGGTATATATGTTGGGACCCATGTGAATGTGATTAGATTAGCAAGTACTAGTAAAATTTTTTACCTAAGAAGTTCCTTAAAAAACTATGTACTATTATTATCACTTATCAAAACAATATTAATGCTTCTTCACTGTTTATTTGAACACGTAAGCCTGATTAGCATGCGTTTTCTCCCCTAGAAAGCACCATCACTACTCGATCCTTCATTCCTACTAATACCCCATTATAACCATCTTCCAAACACCATTAACCTCTAATTGGATAATATAATCGTTTTATAATGTCCACTTTCTTACGTAAAATCTTGCTTTAGAGATCCACTATGAGAAAAATGGGTCTTGATCCTGCATCAACGCGAGAAAAATCTGGCTTTGGAAATCTAGTAGTTAAGAATATCTGTGACTTTGTGGTTGACTTGAATTGGAATGACGACTTGGACAGTAAAAAGCTCTTATGATGAAAAGAATAACGCGTTTTGTTATGAAATTTCCACCACGTACTAGGCTATTTCAATCTTTGTCAATTGTCATATTCTTTTAATATGTTAGAATAGGGATAAAAGCACCAGAAGTATATGTATTTATGAATTTTGATAATTTAGTATCTAAACTTTTAATTTTAGCAATTTAATACTTATTTCTATAATTGAGTTTCAATTCAGTATATCAGTTAATGGAAAAATTAATGATTGTCAAATTTCTTTTCATTTTAGCTTCAATACTTCAGCTTTAATTGTATTTTAGTGTTTGTACTTTAATTTTGATATACTTTAGTGTTTATTCATTGATCAATTTATTAAAATTAATATTTTACTTTACTTGAATGATATATTATTTTAAAATTTAAAAGAAAATTATGTATTAATTCGTTGAAAATTAATATATTTTTAATTGATATATTATTTTACAAATAAAAAGAAAATTATTTATACATGATAATTTTGATCATAAATAACATTTCACACCTAATCTTCAATTTTGATAAAATCGTATATCACTAGAAAGCCTTTGACATCAATTTTATTTTTAACTTTTCCCATTTAATTTTCAATTTTGATAAAATCATATATCTTTTTTATTTGCCATAGATAAAATCATATATCACTAGAAAGTTCTTAACATTAATTCTATTTGAAAATAAGATCCTTTTCAAAATAACATAGACTAGGTAGAACTTTAAAATATTTATAATTTGTAAATCAAGTGTCATATATCTTATAACATGAATTTTAAATTTTTGAATAATACACATTTATATATTATAATATTTATTTAGATTTTCTTTTATAGTGTCCCCCCAAAAAACCAAGTGAGATTGTTGAAAAAGTCATCCCTTGATCCAGACACATGAACCAGTCAATACTTTATTTCAATCCCAAGATCGACAAAGGACATTTTGAACAATTTCATAAGGGCTTATGAACATTACTAAAAAAATCCTAAAAATATATATAATATATAGAGATATACTATTCAATAAGTTCATAAATTCATGTTATAAGGGAAATGATCCTTCATTTTTAGATTATAATGATTTTAACATTTTACCTACTCTTTATCATCACAAAACATATGGTACGATCTTATTTTCAAATAAAATTGATGTTAATATCTTTTTATTAATATATAATTTTATCAAAATTGAAGGTTATATGCAAAAAGCTACTCACGATCAAAATTTCTTGCATAAAATATTATTTTTTATTTCTAAAATAATCTATCAATTAAAAGTCTAAAAATAATTTTCACTAAATTAATACATAACTTTCATATAATTTTAAAATAATATATCAATTAAGAAAAGAAAAATATTTACTTTTAATAAATTAATTAGTGAAAGATACTAGAGTCAAAAGGTCAATTTATTCTCCATACAAAAAATAATTATCAAAAGAAAATGGATGACAGATAAATTATCAAAAATAAATCACCAAACTCGCATCTTAAAGAAACGAGTTAAGAAGTGCACGCGGGACGTGTGATCCAAGGCAATTTGACATGTGAGTCAAGGAATTTGCCATATTGCGGAGTAACTCACATACTAAAAGTGCAAGTTGAAGTTTTCTCGGACATTACCTATTGCGCATACTTGAAATACGAGTCAAGGGGACTCGCATGCCCAAGGTGCGAGTCTTACATGCATAATAAATATTGATTTGTATGTCTAACAAGAGCAATACATATAAACCTCAAATGCATCTCTCAAATGACAGTCCGGTGATTTTGTTTTCGTAATTAAGTTTCATTATATCCTATTTTAGTAATTAATTTTAAAATATTTAATTTGGCAAAAAAAATATTAATGGACAATGTGCATCAAAATCAAAGTATAAACCCATAATACAATTAAAACTAAGTATAGATACTAAAATATAAAAATATATGACCGTTAACTTTTTCATTAATAGAGATACTAAATTGAAACTGAATTGAAAATATAAGTACAATCACTAAAATTGAAAGTTTAGATATTAAATTTACAAAAATCGAAAGTACAGCACTTCTAGTGTCTTTATCCTGTTAAAATTGCTTACTTTAAAATACCATTACGGTCCATTATATTGCTTTAACGTGTCTCAGTAGTTATTTTGTTTTGTACTTTTATTAATCACTTAATCTCACGAAATAGATTTTTGGCTTCGCTTTCTCTTAACAAAAATGTCAAGGGCTCTATTGGCCTACATAACTCACCAATTGAAAGTTTTAACTTGTATTCTCTTATAAGTCTTAGGTATGCTCCTACTAGCATTACTAAGGTAAAATTATATCCAATGTTAGCTCCTAAACCTTATTTCCTTGACTAATCGTGGCCTTTGCCATGCTGTTCTCATTCTCAATTTGTTAATTTAATGTATCATTACCTTTAATTCTCTATTTAGCACTTAGCAACATGATATGGCATCAATTTCTCGAAGTCACATTTCCTATACCCTATTTCCATGTTGGGTCAAAACATACCCAGGGCATAAGCTTTCTCATTTTTCAATTTTCAGTCGGTTTACTTAGTTATTTGTAATCTCGAATCGAATCATTACCATTAAGCTATTTCGATACTATATACATTGTTGCGCACATAGATCTTCAACTAACTAATGTATATAAGACAAAAACAATTACTATAAGATTCCAAATCTAATAAGGATTGTTCTGGCAATTTTGGAACTTAAATTTCTCTAATTTTAGAGAGTAAATGTATATGGATTAAACTCAGGGCTAGGGTAAACATGCCTAAAAGATTTCGGGTATGAATTGTTACTATTTTGTTTTATTCTCGTAACTCTAACTTGGTTTCATGATATAAAATTTATGGTTGAGAGTTCTCGCATCAGCTTTTGAGTTTGTGATTTACGGTTCGTTTATTTCGCTGAATGAATAACGTTGTAATAGAATTCCTATTACAGAAAAATGGAATAGAGCTGTACTAGGATTCTTTTTATTAATTTTTTATTTAAATGGTGGTATTTTGAAAAAAAAAAAAAAAAGCAGGCCTAGTATTGAATTAGTATTCATAGGTTTGAATAAAGAATGGCTATTCAATATTTTATGTAATAGAGATTCATTGTGGAATCGCTATTCAATGAACTAAACGGTGTAATAGCTATTCGTGAAGAATAAGACTGTAATGGAATTGCAATTACATGAAGTGAACGAGCAATTAGTCTCTCTCCATATCGGTGTTCCGAAAAATTTGAATTAGCGTTATGAGTTATAATTTTAGTTAATCAAATTTAGTTGTGTTGTGCAAGGAAGGTTTACGATTTTCTAGTTCCTGAATGAGAGTTTGCGGGAAGTTTAGCGTTTCAATGCTTAGCAACTATTCTTAGCTTATCTAACGAGTGAATAATTTTTATTATTTTATTATATTTAGTAATATTTTTTATTAAATTAATTTTTCAATCCAATGAGTCTCTAACACACACTTTTATATAAAACTCATATCACCTATTTATCGAAAAAGTTAACTCAAGTCATGTGTTTGTAAATTGACTAAAATACAGGTCATGTTTTTGTAATTAACCATACTTAAAAACACAAAAATATAAGAAATCATGTTTTTTCAATTCTACTCTTGAGGTTGTTTTAAAGACACATTTGTAAATAAGAAAGTTGAATTTGCCTTTTCAATTTCTAATAATTTTATATATGATAATAAATAAACCGAAAAAAGAAGAACTTGATGATTTTCATATTTCATTCTCCACCATTCGGAATTTTCAACCTACTATCTTAAGAAGAATTCATATCAGCCAACAATCTATCAATTTTAGACTCAAGTGAAAGGATCTTTACTTTCATGAGATTGAAGATCTTCTTTGAGTTGAGAAAAACCACGGGTTCCATCAGCTATAGCAGAATGGAAACCAAACTCAATGAAAGTACCAATTGATAAAGCCCAGTCCAAGGCCCGATCTACTGAAAATAGTATCCAAGTAATCAATAACCCTAGCAAACACTAAAGCTCTCTTGTCTCTCTTACTTTTCTCGATCATAATGAATTTCAAGGTATATTCTCTCTCTCTTTCTTACTTGCTCTCGATTGTTCTTCTTAGAAAACTAGGGTTGTATAGATCTAATAAACAAATCTCTCTCTCTATTATCTTCCTATACAAAATCTGATGTATTATTAGTTTCTAACTATGTGTTATTTTGTTTGCGAGGAATATGGAAGCAAAAGGTTGAAATGATGTTCTGGAATTCGAGTTTCTAGAGGCTCCTGAAATGTTTAATTTCTTTAGGTAAACTTTTCATACCCCATCTCTGTTGTATCTTTCCATTTATAATTAATTGTGAAAATCACAATCTAAAATTGATTACAAAACCTATCTGTAATTGTTACAACTTGCCAGCTATTTTACTTGTACATGCAAAAGGACAAATACTATACAAGTATTTCTGTTATGATGTCTTAGCTATCTACAAAGCTATCCTACTATTACAAGTGAAATGTTATTATTGTTTAGCTATATCCTAAGTGATAAAATCTTGTAAATGTGATGGTTTTCGTTTGTTCCTTTGGCTTCGTGTCATAACAAATTAATATCATGATTCGTAGGTGAAACATAATTAGAATTGACTCACGATTTTAAGAATTATAAGTGTTTTTAAATCCAAAATGCAAATTCTATTGCATAACCTGGAAACTAGGATTAACGATGAATGTTTCTTTTTTCCCATTAAAATAGCTTAAATCGTAAAATATGTCATTAAAATTAAATAAGGTAATATCAAAAGCTTTAAAATATACTACTCAGTCTAATTTAATTTAAAGAGAAAAAAAGGATTAGTTACGTATCTATTGGTTCTATATCTAATCTTCTTTTAACCCTTCACATAATAATACTTATAATGAAGAAGGGAATGTCAGCCCATCAGGACTGAACAATTAATCTCAATCACCATACCAATGAAAGCCATAATTAGTGTATTTAGTACACTTCCATGGAAAAAAAAAAATGTCTTTAGATGTCGCACTTAAAATCCTTCTTCTTTAGTGTTTATTGGTTATAGCATATATTACCATATGTATATAGGATTACTTGTATTTGTACTGCAAATTCAAATTCCCATTGAACTGTACAATGAACCAGTAGATGCGATTTTATTTTCTAGAAAATTGAAAAACACGTCCCTTTTCATCAGAGGACTTTAAAAAGCAAATAGTTAATATATTTTGTTCTTTTTTTAGGCTTCTTTGTGGGTTACAATCCCTTATATCTCTTCGTGGCCCCACATTACGCGACTCTTCTAATGTCATCATTACAATCTCGGCCAAGCCCTTTATATAGTAATAAATGTTAGTATCTGAAGTATGCCTTTAATGGGAAGAAATCCAACGGGCTTTGTGAAGGATTACACAATTGGGCCATTGACATTATCTATAATCCAAAACCTTAAAACAATGGGTTAATGGTCTTTCCTCTTATAAAATCATCACACAAGTCTCATATTTCCTATGTGATTCTCACACTTACACCCTAATAATCCCCCTCAAGTGTGAGTCTCCATAATAGAGTAGGCCATACTGCTCATTAACAAGAGCTTGTCAAACTAACTCCACTAAAACCGCTTTGTGAATGGTCACACCTACTCACCATGGGTTTTACAGATGAGTCATACCACAAAGCTCTTCTTTCCACATGGCGAGCCAACCATGAGAGATTCACAGCTGAACCATCGGCTAGATACCAATTATTAGTATCTGGGGTATGCCTTCAATGGGGAGAAATCCAATGGATTTTGTGAAGGATTACACAATTAGACTTTTGACACCATCTATAACCCAAAACCTTAAGGCAATTGGTTAATGGGTCTTTCCTTTATAAACTCTTCACACAAATCCTATATTTTCCATATGGGATTCTCACACTTGCACCCTAACAATAACCCCTCCTCCCATGCAGTGCAACCTAGATATTATTCTCCACACTAAAAATCCTCACTTTCACTCCATGTACTAACTCTAGTACTATTTGTCATAGAAATTTTACTTAAGGGCACTCACTTGCAACAGACTTAGGCACTAATGAATAGGTATGGAAATGAGCAAAATATTTAAAAGTTGAAGCTTGACTCATTTAAATATTATTGAACTTGAACTTAAGCTGAAAGGCTTAAGCTTGACTCATTTGGCAAAGCAAGCTTTATTTCGAGCCTAAGTCAAACCGAGGATGAGTAGCTCACAAGCCCTAAAGATAATATAAAATTCAAGAAGTTATATATATATATATATATATATATAAGTGCATAAATAGATAGATGAGTAGATAATGATGTAAATATTAAGTGATAGATTATCAAACATTAGTTTTAGGCTTTAATTATATTTTATACATATAATATATATTATACAATATATATATAACTAACGAGACAATTATCGATTTACCATTGGTTGGAAAATTATTTATACAAATACCAATTATATGAGAATAATTATCTAAATACCAAAGTAAAATCATATGTATATGATGTGATTTTACTTTTTTTTAGAATGCTACATGTCTTATATGCGATTTTTGCAAAAATAGTAAAACTTTCCATTTATAGTAAATTGCATGTGATTTTACAATGTACTAAAATTTCAAAATTACATGTTAAAGCTGCAATTTTTCTTGTTAAAATCAAAATAGCATGTCTTAGATGTAATTTTTTGTACTGATATTTTGGTAAATAAGATTATATAATTTGCATTTACATTATTTTCTTTTGTAAAATTAGTAAACACCTATTATACCCTAAATGACAAACTCGCTAACAAGCTTGACCATCTTTTGGTATAAATTCGACTCTGTTCTCATATGTTTTCATTTGGGGATCATGCGTTGTACATTGGTGTATATTCTTTTCACTACGATACTAAGTGAATGATATCACATATGTTAATGCAAATCAAAATATGCATGCTCATTCTATTCGTTTAAGCTCTTGTGGTCCTTGGCCTAGATCTTTGACACAAGGGAAGCTATTTAAGCTTTGATATTTATATTATATAGCGCCAATAACACCTTAGAAAATTTTTAAAAATTATGCAGCGATTTAATATGACATGGATTAAGCTTATAAAAATCCTTTAGAACTTACGTTCGCGAAGCAATCGGGCAGTGTGCTCCAACCATAAACATAGACCCTTTTCAATTCGTTAACAACTGTAAAAATTTTTACTTGTTATGATAGAATTGAATATAAAAATTCTAATGGTTTCACAAGATGAGGATTTAAGAATGGTTTTTAAACTATCTTCTATATATTGCTTTGCTATAAAGACCCAAAGGAGTTATAGCAGACGATTTTATTAACCAAAAATCGTGGTAAGATTTACAAGTTTTAGGTTTTATATATATAATTTACATATATATATATATATATATAAATTTTACTCATAAAGGCTTCGTGAAAAAACATGTTTACCCATCCCTTTGCAAACTTTTGCTACCGATTTTCAAAGGACTGCATTTTTTCAACCCTTTCTTCATCATTGCCATAAATTGTACGAAGACATGGATTTAGAAAAGTTGATTTGACACATCAATAACGCGTTTCCTCCACATACGCATTCCAACTTTCAATTTAATTTAATATAAATCGAGAACAATTTCTAGATATATATGCAGGTGGACATTAGTTCTCTTAACAGACTCTTCTACACTATGGACTACTAAATCATTTTATGGCAAGGCCTGAACATATAATAACAAAATTTAATAACATATACTTAATAAGGTAGGGTACGGATAGTGTTTCATATCCTATCCATCATGTACTTGCTTATTCTTATGTATAATCAATCTTTAAAAAAAATTATTGTTTAAAACTTTTTTTTTTTACTAGATCTCGTATAACTTCATTATATATAAAAGCCACAATAGTCACTATCAAATTATCTATAAGTGGACTTCTCCACATTCTAGAGTTGAATCGAATAAAAACCACCAATTCATGTCTTGAAATTAAGGAATCGGAACTAAAACAGTCTCCCATGATTACGATCCCAATTCCAATCTAGTTCTATGGAACCAAAACCATCTCCCATGATTTCGGTCTAGTTTTATGAAACCGGTAGTTCCCGATCTTGTTATAGACTAATTCAATTTAACCATAGAACTGTGGGTATTTTTTTTCAAGTTAAATAAAAAAATAAATTTCAATTTTTAGTAGGGTACGAATAGTGTTTCATATCCTATCCATCATGTACTTGCTTATTCTTATGTATAATCAATCTTAAAAAAAAATTATTGTTTAAAACTTTTTTTTTTACTAGATCTCGTATAACTTCATTGTATATAAAAGCCACAATAGTCACTATCAAATTATCTATAACTAGACTTCTCCACATTCTAGAGTCGAATCGAATAAAAACCACCAATTCATGTCTTGAAATTAAGGAATCGGAACTAAAACAGTCTCCCATGATTACGATCCCAATTCCAATCTAGTTCTATGGAACCAAAACCATCTCCCATGATTTCGGTCTAGTTTTATGAAACCGGTAGTTCCCGATCTTGTTATAGACTAATTCAATTTAACCATAGAACTGTGGGTATTTTTTTTCAAGTTAAATAAAAAATAAATTTCAATTTTTAGTAGGGTACGAATAGTGTTTCATATCCTATCCATCATGTACTTGCTTATTCTTATGTATAATCAATCTTTAAAAAAAATTATTGTTTAAAACTTTTTTTTTACTAGATCTCGTATAACTTCATTGTATATAAAAGCCACAATAGTCACTATCAAATTATCTATAACTAGACTTCTCCACATTCTAGAGTCGAATCGAATAAAAACCACCAATTCATGTCTTGAAATTAAGGAATCGGAACTAAAACAGTCTCCCATGATTACGATCCCAATTCCAATCTAGTTCTATGGAACCAAAACCATCTCCCATGATTTCGGTCCAGTTTTATGAAACCGGTAGTTCCCGATCTTGTTATAGACTGATTCAATTTAACCATAGAACTGTGGGTATTTTTTTTTCAAGTTGAATAAAAAAATAAATTTCAATTTTTAGTAGGGTACGAATAGTGTTTCATATCATATCCATCATGTACTTGCTTATTCTTATGTATAATCAATCTTTAAAAAAAATTATTGTTTAAAACTTTTTTTTTACTAGATCTCGTATAACTTCATTATATATAAAAGCCACAATAGTCACTATCAAATTATCTATAAGTAGACTTCTCCACATTCTAGAGTCGAATCGAATAAAAACCACCAATTCATGTCTTGAAATTAAGGAATCGGAACTAAAACAGTCTCCCATGATTACGATCCCAATTCCAATCTAGTTCTATGGAACCAAAACCATCTCTCATGATTTCGGTCCAGTTTTATGAAACCGGTAGTTCCCGATCTTGTTATAGACTGATTCAATTAAACCATAGAACTGTGGGCATTTTTTTTCAAGTTAAATAAAAAAAAATAAATTTCAATTTTTAGTAAGACAAATTTTAAACTCAAAATAATAACTAGGTTTAAAAGTATTAAAGTATTTAATCAATTTTTTTTCAAAAAATTGTTCATGATGCACATTTATTTTTGTACAAACATAACTAATATTAATTATATTGTTGATAATGTGAGATTACAAACTCTGGTGGCTAAAAAGAAAATATATTTTTAAGATAAAATAGTTTAAACATTAATATAGGTCAAAGAATCGCTTAGGAACTGGGAAGCTTACATTTCCTTAACTAGTTTTGGAATTGGCCAATCAATCCAGTTCTAGTTTTGGATCTGCTGATGACGTTTCTGGTTCGAAACTGAACCACACCAAATATGTAAGTATGCTTGTAATAACTATGCTTAACTTGAGTTTTTCTCTTTTCCCTACCTATTCTCTTTTTCTATCACTTAACATATAATTTTTTCATTTTGATGAGGTCCCTGAATAGGGACGTAACCGGGTGAGTCGTAATAGGGTTCCTAATCTATCCGACCCTTAAAAAATTTTATAAGGTTTTAGGGTCAGGTTTGGATATCTAATAAAAATCCTATAAGGTTATAGGGTCGGGTTTTGATCATATAACTAACCCGATAGATACCCAACAACCCAATACCATAATTTAAAAAAAAAATAAATAAATAAAAATATTACTAAAGGGAGAAGTAGAGGAAAGAAAATATGGAGGAGCTACTATTTTTTCTACTTTCTAGAAATATTATTTTTTTATATTTACTAGACTAGTTAAGGATTTTAGAACTTTTAATTAAAATTTATTCAAGTCATATTTTCTTTAATATTGTTTGATGTTTTATATTTTAGTCCTAACATGAGATTTAATTTAATAATGGGCTTGTATAAGTCTCTTAGATGAGACATAGTGATAAAAGTAATGTATTTATGTGTTTAAATATTAAATCATGAATGTGGTATGCCATGTATTTTATTTATTTTGCATGTATCTTTTCATTTTTAAATTTATAGAAAATGTATGTCAGAAGCACTGGCTTCTTTTAAATTTATTATTAAAGCTTGAAAATGGGTTGGAAATAAATTAAGGTTACAAGGTTATAGGGTCGGGTTCTAGGTTCTAGGTTCTAAATCAAATCTTATAGGGCTGGTTTGGATAGAGCATGAAAACCTTGTAAGGTTAGGTCAGGTTTAGTAGACCCTATAAGATAATGGGTCGGGTTATTGGTTTATATCATCCATATGAAACCCGACCCGGCTACATCCCTATCCAGATGGGGAAAAGGAAAATTTTGACAAAAATTTTATAATTAGAACTTTTCGGAAATGTGTTCTCTTTAAAAACCTTTTCAAACTCTTAAAACTTTAAGAAAGCTCTCTCAAGATCCCGGTACCATTCTATAAACTCTTAAGGTTAAAAATTCATGAGGGGCATAATTAGAAGGAGTTTGATAAGGTGGAAGTAGTGGTGAGCAGATAATTACTCAAATGGGTTAGAGATGGGTCAATCACGGTTTCTTGATTTTAGGTTTCTATCTTGAAGAAAACATTCCAAGAAGAAGAAAACATAACCTTCGGTGATGAGCTATGCCAACTTTAAGGCAAATTCCTTCTTTTAGTCCCTCAAAGCAGGCATTTTCTCTATTTTGGGGTAGATTTTAATTTTGTTATGACTTCTTATAGACATATTTGTTTTTAATGCCATCTATGGCATTTTATTTGTCTTTTTATGTCCTTTTGTTTTTAAGTTTTAGGACTTTTCTATTTTTTGCAGCTTTTGAATATGCTATTATTCGTACGCCATAGAGCAAAGAAACACTCAGTTATTTAGAAATATCATTTTATGAGTTGACTTTGCTCATTCTTCCCAAATTCTCGAATTTCTTATAGTTTTTTCGAATTTGGATGCCAATTACCTAGTAATTTTCATAATCAATAGGTAACTGAAATCACTTTCCAATAATCGTGTGTGATTCAATAGTTTGTGATAAAACCTTAATTATTCCACTGTGTCAGTGTTTTTGAGATAAACTTTACCCTCATTAGAAAGGAAAAACCCATTAAACCTAAAGAATTCAATTATAATTTTAAGGAGACAAAACAACTAGTTTCAAAAAATATGATTCAAGTAAGCTGATGGGATGTATTTATTAATAAACAAATGAAAATGCTTGTAATTACTTATTAAGGTTTTGTTTAGAATGATTGTTTTTTATCCGTATTGTATCTGTATCGAGATCTACATTTATAATTTATTTGTATTATATATGTTTGGTCATTTTATAAGTAAAACTATCAGTTTTTATCGGTATCTATTTCTTGACAAACGTCTATTTGAAAATAACAAAAATATGATGTCAAAATAACCAAAATGAGATAAAACAAAGAGACCCTAGCTATTGCATATTTTCTTGATTTACCGCATCCTTAATCTACCGCATCTTTCGAAAGTGTTAAGTTATAAATCCTCACTTGTTTTGTTCTACCTTGCTGAGGCTAAAAAATGAACGGATTGCAAGGTCCGGATAAAGTATTAAAGGTGGCTCTAACTGAAAGTGTTTTGTGTGCAGTTGCTCGTTCGATCTCATTGGAGGGAGATTCAAAATAGAGGCTAGTTGAGAGCTTTGTGAGGTTTTATTGAAATGCTTCCGAAGTTGTGAGATTGTAATGAAGTGACAAATTTGATTGGAGGAAACAATCATTACTTCCTATAGGAATAGGACTTGTATATTTTTAAACGGTAATAATTTATACTTAATCACTGAGGATATTTGAACAATTATAACAAATATATGGAGAGGTTCTTTAAGAAGTGCTTGTAACAAAATATAATTTTCATGAAAGTTGTGAATTAACAATTAGCATACTAGCCGAAAACTAGTGGAATTCTTTATAATTATTTAGATGGTTAAAAAAAGTTGTTCCGAATATGTGTTTCACGTGCATAAGTTAAGCTTATAAACTTTATATTAACTGGTGGTAAAAAAATCAGGATGGAAGTGTACTCCGTTTAAATTGATACTCAATATTGCTCTGGGATATTTTTTTATTTTATTCTTTTTTTATAATTTCTATTTTGTATTAAATTGACCAAATATATTGTAAAGCGCTAACTAGATAAATCATTACATCATTATTTTTTTTTCTCTGGTCGAAATTACATCATTAATTTATTATATGAAAAAGAGTTGTTACTCCAAGGAAAAGAGTTTGCCAATAATGAAATAGAAAATAACTAGTGAATTCATCAACGTGAACTATAGGAATAGGCTCCTAAAGTCCAAGCAAGATATACCTGTTTTATATCTCTCCCATTATAATTTTTTTATAAAAAAAAAAAAAAAGGTCCAGGCTAGAGTCCAATAGAAACAGGGATCGTGGTCTCGTTTTACTTTTCATTTTTTCTTTTTCAAACCTAAAAAGGTGCGAAGATGGTTCTATATAAAGCAATGCAGCATACCCATTAGGCATCCTCTTCTTCTAATGTCCAGTAAAGTCATTCATTTCTCCAGGAATCCTTGTCCCTTCCCATTTTACCATTATTACTCTCTCTTCTCTTTATGTTTAATATTCCTCACTCTCACTCTGTCACGCCCCAATAGTACCCTAGTAGTAATAATATATTATGATATAGCCTGATAATCCAGACGATATCAAATACACATATTCATACTAGGACTACTTGGAAAGTGACGTATATTTTAACAAAACAGGATTTTTTGGTTGCGTGATAAGAAACGAT